>CM021102.1:376043816-376448505 GCA_007115665.2 Sequoiadendron giganteum
ATAACTGAGAAGGGGGGTGAATCAGTTATCCCAAAACACTTTTCTTTTCTTTAATTAATCTAGAGCAATCTTAAACCAATCATATATTAATTAAAACATATATGAACATGCAAGCACTTAACAACACCATGCATAATGAACACTAGAATTTACATGGAAACCCAAGATGGGAAAAACCACGGAGAATGCTAATTCTCAATTATAAAGCACCGGTTAAGGTGACACCAGTTAAGGTGATTTTTACAAGGGATCACTCCCAAATTGCTCACTGCAGGTAAGACTCACTGCCGGTGGGCTCACTACCTAATTAATACAAAAATCACTGATTACAAAAATGTACAAAGCATGAACTAATGAAGTTGCATCTACATATGCATGAATTCAATTTTGGTTAGGAGGACAATATCTGACTGCAAAAAATCTGGTGAAGAATCTTTTGCACACCTTCCTTGCACAACCTCTGCGATAGAGACTGCTTCTTCCTGACACTTGCCTTCACTTCCTTCTTTTTTTCTTGTCACACAATCTTTATCACACTTCTTGTTTGGATACTCACTAAGATGTTCTACATGTATATACATATACCTGGAAAACAAAATGAGTCAGCCTAGAAAAACATGTCGGCTTGAAGAACAACCTTGAAATATTCAATAAGGCTTGGCACGCTACCACCGGACCCAAAAGATAGGTCAGACATAAAGATCTTCTTACCACGTTACACCGGGACCCATAAATAGGTCATACATAAGATATAACATTATTACCAAAAGATAGCTAACTTTGAATTACATGAGATATATTCCAGAGCCAATGGAAACGCCACAACCAAGACCAAATCTTGATCATCATCAATTTATAGGAACACCACAACCAAGACCAAATATTGATCACCATCAATTGATAGGAACACCACAACCAAGACCAAATCTTGGTCAACATCAATTTTAGTATCAACTGGAGGAATGCAATTAGACATACCAAAAATTGTAACATGCTACATGAATGTCTAGATAGAAAGGATATCAAGAATAAGCTTTAGGCACAACAACTGGTAACAAAAAGATTAACTGTCTTCCATAGATGTCCCAAAAATAAGTACTGCCATATCCGGATCAAGGATAACATCCACACTACGCAAAATTTTAGCATACAATAGGATAGATCAATTATGTATACATCTGGAGCACAATCTTCCAGATCCTAGGTTTTGACATCAATGACAACAATGCCGCGTCAACAACTTCTCAATATTCTCCCCCTTTGGCATTGATGGCAAAAACTCCAAGTGCAAAAATTTCAAGCTCTCCCCCTTTATCAAGCAATTCAATTTGTCTTTTTGTTTTTATTTTTCTCTTCAATTTCTCCCTCTTTTTTCCATCAAAGGCAAAGGGCCAAATAAGATCATTCAGAAAATCAAGTAAAAATAACACTTTTCACATGAAAAATCTACTTGTACCTTTCTCTCATAATTGGAAGAAACCTCTTCCAAGCTTGCACTATAGAAACCATTCTTGCACACACACATTCCTATAGAACCAAAATTCCAAATGAAGATGACTAGTCTGGAGACATGAACTATTGTTCACAATCCAATGCATCAAAAAGTATCCTGGAGAGATGATCCAACTAGACCTCAACAATTTCTTTAACCAACCAGAAGGTTTCAACCAGATCTTCCCTTTGTCTTTGAGTAGACAATAACTCAGCTTGCAACTCGCCAACTCTTATTCTTTTTTTTCCATGTTTATCTTTGAAGAAGTCAAAGCACTTCCCAATATCATTCAATTCAGATTCAATAGCTTCAATTTTGCTTCTAAAATTATCAATAGTCGCAGGCCACTGGAGATAGTATTTGTAGATGTCAAAAATCTCCTTAAGGAAATCTCTTGTCTCACCAATGTGTTTGGATAACTTTCGTTTACTTGTGACACACCTTCTTTCAATCATAGCTTGGAATTTATCTCCTTTAGATTTTTCTTGCAACAAACTTTCTTCAACAAATTCTACCAAATCATCGAGTAATGAATCAATAACAAAAATAGTAATACCCTTTTTGAGTAGATAATCCATTAAGGCATCTTCGATTCTAGGTGTACTGACTGGAGAGTAGGAATTCCACATTTCACCAATCCTTTTCATATCAGCCTTATCCAACATGGAATGAACTTCATCTATATCAAGTAGAGACTCTTCTTCCTTCTCCTTCTCTTCTGAGATAGTGATGACATACTTTGTGTTAATTTTCTTCCTTTTAGGTTCTGGAGGGGAACCACTAATGACAACCTCTAACTTCCTCTTACTGGAGGGGGAACCCTCCTCAAACTGACCAATAGGTGTAACACTAAACACTATCACACCAGAGCAAAGATTCATCTACAAGGATGAGAAATAAACTTTGCATGCATTTTCTTTATCTTCCATACATTTCAAATATATGTAAACTTGCTTTCCATCAGGGATGCCAGACTTCCACTTAACATTTTCTTTAGATGATAATGAATTCAAAAAGTAGAGCACTAAATACATGAACAAAGACCCAAATCGGAAGGGATAACTCTCAACCAAATACATTTTGACATTCTCAATTAGGTTTTCCATTACTAGGCTACACAAGTCAAATTGTTGATTTTCCTTCACCATATTATGTGCAAGATATACAATAATAGCAAATGTAGAACCTTCATGATTTTAGAAATAGATTTTGTAAGAGATACCATAAGCAACATACCTTACTGCGGGATCAACAATGGTATTTATTAGTAGAGCTCAGGGGTATTTGTTGATCCCAGTAAGTTCCTCCACATCTCTGTATTTAACCATTTTCTCCTTAGGGAGGTCACCAACTCTGCACAATCCAGTAATAGCTTCAATGGCTTCCTTAGTGATTAGATAGGGTTTTTCCAAAATGATGTAGCCATCCTTGAAATGACTCAACAGGAACAAGATAGACTCTTTGTCCGCAAACTAGGAGAATTCTCCTCATAACTCCATGCCAAGGGCATAAAAATTCTGCAATTCATTAGCCTTCAACCCTAGCTCCATTTCCTTCATCTTTCGATGATCAAATTCATCCAACTCAACTCCCTTCAACTTCAACGAAATACCTCCACTGGATTCACTACAAATCAACACGGATTCCATCATCACACTTAGCCTCTTCAATATTTTATCACTCAACAAAACCCTCTTCTTCTTCTTTGTAAACTGTGAGCAATGACTTGAAACTCCATCTTTTATCCTTAATTGCTCATGATGACTTCACCGCCAAAATTTTCATCAATGATGCCAGTAATTGTAATTTTATTTTCAATCAACTAGATTAAGCTTCATCATGCAACATCACTTGGATCCAACTTAGTCATGCTAAAAACACATCAATCTTACTTCAGAGAGGGGGACCATCAGGATATGCATTCCAAAACCCCCCCTGAGCCAAGGTAGTAGTCTTAGATTATGGAAGATCTTGTACCGAGATCCGATACCACATAAGAGCTCTCCACATTCATTTCCTTTTACTTCCAAACCATGATTGCCTTCTTCTTGGATTCATTTGATTCTGCAACCTCCTTTTTGTTTTCAGTCTTTTTGGGAGCAACATATCTGCATGTGTTAGCATAATGTCTGGATTCATTACACTTGTAACATCTTTACCCTAACTTAACTGAGTGCACCTTGGATCTGTACTGATTAGCTTTGTGACCACAACCATAGAATAAGTAGTAATAACCATGAAAGAGATTATTCATTCCATTCCTTCTAGCCAGACTAGATAATTGACTTATACAATGACTTGCTTTATGACCAAACTTGTGACAGTTAAAGCATTGAGCACTCGGTTCCATCTTGCTTCTACACTCTATAGACTTATGTCCAATTTTTTTGCATAGAAAACAATGACCATTAAATGATAAATACCTCTGAGCATTCGGTTGCCTCATCAGAGGTCTTTTTGTCGATGTTCTAGAGTTCTAGACCTTGCTTGTTACAATAGATCTTGCTTCAACTTCAACTACTTTTTCTTTACCCTTAGCATCTTGATTCGAGATTTCCTCAGAGAATCCAAGTCCTCCCTTATCCTTGTGAAATTTCTATAGGGAAAAAATTTGATCCAAAATTATTTTTCTTTCACATGCTTTAGCTTATAATTTCAGCCTCCTTAACTCTTGATCTAACTTCTCATTTTCTTTTACTTTTCATTTGATGGTATCTTTGAGATTTCTTCAATCTTCTTGCATTCTTCCATTTTCTATTTGATGGTGTCTTTGAGACTTTCTTATGTCTTCTTGCATTCATCCAACCAAAGATTTAGATTCACAACACTTTCCTTTGAATCCTTTATTTCCTCATTGACCTCTCTGTGTTTTGTTTTAAATTTATGGATTTGCTCCCTTAGCTTTAAGATGCAAGCATTTGCCTCCTTGATGTTTTCTTTCAATTCCTCATTTTCAAATTTTGTACTTTCCATATCACTTAATATTGACTTCAGTTCTTCCTCAAAGTAATAATCTCTTTACATCTATTCAAACTACCAAGATCTCCCTCAAGCAATTAAGCTCTATCTGCAAGGGACCAAGCTTTGATACCAATTGTTGAACAATCCAAATAACTAAGAAGGGAGGTGAATCAGTTATCTCAAAACACTTTTATTTTCTTTAATTAATCTGGAGAAATCTTAAACCAATCATATATTAATTAAAATATCTATATGAACATGCAAGCACTTAACAACACCATGCACAATGAACACCTGAATTTATGTGGAAACCCAAGATGTGAAAAACCACGGAAAATGCTAATTCTCAATTATAAAGCACCACTTAAGGTGACACTGGTTAAGGTGATTTTTACAAGGGCTCATTGCCAAATTTCTCACTGCAGGTAAGACTCACTGTCGATGGGCTCACTGTCCAATTAATGCAAAAATCACTAATTACAAAAATGGACAAAGCATGAACTAATGAAGTTGCATCTACATATGCATGAATTCAGTTCTGGTTAGGAGCACAATATCTGACTGCAACAAATCTAGTGAATAATATTTTGTACACCTTCCTTGCACAACCTCTGCAATATAGATTGCTTCTTCCTGACACCTACCTTCACTTCCTTCTTTGTTTCTTGGCACACAATCTTTCACACCCTTATCACTGTTCGCACATAACACACTTCTTGTTCGAATACTCACTAAGATGTTCTATATATATACATATACCCAAAGAAAAAAATGAGTCAGCCTAGCAAAACATGTTAGCTTGAACAACAACCTTGAAATATTCAATAAGGCTTGGCACGCTAGCACAAGCACCCAAAAGATAGGTCACACATAAAGATCTTCTTACCACGTTACATCGGGACCCATAAATAGGTCATTAATAAGCTATAGCATTATTACCAAAAGATAGCTAAATCTTAATTACATGATATATATTCTGGAGCCAATGGAAATGCCACAACCAAGATCAAATCTTGATCATCATCAATTTATAGGAATGCCACAACCAAGACCAAATCTTTATCACCATCAATTGATAGGAACGCCATAACCAAGACCCAATCTTGATCAACATCAATTTCAATATCAATCGGAGGAATGCAATTAGACATACCAAAACTTGTAATATGCTACATGAATGTCCATATAACAAGGATACCTAGAATAAGCTTTAGGAACAATATTCGGTAACAAAAAGATTAACTATCTTCCATAGATGTCCTAAAAAGAAGTAGTGCCATATCTGGATCAAGGATAACATCCACACTACACAACATTTTAGCATACGATAAAATAGATCAATTATGTATACATATAGAGCACAATCTTTTGAGCCCCAGGTTTTGACATCAATAACAACAATTCCACATCAACTTCTCAACATCAATAATCCCATTTGATCCAACAGACTCGATACGATTTATGAAGGCATTAACTGAATTTTGAGTTTCTAGACTTTGAGAATCCATATTATGTATAGAAATGAAATAGGTTAATACATGGAATGAAATAATTCAATATAAGTACACATCATATTAGAAATAAATGAATATTTAGTAGTCATACACATTAAACAATTTCATTTTTTTCTTAGTGTATGAAATAAGGCTTAAAGGTTGTGACTTTTTATTGTTGTTTTATTGTTTAGTGGAGAGCTTCAAGTAATTAACTTATACCTATTATAGAAATTATGTTATAGTGATAATTATTTCCACAATTTTTATTAATAAATTTATTTTCATACAATGCCCTAGAAAGTTAAGAAAGGACAATGAGATGAATTTGTGTATACAAGAGAAAACCGCATCACTATATTAAGAATATTTGCTACATCAAATAATTTTGAGGGCTTTTAGCTGGTTTTGTTCTGCCTTTCTTTTGGCCACATGTTTTCCTTTTTTAATTTTTTCATATCTATCGTATGTGAAGGGTGACATAATTCTTAGTTCTTTCAGAGCTTTGACACATGATATTGCTGCAAACATGAGAGTGCTTCTTTCAGTGGGGCCTATATCAATTGTAGCCTTTTGCAGTGTTAGTCCCTGTGATTTGTGTATCGTTAGAGCCCAAGCCAATCTCAAAGGTATTTGTTTTGTGGTACCCCTATCAATTGTTGGAATTGGAACCCTTGGGGGTGGTGATCATCAAATGGAATTCTAGAGTAACTACCAAAATCTACAAGTACGTACGATGGTGGTTGAGGTGGTGCACTTCCAAGGGTGTAGAAAATACTTCGAATATATCCTAGTGCTCCATTGACAAGACTTGCTTCTATCCATAAGTTTGAAGTTAGCATCACCCTTGCATTGTTGCTAAGTAGTAATTCCATCCCCAACTCATCATTTCCATCTCTTTCTATAGAAGTAAGTGATGTTGTTTTTACAACAATGCTTCGTGCAATAGGATTTGATAACAAATAGAGTTTTATCCTATTATTACTATGCAAATTATCATTTGTAGAGAATAAATGAACACTATCTTTAAACTCTTCATTTTTTGTACTGCTCATGTTAGTATTGGATCTAGACATAAGTAAACTCCAATATTCTATTGTAGGGTTTTCATCTCTTATGTTTGATAGAAGAAGATGAAACCTTTCTTGTTCAGTGTCTTGTCCATCCTGTCTGAAAATGTGATCTAAAGTGACTATTGTTTGGAATTGTTCCCAAAGTAGCTTTGCATGCCTTGTACTATTGTATGGGGGTTTATCATTTACTGGAGGCAATTGTGCCAAATCTCTAACCAATATCATAGAGACACCTATTTGAAAGAAATGTATTATAAAATTAGTATTTTAATAATGATGAAAGTGTGATCGATCCTAGAATATTCATAAATTCAAGAATGGAAATAATAAGCATACCTTCAAAACTTTTATGGCTTCTTGTGGGAAATGCTTGTCATAGATGAGAGTCTATGTTTTTCAGTAATCTCTCTCCTAGAAAGCTCATTTCATCTATGAATATATATTTAATGTGAGATATATCCTCTTGGAAACTTGTGAGCCTTGTTCCTTGTAATTCACTGAAATATTTTATAGGCATTCTTAAGTTAGAATGAATTGTCGACGCTCCAATGTTGAATTCTGCAACTACGGTTGGTGCAAGTAGAAGTAAAGGAGAGCGTTCTAGAGATGTTGCATTTTACAATGCCTAATTGATAGCACCAATTAAATATGACTTACCTATTCATGTTGTTCCTTGTATTGTCATATACAAGGGGGATGCATTATGATATGTATGATAGTGGGAGATTACAATATTTTTTTCTTTGTTTTTTTTTTCACTAAGCTTTATGTAATCCACACATTGAGGTATGTCATCATAAATCAAGAAACCTATATTTATCATAGTGGCAATGAAATTTATAGCTAAATTCTTGTATTCTTCTCCCTGAAATTCACAGCACCAATCTGTTTGTCGATCTATATCTCTTCTTCCCAACATATATATTTTTGAAACTTGGAAAATTTGTCGATGATGAAGCCTAGATAGAATTTCACATTCATTTTCTATAGTAGTACCTAGAGCATCGTTGTTGTCTTCAGATTCAGAATCTGTATCATTTTCGGTATTTTCAGCAACCCCTCTTCTTTCTAGGTGCCATGGAATGTAATTGAAGTTATCCCATGTTGCAATTATTGATTCATCATTGTCACCAATATTTGTTTGTATGTCATGAGAAGGCTAATACAACAATAGTTCTAAAGTGAAAAAATTGATCCACTTGTCTGAGTCACATGCAGGAATTGTTAGAAACCTAAGAAATACTCTTACAATAGCTTCTTATTTTCTCGAACTCCATAATTTCTAACATTTTCTTTTGTGGTTATAAATCCATGATTTTGTAGCATCGATAAGGTAAATAGATTCCATAAATAGGGGCCTATTCCTATATGCATCAATGAAGGATGTGTTGCTCATTATCATCATCCGTATTTAAGTTGACATGTTTGAACACTTTCTTTGAAATATTTAAATTCACAAACCTTCTACTACTCTCTACCAATGGGAGTTCCAATAGCATGTGGCTTGTTTCTTGGGCTCGAATATCCCTTTCTAACAATGTTTCAGTGAGAATCCTTTTGTAAGCTTTTACTGTTAAATCATCAGGATCATGTAGATTTGCAAGTTGCAATAACATTTGGTGGTAGGTTTCAAAGCTTCTTTCTGCCATACTTTGTAATATATTTTACTACAACATACTTTGACATAACAGGTTTCCAATCAATATTTTCTCTCCATAACTATAGTATGTAACGATTGTATGAATTAAATCTATCATCATTTCTGAATGTGTCAAATTTCATCTCACCACTTTCTAAATCTTTATATATTCTAGATTCTTGATTTTGAGGCCACAATGCATTATACCTATATCTTTTGCAAAGGTATTTTTTTGTTAAATCGAGCAATATATTAAAGGAAGAAAATATTTACATAGAAATGGAAGAAAATGATAATGGAGAATTTACCTGCAAACTAATTTTCCTCTTTTTTTCCATACAAATGCACCCTCTTTATACATTGTGTGTCTTTGTATAGTGTTCAAAATTTCTTCATTGTCTTCCCAAAAATCAGTTTCTGCCAATTGTCTTGTGTCTTTCAAACATGGGTGTAGAGAGAAATTTCGGTATGCCTACTTGGTAAGGTCATTTTAGTTAATATCTTTTGCAAAATTTGATAAATTATCTATATGTGAGAGAATATTTATTTTTGTAAAAATCCATAATTATACCTGAATGTTGCAGTGGTGTGCATCTTCACGCGGGTTGCAAGCATGAACTAAATCATGGAGATATTCTGTAACTTTTCTTATTTGATATTCATTATTCCAATCGATTGTATCCATATTTGGTGCTCCATGTAACCATATAAAACCATGTACATGTGTGGATCCTCTATGATGCCATTCGTATTGGTACTAGTAGTCCTTAACATTCATACCCTTTTGGAGGATCTCTTTTCTAAAAATAGTGTGGCGTAAGTGGATGTATTACACAACAATGTGTGGGTTATCAATTACATTTTGTCTCTGCCAAATTTGTGCTTCTCATGGATTGGTTGGCTTTGTCCCGGGCATTAATGCATCCAAATCTGGCCAATACAAGTGAACTGCAAATTTTTGTAGAAGGATGCTCTCTTACACTTCTAGGTTTTTTCACCTAAAAGGAGAAAGGTATTCCACAAAAAATTGGGGGTTCACTCAAGACTAATACAAATATGATTAGAATATTCCTAAATAGAATGCCCTAGATGCAAATAATTGATAAAGGAAACTAACTAGTAATGCAAAACCTAGAAAATGCACTTTGTTTGAAAACACATTGTGATATGCAAACATATACTAAATGACCTAGAAATGCATACCAAACTAAACAAAAAGATGTGGAATAGAAGGTGTGCACCTTGAAAGGTGTTGCAGACTGGAATGAAGACAGGAAATGTTGTTGATTCTAGAATTGTGACCTACTAGGATTAATTCACCATTCTAGGCGACTTAGTCCCAGATCTGGAAAACTACACCGGAGCTCGTTTCAGCCAATGGGTATCTGAATCTACAAAAATTAATGAAAAAAATATATAGTGGGACTAATTTTCCATTGATGGCAACTTAGTCCACTTTGGCTTTTCTGAAAACTTGAAAGTGGAAATGGAAGCTCTCGGTCTACCCTTTCTATTCCTCCAGGAGTCTAGTTTTGTAACTCTGATTCTCGACACTATAAGTGAATTTTTGTGGATAATTTGACTTAGCCAAATAGGATATGTCTTCAACAATTTTACAACCTATTCTTCAATTATTTCCCATCCTCCAAGGTACCTAAATCTACAAACACACAAGGAAAGAGAGAGAAATGTTGAATGTTAGGGCATGGGGGTTTGCCTCGGTCAAAACCCTTTTGGATAATTAAACCAAATGGAGAAATAAGATGAAGCATGAACATGAAATGAATGAATTAGAAACTTTCCATGATGATAGATCTTGAATTTTTGTAGCAATCAATGAAAAATCTTCCCTTGAATGCCTTAGAAAGCTATCTTGATGACTTAGAATGACAAAACCCTAGCTTGCTTGACTTGAGATGAATGATGGATGATGAATGAATCAAGAGAGAGAAGAAGGTGATAGAAGGCCCCAAAATGAGTGGAAAACCATATTTTTATACACAATTATTCCCTAATTCCCAAAAATACCACATCACAGGCCGACCTTAGGTTTTAGAAAATAAAAACCCATCAAAATTTTGAGCTTATTTTGATTTTTGAGCCAAATGGGACTAAGTCACCCCAAGTGGTGACTTGGTCCCACTTACGCATTTTAAGTAGATGTCGGGAATTAAGATGTATTATATGATGTTTATCGGGTTTATTCTCAAAAACTCTTTTAAGTAAGGCCTATAAGTGCATAATGGGGCCATTTAAGGCATAAGAAAGGTGTAATTATTGATGAAAAGCCTAGAAAAGTGAAAAAAATATTACAGCTGCTTACAGTACTTTGAAATAAGGATTTTTAAGTGATAAAAAGAGGTTGTTTGAGTGAAATATATTAATGAGATCCTAGAAAAGTGTGAAGGTGTGTTACAACACTTCACAACACTTTTACAAGGCATCATAAATTTTTTATTGATTTATAAGAATTCAAGACCTAATGTGAATGTGTTGGCCACATTACAACATTAAATCTAGGAAAAAGTAGGCCGACATCCATAAGAAAGACTCAAATGAGCATAAAAATGTCCAAAGATACATTTTTTTGTGACACAACAAGTCAGTTGCACTCAAGGTGAAGAAGATTGTAGGCATTCCAATTTGGTGAAGCATGTCTATTAGTTATACTCGACACTTGGTCCAGTAGGATATTGTTCCCCTTAAAGTGGTACTGAATCACAGTAATCTATCTGCTAGGTTGGATTGTGCCATATTCTCCACATGTTCACACAATTCATGTATGGTTATTGGGATTTCAAGTAGACTTATTTTAACACAAATCATTGTGGAGGTATGTGCATGATTCCTCGTGATCATATTCATCATATAATAGCGGAACCTTGGATGTTTTCCAAATCTATTGTCTCTATATTGAAAGAGGTGCTTCACAAACTCATGCAGATGAACCCTTCGTAAACGTGGTTCCAACCAATCACATTTTCCATCAACAAATAAAGATGGGAATGCCATGTCAAGAAAACTCAATGTAGTATATTCATTTATGGGAGATGCACCAATTATCAGCCAACCAATCATCGATGTTGGGTCTATATGAGGATTTTTTACCCATGCATGAATCAAATCCATTTCTTTATGTTCATTTGGTGTTTTAGATGCCATTGATGTCATGTGCTCAATTATGTTTCCATCATCTGTCTCCATAAGGGGCCCCACAAAAACAATTTCATTTTTGTCAAAGTAAAACTCCATATGGATAGTTCTCAAATAATCAAATGTATTGTGATTTGAATTCTCTTCTATATTGTCAAGAGAATTTTCATCAATAATGACATTGGAGTAAAACTTGTCATGGTCTATTTTGTATTGTAGTGCTATGTACACATGACCCTTGTTTACTATAAAATTATAGTTTTTTCTATGTTGATCCTTTCTCTGAACTATAATTAGTGGAATATCTTTAAGTAAATGTGGCAATTTCTTCACCACATTTAAAATATTTTGAGGAAAGCTTATTGTGTGCCCTTTGTATTTGAACTGGCCTCTAGTTGCATGTGTGACTTGCGAAATTGGGGTCACACATGCAATTAAAATTTCTTCAATTTGAGTAAGGTTTGCTAGTTTTGTTGGTTGTGGACCAAGATCCATGTTATTTTCAAATGAAAATCTATGGTTTCCTTTTTCTAGTCTACACCTATTACAAGCAGGCCCTTGAGGAGTGCAGTAGACATTTATTCCAACGTAACTTTCCTAGCAAATATAACAAATGCTTGGTGATTCCAACCTATCTAATCTATTACAAAACACCATTTGAAATCTCATAAAATCCTTCTCCAAAGATCCATTTGCATTCATTTCATCATTTTGATTTCAATTCTTAGGTGTTTCTGCAACAAAATCTACTAACCTAGAGTCTTCTTCTTCTATTTTCCTTAGGCCAGCTTCTTCATTCACATTAGTTTCAATATTTGCATCATGTCTTATTTCTTCTATGTGATCCAAATGTGGAATATGTTGTACATCTTGTTCTATTGTGTATAGTTCTAAAAGCGTTGCTTCAAATGTGCATTGACATGTATTTCTATGTGTGTCTGAGAATTGTGGGCTGTCCTCTTGCCTTTCTTGTCCTTGGGAATATGACTAGTGTTCAAGATTTCTTTGATCTTTACTTCTGTTAACATTCTCTTCTAAATTTGTTTGACATTGTAACTGTTCAGTTGTGATATTTTCTCTTCATTTTGCATTTCTTTCTTTGTCAGCCTCATTACTTTGTCTTATTTTCTCTTCCCTTTCATCATTCGACATTTCTTCAATACAACTTCTACGATATTCTCACTGATACTCATGTATGTGTTTGTTCTTTTGTTTCAAAGAAGTGTTTCCTTGGATGAACCATATCTATGGTATAAAACAGGTACATAAAATAAATGCAAAATTCTTGTTTCTATAATTTTGATTTATTTTGAATACACATTAAAATTGATTGCAATTATTCAACGTGGTAGTAAATTCTTGGAAGCCAAATAATCGAAACCTTAGAGTAGATGAGTTTGATAATGGTCAAGTTTAGGCTTAGGCCAAATGGTCTACACATTATGCTAGATAAGGTTGATGGTTATGGTTATATTGTTTCATGTTTTTTTAGGTTTAAAGATGTTGTTTGGGTTAGGGTTGAATTTGGATTTAAGTTTTGAATTAGGGTCTAGATTAGGATTAGGTTTACTATTTCATTCAATTTCTATTTGAATGTATATCAAGATGGGTGATCCCACAATAGTGGTTTACAATTTTTCGCCAAACTGGACACTGAAATTATTATTTTTAACTAAATCTTCACATTCGGGCACCTCTAGCGGCTAAACCATGAGGAATTTGAAGATGATGCAAACTAGAGTCTCATCATATTTTGTTTTGAGATTCTAAAAATATTTTTTTCAATTTTTTTGGAATAATATTGCACTTCTTTTTCCATCTCCCACAAAAACTGGATTTTTTCATAAAACAACATTTTTAAAAAGTGACGCTCACCGTATACAACATAATTTTTTTGTATGAAAGATAAAATTATAATTTTTTCAAATTTAGATTTGTAACTATGATATCTAGTACTTCAATTTTGTCTCATAGTTTGTTATTGAATATTTTTTCCTTAATAGAGTTTTGAAGTCTAACCAATTGCAACTCAGACATAGGCGGACTGTATACAACATAACTTTTTCTGTATGTAACAAAATTCAATTTTTTTTTTTTTAATGGATCAAGGACATCAATACCCAGCACAAACATATTTTAAAAAAAATTATTTTGATAATTTTCTATTTTTCCACATGTGCAAAACAAAGAGCTTGATTTTCGATGAAAAATCTATGTTTAATAAAACTAAAAAAACACATATATAATAAAACCAAAACATATTAAAATTATATTCATGGGATAGCTCATTTTGAGGATTACCATAATAATTTGAAATAAATTTTAAATGAATTCATTTGATCCCCCAAAAGGTAAATCAAAAGTGATTTTTTATCAGCATTTTGATAAGTGTAAAGGAGACTCATTTATAGGCATGGTTTAAAATTAGCGAGGTTCTATCCAAGGGGGTTTGATTTAAGGTGGTTTGATCAAACCCTATTCAATTGAAATCCTTAAAATGGAACTTTTAAAGGCTTAAATCATTATATTTTCTAAAAATATGTGATTTCAACAAAAAACAGTTCCTCTCAAAAATTGTAAACCAGCTTTGTGGGATTACCCAGATAGATGATATTTATAGTTAGAGTTTACTAAGGTTCATTTTTAGAGTTAGGGTTTTATTTTTTAACAAACTTTCCTATTTTTAAAAGACATCCTATGTTGTAACTTGAAACATTCTATTTATAACTAACTTTATATTTTGTAAAGAAACGTTGTATTTTTGAAAAACATTCTACTTTCCACAAAAACATTATATTATGCAAAGAAACAATTTTTTTTTTAACAAAATTTCTATTTTGTTAAAAAACATTCTATTTTGAAAAAACATTATGTTTTGTAAAGAAAAATTCTATTGTCAAAAACACATTTTATTTTGTAAAGAAACATTTCTATTTTTTAATGTTTTACATGCCACCTTCAGTTGGTTAGCCTTAGGGTTTAATAATGTTGAGGTTTAGATTTAGGTTTGCTGTCATTTAAAACTATATTTTAATCCAATATAGGGTTAGGGTTTGCATTTCCATCTTCTAAAATGAAACTAAATTCAAAATTTTAAATGATAATAAATATAAAAAATATACAAATTGATATATAGTAAAGAAAGAAACATTGTAGCACTAATGTGCAAATTCAGAGAAAAGGTTTACACCCAATAATGTGTGCCTCAAACTCAATCCCATAAGATTTCTTCCATTGTGTACTTTATATCCATGAAAGTCATTCTATTAGTTAAATATTGATCAACTTTTATACAAATTTCTTAATAGTATAATATATAATGTAACCTTGAAATTGACAACCTTTTTTGGAGATAGAATATCTATAAATAGTGAATTATGTATCCTATTTTGAATACATTAATCACACCATATATCAACTAAAATATAAAATAAATAAACTACATCTCATTGAATATATAGGCATAACTACATCTTAATTCAATTCATTAATTACACCATATATAAACTACATTTCATTGACTATATAGGAATAATTCAATAGAAGACTATATTAGGTAATTTTGAATTATTACATCATACCATAACCATCAATGTGTTGAAAATCAATTATCTAGCTGAGGTCAATTTGCTGATGGTCATTCCTCTAACCAAGTCCTCATGTAATTTATATTATTTCTCATAACCCATTTTATTCATCACCTATTTTTTCATATTCAATTGCTCCCTTAATATGGTACCAAAGTGGAAATATGCCTAGTTCGAGTCTACAAACTATTTGAAGGAAAATGGAGAAGCGGGTTGCACAATAGACAACAAAGGAGGCATTGCTGGGTATTGGAATCGATAGCTGAAATGAACTAAGATCTGAAAAAGGTGTTCAAGACTATGCAAGGAGGAGAAGAAGTAGTTCTAGAAAGACATAAACCTTAAGAAGAGACTGTCAAACCAACTTCATTTTGTTTTCTAACATAATTCTATAATGCTTTGAATTTAGTGTGTTTGTGAGCAGGAGAATGAAATTCTATTTCAACATTTTCATATAAGAAAAAGAAGTGTTGGAGTGTAGAATCGATGTACAGGCTTCATGTGAAGAAAGCTGTTAAGAAGGCGGAAAAGGGTCCTAAGAAATAGCTAGGTAATCCATATAAGACATTAAGTATGGTGTACAAAGAAGCTAAAATAGGGAACTGTAAATCTATAATAGGACATCAAACCTTGAAACACAAGATACAAATATAGAATTCTCTAAATTGCTTAAATCATATTGCTCGAAGGAAAGTCTGAATAAAATGATCGAGAATTTGAATTAAATAAAGATTGTAAAATAGGAAATGCAGACTCCTAAGGCAAGGAAGGAATTACAAGTTTGAAGATGAAAAATATTTTGAGGATGAGGAATTTGTTTCACACAAAAGGTGTGTATTGATTTGAAGATCAAAATTCAAAATGACAAAGATAAAATTTTCAAAGCAAAGAGATTGACTTATTTAAAAGGTTTGACTAGAGGAACAATGCTTGTGGGAGAAAAAAAAGTTTGAGTACTGGTACCCTTTGATTTGCAAGTCTCTGGTAAGGATTTGATTAAGAAACGTCTCACTTTTTTCATTTATAATCACACAGCCATATTGCCAAAGGAAAAATGGCCCCGTTCATTTAGGTGCAATGGGCATCTTATGCTCAGTTATGAGAAGATGTCAGAGTCTACTGGAAATTTTAGAATTTTGCATTAGGCAATAGAAGAATTTGTCAAAAGGCCAAGCTTCCTCATTGGGGGTAATTTTGCATAATTCAAACTATGAATAATTGTTGTTTTTGTAATTTGTTGTTTCAAAAAACCAAAGACAGTAAACAAAAACTAATTATAAATAAAATAAAAAATAAAAATATCTCAAATTACTTCCCTAAGCGTAATCATGAGAAACCCCTAAATCTTCTACAGTGGCTAAAGCAAAAAAAAGAACACATTTTAAAGGATCAAAATCTGAAAGATTTTAAATGTTTTATTTATTTTGTCCACGTTGGCATTATACACTTTCTTATTTAACCAAGAATGCATGACACAAAAATGGGTATTTTGTGGCTAAAGAGACAAACAACATACCCTTTGTTACTATGGTTACATACACACATACCATGGTTACTGTCAACGTGAGAATACCAGTATAGGCCTAATTATGCTTGATCCATGAAGAATCAAAGCATAACATAGCCATGGGTACTCAAATCTCAACAAGATCAATCAATCAAAATTGAAAGTAAACATTTTATCAGAAAACCTAACATGCTAAATTTATGAAATCTTTACATAAAACATCTACTCTATTCTATTGAAATTTATCTTGTTGTGGAATTAGTGTCGCGTTAATGTGGATCGACGATCCTTTCCCAATCCTATGATAGTGAGTTTGTTTCAATCGATTCTATGGAAGAGAATCGATGAAACCACGATGTTTGATGTGTGAAAACTTAAATTATGCTAAAAATGAACATGATGCAAGCTAAGTTACCATGATTTTATGCTATAAATGATCTAATTATGCAATTTCTAAGTTAATGCTAAGCTAATTTAAGCTAAAATGATGCTAAAAGATGAAACCCTAATTTATTTAAAAACTAAGATGACTGAATGGAAGCCATTAATGGATACTCTAAGCTATTATGCAACTAAAATAAATTGAAAATAAGATAAATGTGTGCAAATTGAGAGTATGTATGTGAGTAAATTTAACAACATAAGTTTTCAATCAAAGATCCCTCCTATTTGTCTCCAAATAGTGATCTATTTATAGGAGAGAAAATGAGGAATAGGTGGTTGAGATCAAAAATATTAATCAAGGGTTCAAGATGAAGAAGATGTGAGGCATGGATCATGGATTATCATCAACGGATGACAATGTATGATGACAGTTAATCAAAGGCTCACAATTGCTTCAAACAAACACACTTTTGACCTACTCGCATTAAAATTTAGAATTCGCCCGCTATATAGCAACACCCAAAATTCAATCAGTCACACCCAAATGATATATAGGATGCACATGTCTAGGGTGACACTTTTCTGGATTTGAATTTAGGGTTTCATATTTTAAACAACAACTTGGGCTTGTCGAACGATGCACTTGTCGATTTGAAAGTTAGGGTTAGGTTAGGCCAAATTATAAATCACGACGCCATCTTGTATGGCGACGCATTTGTCAATTTGAATTTTGAAATGCACTGAGTGTCATTGTTTGGATTTTAAATATAATGACGCATTTGTAAATAGCGACGCATTTATGACTTTTGAGCCAGAAATTCCAAATAACTTCAAATTTTGATGATTTCTTGATGTTGTGTGCTTCATGGGTGCAAGAGTTCTTCCCACCATTGATGTCGAGAGAGCACAGGCCCACAATACTACAGAGTTTGGGTGATCTATCAAAGTTGCACCAGGAACACCTGGGAGAGATTGGATTGTGGTATATTGCATATGCTCTTGTTGTGAGGACATATTTGGCTATGATGACAACATTGTGCGAGAGATGGCACAACAAGACCTCGTCCTTCCACCTTCTGACGGGGGAGGCGACAGTGACCATAGAGGATGTGTGGCGGATATTGCAGTTACCTATCCACGGTGATCGCGTGATCTACGATCCTAATGTCAGATTTGATGCCTACCTAGAGAGGTGATGGATATGGACCAAATTGTGTTGGTCACCTCGTAGATTGATTTAGAGACATACAAAGGTCATGTGCCCACCTTCAGATTGATTATTGTGGCCATCATTTCAGGTTTGGTGGCTCTAGATAGATGTAGATGATTCTTTAGTCCAGGATGGGGTTTGGCTTGGTAGAGGATGTTGTACAAGAGAACTTTGTTAGCATGGGGGGCCGTGATGTTGGATTCCCTATACCATGATTTGCATGAATTTTTGTATTGTGATGGGAGAGCCCTCGGTGCAGGTGTGACTCTTCTTCATATCTGGGCATGGGAGCACATTGCAATGCTTTGATCGATTGTACAGATGGTGGACGTGGATCCAGATGATCCCGTCGTATGGAGATACCATGGTCCCATCACACTTAGACACACAAGATAGATTGGGCTCCCGTACTAGCGATGAGTGATTGACAATATGACTATGTTCCAGTGGTGGCCATGTCTTCATATGTCGCCATGGTTCGATGATATACAATAGCTTTACTTCGCTCGATAGAACCAATATATGTAGGGTCGAGAGCATACCATGGTTAAGCGGTACCTTCCTAACAGACTGGCCAGACAGTTTGGTGATGTACAGGACAAGCCCAATGATGGCTACAGGGCTATTTTTGCAAGATCGGCTATAGAGGTTCCCACCTGGGGATTGACGATTCCGACACTAGAGGTCATTGAGAGTTTTTCCCAGTTGATTGCCTAGCCTTGGGCATATGATCAGGGTTAGCCCATTGATTAGATCACTCCCGCTTACAATACATGGTTTGTCCCATCACCATAACTTATAGATCCTACAGGTTCTCCTCCTAGAGGGAGGCCACGAGGCAGAGGTGTCAGAGACAGAGGACAGGGAGGCTATGATGGACATGATGGATAGGTTTCAGGGGCTCCTCTAGTCATACAATAGCCTCCTCAGTAGCCTCCAGTAGTGCAATAGCAGCCAGTGCCACCACCACCACCACCAGATATCAGAGATGCATAGATATAGTAGGTGCAAGATTTGATAGGTGAGCAGGACCATGCCTGCCAATATATTTTGGTTGTGACTATTGAGAAAGACTAGGCTTGATAGCAGGTGGTCGTAGTGACAATTGAGAGGGATGCTACTCTTTAGAGAGTTCAGGTTGTTACTGGGGAGAGAGACCAGGAGGTTGCGAGATGACAACAAATAGAGGCTATGGTAGCAGCCACACATGGTCGGACTATTTCGATCAGATTGTACCGAGAGGTTGTTATGGAGGCTACATATTACAAGTAGCACTATCATAGGGATGTTCTGACAGCTCTTCGATAGCCCAATTTTTCAGACCACTAGGGCTAGCATTTTTTATGTATATAGAAACTTTTTGATTTTTCCCCATTCTTTATACTGATATACATTCATGGGCCCATTTTTGATAGCCTACTGGATATTGTACTTATTATCGATATACATACACTGATCCAGATTTTGTGCCATGACACATTTTTTTGATATATATGATATGGATATGGATGATTCATGATATGATGTGTTGATTTTATTTCATATATGGATGAATATGATATGGATGCTTATACATGATCATGTATGGAGGTATTTACTTTTATGTCTATGTGATATGTGATGATATGATATGGATGAATGCAATGTTATATTGTTTTTCATTATCTTTTCACGATATGATATGGATGGATGTTTATGATATGCAAATGTTATAGATGCAAATGATATGGATGCATTTCTTTTTGTATATTTTCTATGCATGTTATGATGATGAATGCATATAGATGGATGAATGCAAATGCTTATGATATGCAATGATTTAAGATGCTTAGAATAAAAAATCTATATTATTAATCACAACTTAAATGATAATGCAAAATGTGTGATGTGATATGCAAATGATTATGCTGATGGATTTTTTATACTTATGATATGATTATGAGATACATGTATGCTGATGGTTTGTGGATGTAGGGTGGATGCATTAATGATGTTTTTGAGTGTCATGATATCAGGTTAGCATGGAAAGAAGATAGAAGAATAAAGAATGAATAACCATTGCCTATGATGATTGCTTCAAAAGATCCAACAAGTCCATGATCCATCGAGACTTTATTAGAGATGTTGACGAGAAAATGCAAAAGAATGCAGGATTGGTGCTCACAATTCGGGATTGGGATTTTCCATCATTCCTTATTATTTGATATAACACATAGACACAATGCATCAAGGTATTGATAAATAGGACGACATTGTATCTAGTGTAATGGAATTTGACTCGATAAGAAGATAGGATAGTTCTTGTTCACACCTTGACATATACAAACGTTGTTGGAATGTAAGTTAGAAGTTTAGAACATATTGGACCAAAGCATACACAATAGTCAACAACATACTCCAAATGACTTTCCTACACACAACTAAGCAAGTATGCGCCAATATTATTTTACAAGAGTATCCACAAACACAAAAAATGAAAGATAATGATCGATGCCCCATTCCTTTCTCTCTAAATCATTTTAGATAGACATCATCGAGAGGTCCTTGTAATGGGTCATTAAGATAAATCATAAGAAAAGATTAAAGACAAACAGTTAGTGTTATCTATAGCTCCTACCTAGTTTAAGTTTAGCTTAGGTGATATCTGATGTTGATGTCCATTGCAGGAAGGATACATCCTAGGACATGTTGATTAGAGGGTTGTTTCATGTTAGGATGATGATGCTAAAATGAGTCGTTATCGTCAAATTCACTGACGCATTTACCTATGATTTTAAACTTTAGATTTTGACTTTTGAGTTCATACTTTACAACTTGCCATGTTTTTTTTCTACTTGTTTCACCAAAGGGTGAAGGTGATGATCGTTTATTATGGGTGAAAGTTTATTACGGGTGAAAGCGAGATGGGATGGATGGAATTTTGGATTTTATGGAATATTTGAATATTTTTGGTATTTTGAAATGTTTTGAGGTTTTTTTTGGTCTCTTTTGAAAGTTTATATGAATGTTTAGGATTTTTTGATTTTCTGAGGCTATTTAGGGTTTTTTGAATATTTGAGGCATTTTAGGTCTTCTGAACATTTTCTATTGTTTTTGTGTTTTCTATTTTCTGAATGTTTTGTGTTTTCTGAATATCTAGATGTTTTTGGTTTTTTTCGAGATATTTGGATGTTTTGGATTTCTGAGATATTTGGATGTTTTGGGGTTTTCTAAGATATTTGGATTTTTTTGGGTTTTTCGAGATATTTTGATGTTTTTGGATTTCTGAGATATTTGGATGTTTTGGGGTTTTCTGAATTTTTGAGTTTCAACCAAGAACCTAACCTAAAGACCTATCCTAGGGGCCTTTGGGGCTAATCAAATATTAGCCTTGCCTACATTATACACGCAGAGACCATGTAGTTTGACTGTCTCAACCCATTTACAAGACAAAGATATGAACATACAAGAGGTGACAACTAATTACAATGGATCACTAAAGGACTAACCTAGGGTGTCTCAGGGGCACATCAATGATGGCCTTGCCTATGTTCAAGCTTAGAGACATTGTAGCTTGATAAGATACATTGTTTTTGGATTTTTGATGTTCGACCTTTTTAGGGATTTTGATGTTTTTTGGAGATTTTGGATTTTTCCTTTCAATTTTCTCAATGTTTTTGGATTTTCACTGTACTGGATTTTGCAAATGTTTTTGGATTTTCTAGATAATATTTTATGAATGTTTTTGGTTTTTACCAATAAGATTCTATGAATGTTTTTGGTTTTTACCAATAAGATTCTATGAATGTTTTTGGTTTTTTTTATAAGATGTTATGAATATTTTTGTATTTTTCTGATAAGATTTTCTGAATGTTTTTGGATTTTTTTGATAAGATTTCCCGTGACCTCAAGATATACAAGAACCAGATTGTGATGCATAACAAAATGCCCCCTGTGTGATATATTAGCCTACTTCGATAAAGGCAGGACAAACTGACCTTGGGAATATACCAAGTAGTGCTAAAGAGTTCATGATACCTTACAGTGGTAAGCCATGATAAGGATGCAGATGGGGGATGAATGGTGATGCAAAGAATGATAGGTCAAAAGAGCCAAAGAATAGATGGAGATACCTTATTTACAAGAGGTTCCTGTTTTCCATGTTTTCACCAAGGTACTTTCCCAAAGCACCACCGAAGTGGTTTTCACTAGAGGACAATTTTTTTCTTTACTTTTTTCAATCCTTTTTCTCTTTTTTTTTTTAATTTTGATCATTTTTTTATTTTTTTGTACTTTTTGATTTACAACCTTCATGTTTAGGCATTATTTTTTTTTAGATCCAAGCTATTGATTGGCTCCTACAAGGGTTCACCTTCAGGGGTTGGCATTTGGTATGCTCTTGATTCGTAGCTTGTTGTGACGACAAAGGGACCCAACCAATTAGGCTCAAACTTTCCTTTGTTGTCTTGATCTGAAAGGTTCTTTTGATTTTTATTTAAGACAAGATCTCCTACTTGGAATGACCAACATTTGATTCTCTTGTTATAGCTCTATTTCAATCAATTTTGATACACTTGCAGATGATTAAGGGTGTCAAGAAAATGTTCATCCAAAAATTCTAGCTCATTCAGTTGAGACACTCTATACTCTTCCTCAGTTATCAGATTCTTTAGTGATACTCACAATGATGGGAGCTCAACCTCAATAAGAAAGATGGCTTCTGATCCATAGACAAGGGAAAAAGGGGTTGCTCCTGTAGGTGTGCGGATATTGGTTCGATAAGCCCAAAGAGTGGGATTTAGCTGCAGATGTCAATCATGACCAACTTCGTTAACTTTTTCTTTAGGATTTTTAGGATAGTTTTATTTGTTGCTTATGCTTGGCCATTGCCTTGTGGATAGCATGGTGTATAGAATCAGCTTTGGGTATTGAATCTCTGGCACAACTCTTTCACATCTTGATTTTTGAATGGGGTTCCATTGTCTGAGATGAGGGTTTGTGGTACACCATAATGGAAAATTAGGTAATTCAGGATAAACTTGGTTATTTGCTTCCCTGTTATGTAGGTCATAGGAATGGCTTGAACCCACTTAGTAAAGTACTCGATTGTGGTTATGATAAAATTATGGCCGTTGGATGAGGTTGGAGTGATTTTGCCTATGAGGTCAAGTCCCCACTATGAAAAAGGCCATGGTGTGATCATTGGTTGCAATTCTTGAGCTAGAGCATGAATCAAATCCCCATTTTGTTGGCACTAGATGCATTTGCACACATACTGATGAGATTATTTTTCCATGGTTGGCCAATAGTACCCCATCCTCAACAGTTTCTTAGCTAATGTCATACTACTAGAATGGGACCCACATATGCCATCGTGCACTTCTGTTAAGGAAATTAAGGCTTCCTCTTGGTTAAGACATCACAGTAATGTACCTTCGATGCTTTGAAGGTAAAGGGTATCACCTAGGATCACAAATTGGGATTCCTTTTTGATAAAGGTCTTTTTAAGGTTCGAGGTGATATCTGATGGAAGGATTCCTTTGTTAAGGTAAGTAAAGATGCCATGGTACCAAGGGGATCCAGGACCAACAATGACACATGCAAATTCAGATTTATGGATTTAAAAATTTAGTACAAGAAGTTGTTCTACCAAGAATTCATATTGAAGAATGTTGTTCGGCATGTCTAGTAGTGATCCAATTGTTGCATTAGTGTCTGCTACTCTATTATTCATGTGAGGAATATGCTCAAAAGTTATGTCTATAAAAAGATCTTTGAGATTCTCCACCATCTTCTTGTAAGGAGCGAGCTTGTCATCTTTGGTTTGATAGTCGTCATTGACTTGGTTGATAACTAGTTGTGAGTCTCCATAGACTTTCATCTCTTGTATCTTCCACTGAACTGCTATCTTGAGACCTGTAATCAAGGCTTCATACTCAATAATGTTATTGGTACATGGAAATGATAGCTGTAAGACTTTGGGATGCAGTCACCTTGGGGGTGATGAAAAGAATGTCGGCTCCTAGTCCATGTTGGGTGAACGATCCATCAAAGTACATCTTCCACTGCAATGTTAGATTAATAAGGAACACTGATTCATCAGGGAACTTAGAACTCAGATATTAAAGGGTTCTCATCATAAATAAGTGCTTCTACTAGCTGGTCTGGGATCACTTATCCTTTGATTGCCTTGCGCTCCACATACTCTATGTCAAACTCTGTCAAGATCATTACCCATTTAACCATTCGTCTTGTGAGGGTTACTTTGGCTAATAGATATTTTAATGGATTAATCTTTGCGATGAGCTTGATTTGGTGTGACAAAATGTAATGCCTGAACTTTTGTGAAGCAAAAACTACCGCTAGGCATGCTTTCTCAATGGCTGAATAGTTCATCTCATAGCCTACCAAGGTTCTACTGATGTAGTATATGGCTCTTTCTTTTCCGTTTTCATCATGTTGTGCTAAAATATCTCTTAATGCTACTTGTGTTGTTGAGGTATATAGGATCAATGGCTTGTTTGGTATCAGTGGCATGAGCACTAGAGGTGTTAGTAGATAATCCTTGATCTGCTGGAAATCTTAATCACATTTTTCATCCCATTTGTAAGTTATCCCTTTATGGAGAAGATGTGAAAAGGGATGAGTCTTATCCAATAACTGAGCTATGAACCTTTTGATGGACTGTAGCCTTCCTTGTAATCCTCTCATCTATTTCAATGTATGTGATGGTTCCATGTCTAACATAGCTTTTACCTTTGCTGGATCAATTTCTATCCCTCTTTGTGAAATGATGAAGCCAAGAAGTTTCCCTGATGTGACCCCGAACACACACTTTTTTGGATTAAGTTGTACTTTGTATTCTTCAAGTCCGTCAAAGATGGGTCCTAAGACTTGTATGTGCTCCCTTCTCTTCTTTGATTTTTCTAGCATATCGTCCACATAATCTTCAACTGTTTTGTGGATCATGTCATGAAAGATGAGGGTCATTGCTCTTTGATAGGTAGCTCCTGCATTCTTCAACCCAAATGGCATCGCATTCCAGTAGTAGGTTCCTCATGGACAAGTAAAGGCAGTTTTATGTTGATCCTCTTTGGAAATTATGATTTGATTGTAGCTCTGAAAATCTATCTATGAGTGACAACATCTCATGCCCAGTTTTTTGATCCATAATGAGATCAATGTTTTGAAGATGGAAATCATCCTTCAGACATGCCTTGTTTAGATCCATGAAATCAATGCATATTCTGATGCCCCTAGTGGGTAAGAGACTGGTACCAAGTTTGAAACCCACTCAGGATAATCTATCGATCAGATGAATCCAACGTCAAGAAGCTTTTGTAGTTCCAATTTTACCAAGAGTGTTATTTGAGGGTGCATCTTCCTTAATTTTTGCTTGACTAGTTTGGCTTTAGGATAGATTGCTAGGTGATGTACAACCACTTTTGGATCAAGGCTTGTCATATATGTGTATGACCATGCAAAGTTATCTCTTCTCTCCTTAAGGAATATTGCAAGGTTCTTTTGTTCTTCTTCTAACAAGGATTTAGCATAGAAGGTGATCTTAGGTTCTTCTTTTGTTCCCACATTCACTGGTGTAGCCTTTTCTACTAGTACCGCTGATTTTTCTGGATGCATTACACTAAGGGGGAGATTGAATCCCTCATCCTTGGGTGTCTCAGGGAGGTTTTCACTGTCGGATGCATCCTTTGTTTTTACTATTTTAGGACTAGAGAGTGCCATGAGGTGGTTTTCACTCAAGGATCTGCAAGTTAATTGCATTTCATTTATTTTACGACTAAATGATTCAATCGTCTCCCCACAGTATACCCCTTTATTGAAAGCTCTATATCAAAGCCTACTTTGTGATATGCTCATTATAAGTTGTCTCAGAGTCCCATGAATTCTAAGATTGCTTTATCATTTTTTAATAAATCTAGAATTGGTGGTCCTTGTTGGTCCTTGTTGGTCCATGTCAATGAGTTGCAGGTATACTAGGTGTATTTCAGTTGGTTGGTTGTTTGAGACAAAGGATGTTATGGATATCATGAAGAGGGTGTTTTTCTCAAATAGGCTAGTTACATCGAGGGTAAATTCATCTAAGGTAGTATCATGTGATGTAGGTGACCAAGAGGAAGCCTCAACTTGTTTAGTAGCAATACCTTTTCCAATAAGTGTGACCTTGCTATTAGTACAACCTAAGCCAATATTTTTAAGTCATTTCTCAAGAACGATGGGTTATAGTAAACCATTATCATTTTGTCCTAGCTTCTCATTCTTGTTATACCCCATGCTTTACATTAGCTATAGACATTTGTTGTCATCTTCCATGGGAAGAACATGAACAGGCCGTTCATCTTGATAGAGGAGTTTAGAGATATCTTGCTCATGGACATCTTCTTGATTCAAATCTCCCCATTTGGTGAAGGTAGTAGCTACCATTTTGATAATTTTTGGTTCTTTGGTGCTAAATGTTGGTTTCTTGTGTGTTTGAGGAGAAATCAATAACTCTCCTAAGAAAAAGGTGTCTTTCAATATTTTGTAGCTTCCACAACCATCAACTTGGATTACTGCTTTGACATTGGGTATGATTTTTACAATAGGTTCTTGCGATGTTGAGGTAGAGGCTAGAGATGATGGGTCAATAAATGAGCTTGATGGTGTAGGTCCTTCATCATTTTTGGGTATTTGTG
This sequence comes from Sequoiadendron giganteum, assembly GCA_007115665.2. Taxonomy (NCBI): domain Eukaryota; kingdom Viridiplantae; phylum Streptophyta; class Pinopsida; order Cupressales; family Cupressaceae; genus Sequoiadendron; species Sequoiadendron giganteum. Next base: position 376,070,988 of record CM021102.1, read on the forward strand.
GGATCTTATAAAACTTGGATTTAAGGCTCTTGCAATAGTATAAAGGCTAAGTATCTCCATGGATAGTGATTTATCTACCCTCAAAAGGAAACTTCACACACTGATGATACGTTGAGGCTACAAATTCCAAAGCATGGATCCAAGGTCAACCAAGTAGAATGTTATAGGGAAGATCAAGATCTTGGCATGTAGTCTCTGCAATAAGAGGTCCCACTTGGATAGGGAGTGTTATGATTCCTTGTGATACCCGTTCTTGGTCATTGTATGCTCTGATGGTGGTACTCTTTGTCTTCTCAATAGTATCTTCTGAATAGCCTAGATGCTTGATCAATTGTAGGGTACAAATGTTTAGACCAACACCTCCATCTACCAAGACTCTTTTGACCTTGTTTTTATGAATGACAACCTGAAGGTGTAAAGCACGGTTATGAGATGGTTATGATGGTAAATATTGTTCGGAGAAGGTGAGAAGATGGTTGGCGATATGCACTACCATAGCTTGAAACTAATCGTTATTAATGTTCTCAGGAACAAATGACTCATACAAGGATTTTTCTAGTATTTCCCTGTGTGTAGGAGATGATTTTAGGAGTTCCAAAATTGATATCTGAGTGGGGATTTTTTTAAGCTGATCTACAAGATTGTACTTGCTAGGATTAGATGCGGGAAAAGTGGGTTATGTCCTAGATTGAGCTGAGACAACTCCTTGAATGGTTATTTTGCCACATCGAGTGGTGACTCCACATTCCGTACTAGCTCCTTTGATGGTGACAACAGTGATAACACTATCATAGGAAGCAACTACATTGGAATAAGTATGTTGAACATTGGCATAATCCTTAGCTTTACCATTATTGTTTGCTTTGTTATGATCAGGCATAGGATTCTTGTATTTCTTGATATCCTAGTTTTCAATGGGTACCTCAACAGATATGGTATCATTCTCTATGAGATCTTGGATGATATTCTTGAGTTTCATGCAATTTGTTGTTTTATGTCCTTTGATTTTATGAAAGTAACAAAGATCACACTCATTGTATCGGGATGGCTTTTCTTGGGGTTCTTGGTAGTTTTCAAAGTTAGGAAGTATTATCAAATTTGACTCTACCAATTTATTCATGATCATTTTGATAGGTTCTGATAACTGTGTGTACTTGCGTTTGGGATAGTTGTTCCTGTTATTGGTTTGCCTTGGTGGCATGTTGTTGTTATTGATCTGATTGTTTTGAGGTGATACCATTTGTTGCACAGCTGGTTGGATATTAGAAGCTTGATTATTGTTGGGTCTAGGAGCACTTAGTATGACCTTAGCATCCACTACACCATCGTTTGTTACATTTCTATTTTTAGTCCATACCCAAGGTTTCTCATTTGAACTAGTTGAAGGACGATTGTCTTTGTAAGCTTGAGTATTTCCTTGTGAGATTAAGACTCTTTCAATGTTAAGGGCTCTTGGAACAAGCTCGTCATAGGATGTGATGCATTGCATTTTTAAGTGGAATGATAGATTCAAATCAAGGTTGCCTATAATGATTCCCACTTGTTGTTCATCAGGAAGAGGCCACTTTCTTTTACTAGCTCTTTGTCTCCATCGTTGTAAGAAATTTGCGAAGGTTTCCCCTGAATTTTGTTTGAGAGTGTACAACTCTTCTAGACTAATGTCCATGTCAAGATTGAAGGAGAAGTGAGCGATGAATTTGTCAGTGATTTCTTGAAAAATTTTGATACCATGAGGCAAATGAGAAAACCAATCCATAGCAATACCTATTAAACTTCGAGGGAAGAGGCGTATTAGATATGAATCATTGTAAGCCACTTCCATACACATGACATTGAATTCTTTATTGTGGTCCATAGGACTTCCTCTCCCTCTATATTTTTCAAATTTGGGGATTTAAAAACCAAGAGGGAATGGTATCATTGCTATGTTTTGATCAAATGGGTAAGGACACAAGTTTTGTGTATCAGGTTTCTTTGTCTTGCCCATGTGAAGGTCCTGCATTTCTTGTGAGAGTGCTTTTAATTGGGATGCGAGATCACCTTGCAGATTGGGTGGAGGAACATATGGTGGGATGAGAGATGAGTTATATGGGGTGTATGAAGGTGTGAAATTATGTGAAAGTGATGAATATGTTCCTAATGTGTTTGGATTGATGATGTTCATATGAGGAAAATAGGAACCTTGTTGTTGTTGTTGGGTGTACTATTGAGCTAGTAAGGCTTGTTGTTGACCTTATTGTTGTTGTTGCGCCACTAGGGCTTGTTGTTGTTGTGCTAATAAAGTTTCTTATTGTGCTTGTTGTTGTTGTGTTGCTAAAGTTGCTTGCTAAGCTTGCTAGGAAATGGTTGCTTGTTGTTGTTGTTGTTGTTGTTGTTGACCTTGATGTTGTTGTTGAGCTAAGGTTACTTGTTGATATTGATTTTTTTGTTGTGTTAAGGCTGCTTATTGTGCTTGTTGTTGTTGTTGTGCTAACAATTCTTTCTATTGTTGTTATTGTATGGCTTGTTGGTAAGTTTGTTGTGCTTGTTGTTGTTGTTACGCCACTAGGGCTTGTTGTTGTTGTATGACTTGTTGGTAAGTTTTTTGTGCTTACTATAAGGCTAAGGCATGTGCTTGCAATGTGGGATCAAGTGGTTGTTGAGACATCTACGAAGGATTATGTATATTGATGTTTTGAGTGGTTATTGGATTGGTAGTGAAAGGTGGAGGATTCCATTTGTTTAACATTCCTTGTAATATGGTAGAATGAGGTGGAGGAATGTATTTTTGAGATCCTGATTGATTTGGTATAGAAAAGGGAGTTTTTGGAAAAGATGATGTCATTAAATTTTACAATAAAAATGACACACTAGGACCTTGAGTCCATTGATTGAAAAGATTCCCTTGTCCTATGTTTAGAGGATTGCCTTGTGCAAAAGATGTAAACAAAGGATTCGTGATCAAGGTACTCCCATGATTGATAGAACTTGCAACCAAGGGATTTCTTCAATGTGGATTGATAGGAGATGATGTGGTAATGGTAGATGGAATGGATGAACCCATCAGAGGGTTGGATAAAGATTTCCCTAGTTGCATTGAGGGTTGATTCTGTGATATGGTATTGGCATGCCCTTGTGTATTTTTTGATATTTTTGGTCTATACCACTTTGCATGATGGTAGGTACACTTGTGGTACTCATAGGTGTGGATGAACATGGTGTCCCTAAAATGTTGAAGTGGTGGTGGAATAGTGAAGTTCAAGCGGAGTGTGTAGCTGTTTTAGATCTTTGAGAAGAGGAGGAGCACCAAAGGTAGGTGTCCAAACAGTGGTGGGAGGTGGAGGATTGGTTTCAAGAGTACCTACAAGTGTATTACTTTTGAATGGTAAGGTGTGACCAAAATATTTAGCAAGGTTGGTTGTAAGACTAGGTATGTGAGTTTGACTTAGCCCTTGTGATGGAGTTGTAAAATCTTGTGTGAAATTTTGTGCTACAAATGTTGGGGAGATAGGAGCTACACTTTTCAAAGATTGATGTTCTAAAATTCTTCTCTAGTGAGCTCAAATGGGTTTTTGGTGACGTCTTTAATTCCGTATGGTTCTAAAGGAGATGATGGTTGTTGCGTTGGTGTAACATGACTTCTAGGATCAAATTCTAAAGGATTTGGATCACTTGAGGTAAATGTATTTTTTTTCTTTTTCCATGATTCTCTTGTGTCGTGATCTCGTCTTTACCATAAATTTGGTGTCAGTCATAGGAGATTTGTTTTGGGTTTAGTAATGTTTAAACTCTCTAGTTGACTCAAACCTAAGTAAAAGGGACTAAGTCTTTTGGGAGCAATGATGATAATGTGGGATGAAAAGATGGGTGATGTGGGAAGTGATCTTTGCAAGCATTTTGGGACAACACTTTTGACTTAAGTTTGATGTTGTGATGTTGGAATAAAGGATGATAATGAACTTAGAAATCTTTAGGGTAGACTTGTGACCTTCAAGATAAATTAGTTCAAAGATGATAACTATCTCAACTAAGTGCATGGAAAAGGATACATTTCACATACAAAGTAGCTAAGGTAGCAAGTTGGTTTGATGTTTTAAGTCCCAAAGTGTTCGTGTATTTGAAATTTTGCAAAGATAGATGAGGTGAAGGATGAAATGTGATGAAGGGGTGAATGAAATTTTGGACCCAATGTTGACCTAAAGTGAACCTTTTGTTTTGACAAAAACAAGGTACTGAGAATGATGCTAGAGCTCTAAAATGTTCAAATCCTAAAGACTCGATGATTTTGTTTTTTAGAAAACTTGTGGATCTTCAAAAATTTGAATGTTTTGGCTTATGAAGAATGTCTATGGGTTGGGATTTATTCTTATAGTGCATTCATAAAATTTTATCAACAATTTTTTTCTATTTTCGTAGAGTGCCTCAATGTGGTTGTTGATTTATTTTGCACTACAATGTCTAAGTTTATGGTGATGACCAGTTGAATTTCATTTGGGGATCTTTAATTTGCATGAGATAATTTGGTAAAGTGAGCTTTTGTTTTGATAAGACCAAGGTAGTGAAAATGATTCTAGACCTCTAAAATGTTCAAATCCTAAAGTCCCAATGTTAACTTTAGATGAGAGGATAAATGGGGATGTTTAAACCTATTCTCCTTCTCCTAGCTAGAGCATAGTATTTTCTTAAAAAATGGAAATAATTGCGATAAATAATTACAACCCACTTCCTACCACACTTTGAGCTATGATTTCTATGTCTGAAATGGCAGGATGCAGGTTTCCCTTTACGGACCTGGATTGTACAAGAGAAGCTCAGTGTTGTGAAAAATACCAATGTTTTGACTCCAAAAGAAAGCATATAATTCTAGACTATACCTTAAAGCGTGTCTATACAAATTTTCCACTATCTCGTTTTTATTCTTGTGAATTTCCAAAAGGTGTTTTTTGAAAACTTTTGGTTGAAGATGCCTAAGCTTAGAATGATGACTTATAGATCTTGTTTTGGGGATTTTAATCTTGCATGAGATCATTAGAGAAGAAGAAGATAATTATATCCACACGAGAGGTGGTCATATGGGCCTTCTAGCCAAAATATCTACTCTTCGTTCTTCTTTATCCAAGATAGTTGCAACAATTCTCCACTGATTGGATGTTTCTTTAGTTTCAAAAGTAAAGGTTCTCAAACTGCTAATAATATCCTTGTGTTCTCCCTCAATGTATTCAAAGTTTGGTTGAACAATAGCACCTAGAAGGTCGAGTTGTAAAACAGGAGCATCTGGTCTCCAAATAGTCATGTGGGGTTCAATTTGTCAATTTATCTTTGCTTAAGTGAATTGATTTGATTATGTTTTCAAACTAGATGTTTATGTCAAAAACATCATAACTTTCACAATGTCCATTTCATGAAAATCATGAGATTAAATCCATAATTTCCTATGTTATCTTTGGTAAATATGGGTTTGAGATTAATGTCGAGATATTTAGAAATCACTAAGGATAAATCCTTAGGATAAGCAATAATATCAAGGCTAACTCAAAAGTCCACATTTAAGCCAAAGCATTTGAAATTTTGGATAGTGAATGTTTGTTTTTGGATCATTTTGAAATCACGCAAAGTGTTAAACTAACTCATAAGCATTACAACCCTAGGATGGAAATGGCTATATTTTTTTTATTCCCACTTGGATTTCTCCAGCTGCGCTTATTCAGAGTGGATGATTAGAAGCTTGACCACACTGGCTCCCCTCCATGACACTCACTTCTACAGGTCAGCCAAGCTTCAAGTTCTCATGAATCTCCCATGACAAACTTTTCATCTCTACTAAGAACCACAAATATGTGGGACAACTTCAAAGGTCCGACCTCCTGATATCAACAAATATTATGGATTTTTGGGTACTACACAAAGGTTTGTAATAAGGTCATCCTGTTTAGGGGGTTCAATGATAAAATCCTTGTGAGAGCTCTCCCAACCCTTAGAACAAGGGCTTTATGCATAATAAAGACACTGGGGGAGAGCTATCATGCACCGCTTCCCATTGATTATGATTTTCATTGAAACCATAAATTTATAGAGCAGTTTGGAAGAAATTGGCATTAGCTCATTATTGCTTGGGTCGTTCCCTTGGGGTGAGTACTTTTTCCCACCAAGGCAAGCCCTCTAAAGGTGAACAATAGCGAGTAAGTACATTTGTAGTTTGATCATCTTTGTTTGCATGCACAAAGAGAGAACACACGCTATGCCTTTTCTCACACTAGCATGGTTGTTCAATTTTAAACCCAAATTGAAAGATGGAGGTGATTTTGCAACGTGATAGAGAATGTTTCTATTTCTCAAGATCACCTAACGGTGTGGGAGAATTGCATATGCATTCACTAGCAAAGTTGAAAACTACAAAACAAAACAAACAGTTGTCAATTTTATCCCTCAAAGCAATAATGAGTTAATTTTAAGCACCAATTGAAGGATGAGTTTACCTTGTTCAATTTTAAGCCCAATTGAAAGATGTGATGTGAGGGTTCATTTTTATCCAACTTTTAACATTCATTTTAAATCCAATGGAAAAATAGTGTGTTGCCTAAAACTGAAAGTAAAAAATCATGAAATTGGGTTATAATTGCCCCAAAGCATTGAACACTAGTTACAATTATAGAATGTTTAGATAGAAGAGAAGTTCTTCAATTTCACTCCATGCCTTTAAACCTGAAAAACCCTGTTATTCTAACGATGAAAACATAATTAGACATCGATCAGTGATTAGATAATCAAAAGAAATTAAGTGACATGTTGAAAAACAAATGTGAAGTTTCTTACCTTGGTTGAGCGTTGTTGCACATGATGGCATCACAATTTTAAATTTGGGTGTCACTCTGTAGAAAGACCAGTGAGCATGATTGTGTCATTATTTTGATGGGTGTCGATGTAAATGAATGTGTCATGGTTTGAAATTTGAAAACATCAGTCTAGTGAAGTTGAGCATCATCGTTTGTGTTCCACGATACTTCAAATTTAAATAAGCATTGCTATATTTAAATCGACATCAACCAATTATATACGCATCATTGTATCAAATTACTTGGATGTTGCTATATGGCGATGCTATTGAAATAGCATCATTGTTTATGTTTTGAGCGTCACTGCAACCTGCAAAATAGCATGGACATGGATTTCGAGCTAAAATATGGTTAAATGATTAGTTTCCCTCCCTCTAGCTCCAGAATGTCGATGCGAGGATACTGGTATAGGCCTAATTACGCTTGATCCATGAAGAAGAAAAGAATAATTGAGCCATGGGTACTCGAATCTCAACAAGATCAATCAATCAAAATTGAAAGTAAACATTTTATCAAAAAACCTAATATGCTAAATTTATGAAAGCTTTAAAGAAAATATCTACTTTAATCTATTGAAATTTATCTTGTTATGGAATTGGTGTCATGTTGATGTGGACCGACGACCCTTTCCCAATCCTGTGATAGTGAGCTTGTTTCAATCGATTCTATGGAAGAGAATCGATAAAACCATGGTGTTTGATGTGTGAAAACCTAAATTATGTGAAAAATGAACATGATGCAAGCTAAGTTACCATGATTTTATGCTATAAATGATCTAATTATGAAATTGCTAAGCTAATGCTAAGCTAATTTAAGCTAAATTGATGCTAAAATATGAAACCCTAATTTATTTACAAACTAAGATGAATGCATGGAAGCCATTAATGAATGCTCTAAGCTATTATGCAACTAAAATAAACTAAAAATAAGCTAAATGTGTGCAAATTGAGAATATGGATGTGAGTAAATTTAACAACATAAATTTGCAATCAAAGATCCCTCCTATTTGTTTCCAAATAGTGATCTATTTATAGGAGAGAAAATGAGGAATAGGTGGTTGAGATCAAAAAGCTTAATCACCGGTTCAAGATGAAGAAGATGTGAGGCATGGATCGTGGATTCTCATCAACGAATGAGAATGCATGATGAAAGTTAATCAAAGGCTCACAATTGCCTCAAACAGACACACTTTTGACCTACTCACACAGGTCAAAGGTAACTTGCTTAGGAGGTTGAAGGGTTAACTTTCTTTTGAAGCTAAGTGAGTTGATTGGAGGAGAGGGAATATTCCCTTTGGATGAGGAAAAAGGTTAATTTACAAATTAAAACAAATTTTTAATTGTGCAAAAGGATAAAGAATATCCCATGAGAATATTCCCTTTGATTAGAGGAAAATTAGTTTAATTGCTAATTAAACAAGGTTTAATTTATGCAATTGGGGGATTAGAGGAATTAGAGATATTTATTAAATAATTTAATAAATAGGGGAGGGGTAAAATGATATTTAATTAAGTAACTTAGGGTCACTTAATTAAATAAGATGACTTAGGAGATTAAATTAAATATTTAGATTTATTTAATTTAATGAGATGAAGTGTTAGTGTGAAAAGAGGCGAATTAACCCAATTTAATTAATTAGGCCAATGGATGAAAATGATGTAATTAATTAATTAGCTAGGCTAATTGAATTAATTAAGAAAAAAGAGGATGGATAAAGAGGAAATGATTTTAATAAACTTGTTTCGAGTGTATGTCATTGATTAGGACATTTTTCAATGTCTACAGTTACATACATGCATATTACTAATAATAAATATCTCTTATTGTAGCTCAAGATGAGTACGGGTTGTCATTTGGTTTACGTTGATTAACGCTCTTCATCGCCCTAATCTTGTTTTGGCAACTATTGTTGAACTAACCATTCAACAACCACAACAATGACTAATGTATTTACACCAGAAGATGTTACTCTACTGAGAGAATGCTACGTTATTGATCGGCACAACATGATGATAATGGATGAGTGCATGGTTATACACTTATAATGATATGCATAAATTATTTGCATTAGAAAGTGAATTGACAATAGTGAATGTAGATCAAATCCGATTATTTAAAATAGCTATTAGCTGATAAAAAATGTTTAATTGTGGAAGCATGCACAAAGCATATGGACAATTCAAAATGAAATGAGTTGCAATAGTTGTTACTTACCAAGGATATCGCCCAATAGTTGTTGCAAGAGATGGCAACTCTAAGCTTTATTTTTATTCCCTGCCACGACCCTTAGCTATTTGATCGACAGCTCGTACTCCACACAACATGTTTATATTAGCTTTATTATTTATTGAATCACAACCAACAAATAAATAACATATATATCAAAGGCATGATGTGAAGCTGTGACATCTTACCAAACAAACAACATAAAGACCTCATCTATTTCTTTGCCAAGTGATGTCGATCACTGCAACATAATACTTCTTAGCAAGCTTTAAAGAATGATTTGCAACCAATAAAGAACATTGAATCGAAACAAAAAAAATGTGCAATCTTCAATTTTGAAATGAGATTAAGGGAATAATAAAGTTATAGCAGACAATATAAATTCACACCTGCAAATGATCAAAACTCCTTGCAACTATATGATCACAATAGTAATGAGATTACAAGAGAGGTGATGGAATGGAAAATAAGCTTAGATGGTTGCGCCAAACTTTTAGGAACATATGATCCTTAGAATTCTTGTTTTTTTATAATTTCAAACATGCTCACTCTTCAAATCTCATCACGACTCTTCCACTCACATCTGTTACAGGTTGATGCATATCACAACGGTTGCATGAGGTGGTGATGACAACGTTATTTTTGAATATAACATTTATTTTTTATGCCTCTTCCACTTTCATATGTGCTTTGTAACTTCCATTTATTTTTTCTTACACTGATCTGCAAACATCCATGATTCCACTATAGGAACGCCTCTCAGCGCAATAAAAATATATAAATAAAAGGGAAAGATTTAATAATTGAATATATTTTATTAGTTATAAGGGTAATTGTTATAGTAGAATTTATTAATAGAATGTATTATTAACTTTTATCAATTTTAGTTATGAGTGTAATACAAGCATTCTTGTATATTTTCATCAATAATTTCTTAAATTGTTTTTTCTCTTCTTTATTTTTTATGTATTTTAAATTTTAATAATAATATAAGGAAGATTCCCTTTCAAGATCTATCTTGACTTATAGTGTCTTGCATTTTTCATATATTGTTATATTCAACAAAATTTATCTTATTCTCTTCACACCTTACTTCAATTTGTATTTCTTTTATTTCAAAAATAATATTAGTATATTTACAAATATTTTATAGTATACTAATTATAGTCACAAATCATAGCACATACATGCCAAAACATACTTGGTTTCTGCCGGATCTTGAAAGACCAAAAGAGGAACTTAACACTTTGACAAGCTCTTATGTAGTTGTCCATTTTATATTTATCCTATAAACATGTATTAAGATTATAATAACTAGATTCATCATAAGGCCTTCTTCACTCATCAATGATTTGAGCATCAAGTTATTTTCTAATCAAATTCAACTTATTATGATAATATTTTTATCTACCAATACAAATATTATACTTATATACTTATTTTTTACATATTAATGTCTATTTTTTAATTTTTCTATGCATAGAAGACATGGATGTAATAATTTTTTCATTCCTATGAATATACTTAAATCTAGATTGTAGTATTAAATTTGCTTTGCCTTATAATAATTTTAATTTTAACTATTAAAAAATTCTTCAAGTCTTATAGTCCAAATAAATTACTCAAGTGCCATGTTCTAATCTCATATATTCAAACTTATTGATTTTGTATACCTTAAATTGTTCTCCTTTATATTTGTACACTCACTTATGAATTAATCCAATCAATCAAGCATAATTTATTTATTGTATTTATGTTCCATTTCCCAAGTCAATCTTAGACTAGGAACCTAGTTTAATTAGACACATTTAACAATTTATATGAATTCACAAATAGATTATTTTTTATTGGGTGTATTTTTTTTTTTTTGTTTTACATTAATTGTGTAAAATTCCTTTCATATTATATTTCTAATAGAACATAATGATAAGTGATTGAAAATAATATCTAAATAAAAAAAAAAAAGACAAAAGTTTAGAGTAACACATTTCCTATGTAATTTAATCTTGACAAGAATCTACAATTTTCATGGTCATAAGAGAATAATAAGATGCCTACCCTAAAAAAATTCTTCAATACCTAGGTTTAATGAAACAAGGAGTGATTATAACATTTGGTGCTTTAGTTTAGCTTAGTCTACAAAAGTTAGGTCATAAAAATTCATGTTGATCTTATAATTGAAATACTCAAAATTATTGATAAATATGCTTTTGATTAATTACAACACAAGACAATATATATTTAGGGAAAACACCCTTAACGCATTTGATGACATTAAGTTTATGATGCCATCATAAACGCTCCACACATAGTGTGAGGGAGAGATAGATACATTTTAGTCTAAGGTGCAAACTCTTTATTTTTCCTCCAATCACAAATATAAGATAGAACATAAAATAAAATAAGCAAATTTTAGAATAATTATTTGGCATCTTAAGAATAAAAATAAACTAAGTCACAAGTGAGAGAAGTAGGGTAAATAATAATAAACTTACATATAAAAAAAAATGACAAACCTTTTCTATTGAGAAAAAAAAATGACCACTTAGAATCTTCCCATCACAAAAATAATGTTTACCCTTAAAGATGTAGAAGAAAATAACATATACTAAACGAAATAAATTTAATGCATGAGTTTACTATTGTTGACTATTACCAAAAGATGAAATGGAAATTATTAATTTGGTATACTCATGAAGAAGTATGAACATTAAGATGGTAGTGTCAATACTATTTTTGTGTTATTGACACATATTTTAACTCTTGAATAACCTAAATCACACTCAATATATAATTCAATTATGTATATAACTTCTTAAAATAAAATTAATATATGTTTTTATTAAAACAATATTTTTAAATAAATAATTAAGCATTAATATTATAAAAATAAAATAAAATTGCTCTATTAGAACAAGAGGTATCACCTTATTAAAAGAAATCTTTAATAAAAAGTTAGGCCACTTTTTAAGAAGGCATAAGGGATCTACTTTAAATAATGCTTTTACCACAAAGAGTAGACTTTATTCACGATTAGGTTATGTAACCCTTTGAAGAGAGGGGCACGTATTTATGAAACGAGTGAACAGATAAGGAGGAAATTATTTAATGATAAAAATTTATATAATGTGTGTTTAATTAGTAGATATTATAAAAATGATTATAGGATTGTATATGATAATTAAAAAATTTTAAAAATAAGATTTTTTTTTTGAAAGGTTTTGATTTTCTTATAAGAAAATGGAAATTCTATCGTAATAGAATAATTTTAAATTAATTAGATTATAAAATATAATATAAAAAATAAGCATCTTACATTACTAGAGTACATGTACTTGAAACTCTCTAAAATGAAATATAATCTTTTTGGATTGTATAATACTTAAACAATACCATATATAAGAAGGTGAAAAGCACATTCCAAGCTTTCTTGAACAAATCTACATCTTTCACAAATATTTAAAAAATATTGTTTTTGAAAAAGGTAAAAACAAGTTTTGATGGGACCTCGAAACCCATTACAAGCAGATTTTGAATGGATCTGGAACCCAAAACCAAAAGGTCGTCAAAATATACAGACATGAAGGCACAGACAACCAAGGATAAAAAGGCCATCAAATAGCCAGACCAGCCCCCCAACCAAGAACCATCAAGATTTACATTTAGAATTGCTCTTGTGGGAGCGGAGAGTCATGTCAAAAGGAGGTTTAGAGGACTTATCCTTTTTTCTCTTTACAATGATCCAACCCTCTTCCACTTGTGTTGCCTTATCAAGCCAAGCCAACACACCATTGTCCATAGGAGGAAAGCCAACAACCGTTGTCTTAAAGATTTCATTTGTTTTCCTCTCAGTAGGCGTGGCCAAATCAGGAGAGCCATCCGAAAAGATAGCCGGAACACTGTCACAAGAAGTGGTAGCCAAAGGCCCACTCTCAACCTCAAAAGGGGGCACAACATTGTTGTCTTGCAAAGCATCAGCAATCCCACAATTAGAGACAACCGGAGAGGAAGCCTCAAGGCCTTGTGATTCCTGAGCAACAACCTCAGAGAAGCTCCTTGGTTGCACAACCTTCTTCACAATCGTGTAGTGTTGCGAGGAAGCATCTTTCCGCCATGTAGTCTTCATGGCATTTTTTTCAAAACCACAATGAGCAGCAGCATGACCTATTTTGAAACATCTTCTACAACGAAAGGGAATCCCCTCATAGTCCAAAGCTTGGACCCAAGAACTCAGAAGTTTTAAAAAATATTGTTGTTAACCTAATCCACATGAAATTTAAGAAAATAAATCAATAAATTTAATTTACATATAAATCACAAAAAGTAAGCATATTATGAGATAACACGAAATAAAATAAAACTTTCTTAGAATACTCCTGTTATTTTAACAGGAACAAAAAACATCAAATATAAAGTATCAAGTATTAGAGAAGATGGGGTCTCACAACAATTTTGTAACACAAAATTATCCTATAACATTGAAGAATCACTTTATTGGTTCAAAGCAAATACATATATGGGGGTTTTGACATGCTGACAAATCATTTTGCTCCATTTCTCATAATTGCATTAAATTTAAAATTAAATAAATTAATTTGGTTTGTTAAATTCAATACTTTTATTTATCACATTTATTTGTTAGTTATTAATAATATATTTCTAAGAAAATACCAAACATGAAATCACACCCCAAAGTCAAATTGAAAGGAAAAGCAAACATATAGTTTCAAAAGAGAGCCAAAAAATCAAAATCTAGTGCCCTACAAGAAAAACAACCATCAAATTATTAAATTAAAATAAGAAACTAAAAACACTACCATTAAACAGCAAAAACAATACCAATATTAAAAAAGAATTCATGTCCATAGAAATTAATGCAACAATTACCTTAATTATTAATCTTTAACTCTTCATCTTATATTAAATGTATTTATCATTACACTTTAATTAATCTACACATAAAATAATTGTAAAATTTTATTTTCTCCACACTAGGAACAATAAAATAGGCATAAGGTAAGGTTATTAACAGAACAATTAATTACAGTGGTTTTTAATGGTAAATTCTAAGTGCTTCCAATCTTTTCACATTTCAAAATCAATCAATAATGTTAGTGGTTTTCATATCCCATGCATTTAATTGGTTGCAAATAATTGTTGAAGAACCATTGTTGAAGAGAAACAAATGCAAATTTGTTCCTACAGTTAACGTTGGATAAACTCTACATGTTATGCAACTTTTCCCCCCTTCTGCGAAGCTCTCCACAATCGAATGATCAACCTGTCCATCACAACTTCTATCTATTCAGTACATTAAAAAAATTCCCTATGTATTCCATTTCTTGACCTAATTGAAAAATTCAGAACCCACCAGTACTCGCAATGAAACAATCTTGTTTGGGTTATTTAGAGGAACAAAGGATCCATAAGTTGTTTTATCCAAATCTTCTTGAGTTGATGATCTGCAGGAAAAAAACTTTAATATGAATCCTCCATATTATAACTTCCACACAATAGTATGCCCTAACAGTCATACAATTTATGGTGACATTACCTGCTCTGATCGCTGCACATTAGTAGCTTCAACTTGTTCTGATGTGAAACAATGTGATAAAACACAGCAGTGTATTGAGTGAGATCATTGGAAGCCAAGACAAGCAGCCCAAATGGCCCCACAACACCTTTGTGAGATGCTCCAATATTGCTACACAACTGTTGAGCAGTGGCATTTGCATCCATCTCTTCAAACTCTGTAATGCTCATTCTCTGAAGATCGAATGAAACCTCCACATCCACCTGATAGTACATTCCATAATAAATAATCCACCTAAAAGCTTACTTAAAATTTGTAAAGACGATTGAGTAAAAATAGTATGTAGGATCTGTTGTTTCATAGATTATCTTTGTTTTTATGAACGTTTAAAGTTTTCAATTCTAATTTTAAAAAGATATTTAAATTATAAATAAGAAAATTCATTGTCTCATTTGAAATCTAAAGATGGTATTCTAAATTTTTGTACTTAAATCTCAAATTTAATGTTTGTATGTGGTCAGGGCCTTTGTAATTGGGAGTGTTTAATGCTAAAACTGTATTTTAAATTTTTGTACTTGAATCTCAAATTTAATATTTGTATGTGATCAGGACCTTTGTAATTGAGACTGTTTAACCTTAGAACCTGTTTATGGTGGAGGTCACCTCAACACAAAAAGTTTACACTGTTTAAACTATTCCAGTTAAAAGGATCTTTCATTCAAATGCCCAAAGTCAAATGTATGTCAGAGAAAGTGAAGCAGAGATTTAGCCTGCCTGAGTCTATTAGGGTCATTGTTAAATAGAGTAGAACTTAAGTTACCTTAACCCAGAAAAACTGTGTAATTATTTGTTCATTCAGCCCAACAGTGGCTGATCCCTGGTCAAAGTTAAAAATAAACCACTCTTAAGGGATGATACTTGCCCAGAAACATTAAGATTATGGCAAGGAGCATGAGCATTTTCTACTGGAACTTAGTGCAAATCTTAGAAGAAAAGATTTTTCATCCAGTTAATTATAGATGATTTAGATATCAAAGTAAAATTAAAATTTTAATATAAAATTAAAAGATTCTATTTTATATATAGATATGGGATTGGTGAGTCTCAATACTAATCATATCAATTGATAAACTGAAAATATAAAAAGATATCTTAATTTATTTTAGATAAATTTATGTAAAAAATGTCAAAAAAATATCATTTTCAAAATGCTTATTTCATTTATCACAAATCCAATCAAACATAAATACCTCCAGAATAATATCTCTACGCCTTCTACATAAATTTATCTAAGATAAATATACTAATAACTTCCACAGTTAATATAAGATCCAACCAATAACATAAACTGATTTTTTTATCTCACTGAAAATAGGTCCATAACTATCCTACAATCAATATTATCACCTAGAAACTTTCTTCATGACTTCAAAGTTGAGATGAAAGCAACAGTCTAAGAAAAACAATACCTGTGCACCTGTTACCCCATTAATTTCTACAACCGCCCCATTTTTGAGAATAGTATTATTCCTAACTGTCTTTTTCCCGCGAAGAGATTCCACTTCTTCAACAGGCCACTGCATCAGCTTCATTTTTGTGCTACTATCCAGCCAGATGGTCTTAGGAATCCCCTAAACACAACATCAACAGAGCAAAATGAAATCTGAACTATGTTCAAACAATAAATTTTAATATTAAATTATAGTCAAGATTGTTTTGCAACCTTTTATTCAGATTCTGGTTTACTGGAGAGGCCAAACATTTATTAAAGCTATACACTGGGATAAACTACTTCCAAAAACACAAATAAAAGTAGTGTTCATTGTTCAATTAGTGAATATGGGCAGTACCTGCAAACCAGCCCACCCTTTAATAAGGTCATCTGACTGGCTATCGAATTCAGTTACCCATCCCCACAGAACCCTTCTGTTCTTACTCGCATCATAGAAACTCTTAGATGCATAGAACTTGCCATAATCATACCTTAAATCCAGTTCATCATCCGGGCTTCCCTTATCCGGAACAAATATATCTTCATCCACCAAATAGCTCCCCACAGTATAGTAATCATATCCTCTTGCTCCCAAGCTTGCTTTCATAACATGCTTCACAGAAGATCCAACAAAGCTAGTATCCAAACCATGCTTTCCTGAAATATGAACTGGATAAAAATCAGGGCATTCCCACATTCCTGAATGCTCAGAGAAATGCAGAGGATGTTTGACCTTCTCCCACTTGATAAAATCAGTACTCTTGTACAGAAGGGCCATTCCCCTGTTTGTTCCCTCCAATGCACCAACAACAATTCTCCACTTCATATCCACAGATTTAAACCATCCGGTTGTTGGGTCCCTGAAATTTTGCCCATCCATGCCTCTGTCCGGAACTATAATAGGATTTTCAGGGATTTTAACCCATTCTCTCAATAGAGGATCTGACAAATTTTTAGGAACTGCCATGTTCTGTACCTGTTGGGAGGTGTTGGTATTTCCTGTGTAAAGAATAACAGGCCTCCCACCTTGAAGAAAAGTAGCTGAGCCAGACCAACAGCCTCCTATATCATACCATTCGCTGGGCACAATTGCTGCATCCAAAGACCTCCAGTGCAGCAGATCCTGTGACACAGAATGTCCCCACACAATGTTACCCCATATGGGTCCTTCCGGATTGTATTGGTAGAATAAATGGTAATAGCCTTTGTAAAACATGGGTCCTGTATCAAAACATATCATTCCCTGTTAAAAAAGTCTTCCTCAAATTTGAATGTACAAATTATGAATTACTAAAGCAAGCATTATGAATTATCTGTATTGAAAACTCACCATTTGGATCTGTTCATCGTTTTCAAAGGCACGTTCCATATCGAAAAAAGAGAATCCAAAACACAATCTATCAGACCAGCATAATCATTTGGCAATCTTAAGAGCAAAAAACAAATATTCTGTAAAATAAACGAACCGTTCATCCAGTTTTTTTGAGGCTGAAAATGATATGCAGTGCGATCCTGTTGGTCAACGTTTGTATTGAGGGTATCCAAATTGTGCACTATCCTTAAAGGTTGTGTGAAATCACAAGTACTTAGCCATAGCCAACTGAAGCTTATCACGTAAGCTGCAGCGACTCTGAGATTCAGAAACCCCATCGCTTAAAGGAAAGGGGGCAAAAAGTCACCTCAAATCTTGCTGAGTACAGGTTCAGACATCATAAGGAATTCTCAGAATTGTTTTATTTTATTATTTTATTTGAAAAGGAATTTTATTAATTTATCACAGATGTTTGGATTTGACTGTATGAAAGTTTATAACATCAATGAATCAGATCATACGTATTGTCATTTATATTTTTAAAATCTCTCCACTATTTGAACTGAAAAATAATATTAATTCCCAAAACCAAGGTTTCCCATGTTCAAAGGTTTTAAAATTTAAATAATAAATATATGTTTAATACAAATAATGTCCAACTCTTTTCTAAACAACATAAGAGTAAAAACCCATAGAGAATATCGCAATATCATGTTTATTATAATATAAAAGGTTAATAAATTTATCCATCCCAAAGAAATGTTCTAAAGAAAATATTTAAAATTGTAAATGACTTTGGAGACTCACAAAAGAAAACAAAACCTACAATTATATATATCATCAATTTCCGTTCCAAAGATGCTTGCAAATAAATATTATTCATAGTGAGTCCAAAGTCTAAATAATATTTATCCCAGGAATATATGAAACTAGTTTATCATCTCGATAATATAATAAAAAATATAAATAAAAGGGAAAGATTTAAAAATTGATTATATTTTATTAGTTATAAAAGTAATTGTTAAAGTATAATTTATTAATAGAATATATTACTAGCTTTTATCAATTTTAGTTGTGAGTGTAATACAAGCATTCTTGTATATTTTTATCAATAATTTCTTAAATTTGATTACTGTTTTTTATTTTTTATGATTTTTCTATATTTTTGTTTATATGTATTTTATATTTTAATAATAATATAAGAAAGATTCTCTTTCAAGATTTATTTTGACTTAGGGTATCTTGCATTCTTCATATATTGTTATATTCAACAAAATTTATCTTAGTCACTCTTGACACCTCGTTTCAATTTGTATTTTTTTATTTGAAAATAATATAGTATAATTTACAAATATTTATAATATACTAATCATAGTCACAAATCATAGCACACACATGTATACCAAAACATAGTTAGTTTCTCATGGATCTTGAAAGACCAAAAGAGGAACTTGATCACTTTGACAAACTTCTATATAGTTGTCCATTTTATATTTATCCTAGAAACATGTATTAAGATTATAATAACTAGACTCATCATAAGGCCTTCTTCACTCATCGATGATTTGAGCTAGTCAAATTCAACTTATTATCATAATATTTTTATGTACCAATACAAATTTTATGCTTATATTGTGCTTCATTTTTAAGCATATTAAAGTTTTATTTTTAATTATTCTATGCATATGAGACATAGGTGTAAC
Organism: Sequoiadendron giganteum; assembly: GCA_007115665.2. NCBI lineage: Eukaryota > Viridiplantae > Streptophyta > Pinopsida > Cupressales > Cupressaceae > Sequoiadendron > Sequoiadendron giganteum. The sequence goes on from CM021102.1 coordinate 376,090,066, forward strand.
AATTTTTTATTCCCTAATTGTAATATGAAATATTTGAATATAAAGCCAGCTTAAAGAACTAAAGACAAAGCTTGAAAATCACTTTTCTTAAGGATATTACTACAAAGAATATTTAAAAATATATGTAGACTCATATCAAATTTAATAGTCTCATAAATGTACTACTAAAAATTTATATAGATTCTTTTTAAATTCACAACTAAAAAATATACTACTAAGTATTTGTAGATTCTTATCATATGTCATGTTTATGTTGACAATTATTAACTTTTATCACTTTACATAAGCATTAGGGTGGCATGAAGGAGGAAATTAAAAATAGTAAATTGAAGGATAAGGTCCTACTGATGGGTCTTTTGACACACCAACTCAAACATGAAAATAATATTATATACCTCTTTTAAATGGGGATAAAATCTCCTTTTATATCTATATTATCAAGGTAATGCAATATAACCTAGAGAATGATGTAAATATTATTTCAATCATAGGGGTCATGGCTAGAATTCAAATAAAAAACTTATGTTTGCCCAACAAATTGAAATTATGATTTTTATCAATTATTGTCAATACATTTCATTCTTTTAAAAAATAATATATTTTGCATCTATATTGGATTTGAAATGAACTTTGGTACTAGAATTTATATTTTCAACATGAACAAAAAGTAAAAGTCCAATCTAGGATCTATTTTAAAACCAAAAACTTTCCTAATCCTAATAGATCCATATAAAAGATAGCAAGAGATAAAGGGGTTGAGAGATTTAAGATAAATGAACCTCTTTTATGTAGATACCAAATCTAATTTGATTGAAGAGAAATGTAGCCACCTTAATATTTCTCTAGTCCTAATTGACCAAACACGTCACCTTGTCAAGCCCCATACACTTAATATCCACTACTTAATTAAATAATATTATAACTTAATTATCCCCCTTTTTCATCTCACCTCACAATAAATAAATAAAATTACTATTTACACCTATTTTAATTATAGCTATATTCCCTCCACCTATCCCAAAAATAAAGGACATCTAAGAACATCCTTATGGTTCAAATATTTTCTCCACAAAATCTAAGAATAAAAGGCTCATAGGTGTACATGTTCCTTAGGTCTCTCATGGTTGAAACTACACACCAAATTTATTAAATCTGTCCTAGCCCTTCACATTCCAACAAACTCTATCTCAACCCTCCATTCTCTCCTTGATCCTATGGAAATCATCTCATTCATCCTCCATCGTTGATATCACTATTAAGTCTCAATCATCTATTGCCTCTTCCAAAATTCCATAAATGGAGGCATGTATTCTCACTTATTCGTAGCTATCAACTTTGAGCTAATTACATGCTATCAAAATCTAGGTAATATTCAAGTAAAGGAGAATCCACATGCCAATAATAACTTGGAGAAAATCATTCAACAATAGAGTTTGTGGTAACATTTAATTTCACTTTTCATGTTATCCTTTGTTGAATTTCTTTTGTTGAGATTTATTTGAGGTTTCTAGTAGTTTGGAATATGAATCATGTACTTTGCATTTATTTCTGTAAGACCAGAAATCAAAATTAAACAATATGAATTATAAACAACAACCAATAATTGTAGGATTCAAGCAATCCAAGTCTCACCTATCAATGAATCACAATCAAACAAAAGAAATCAAATAACATTAAAAACATATACATACCCTTCTTATGCCAAGATTGAATCATCTCCATTGTTCTTCTCCATTTTTCCTTTGCTCTCGGAAATTATGTGTTCACTATTATGCTTAAGCTCAAATGAATATTGAATATAATAATGAATGCAAAATATTGAAGATTCATGGTTAGCCTTCAAATGGGAATGAAGGTCTATTTTATAGAAAAGTTGATTTGGGTGGATGGTCAAGATCAAATGAAAACTTGAAGAGATCAAGGGTGGAGAATCAATGAGAGGAATTGATTGATTAGTTAACTGACTATGTAACTGGTTGCATGATTTCAATTAACCATTTTCTTGAATTAGTTAACTAATTACATGAATTAGTTAAGGGAATTGATTGATTCGTTAACTCACATTAAGTGGGAGTGAACTAAATTGATTGTTCAATAGACTGGAACTAATTAGTCAGTGGACTGAGAGAAAGTCTTCGTTAGAAATGAGGTAAAATTGAATGAGATTTAATAATTAATTATTAAAAGAAAGTACAAGTGGAATTAAATAAATAAAATAATCATTTTTATTTATTTATGGAGAGTGGATAATGTAGAGGAATTAAAAGATAATTAAATAATTAAAGTAATCCTTTAATGTAGAAAGTGGGAAAGTGGTTAATTAAATGATTAAATTAATTATTTAATTTTTAAAGCGATAATGGGTGATTAATTAAATAATATTAATTTAATTTATTAATTTTGAAGAATAAAGATAATTAGGGACATAATTAAATTAATAGGATCTATTTAATTAATCAAGAAATAATAATATTAAAGTGGATTAATTAAATAATATAAAATCATTTAATTGATAGTAGAATATGAAATTAGATAATAATTAAATAATTAAACATTATTTAATCATATGAAAATGGATTATAATTAGTGTAAAAGTGTTGCTCATGGGTTAGGACAAATTCGAGTATCTACATCTTGCCCCTCTTTGATACAATGTGATTTTGAGCATTATGTCAAAGAAAAATTAATAAAAATGCATTCAAGACCTGCCCCAATATGCCCCAATGATAGCGGGATAGTGTGGTGCCCCCTCGGAAAAATTGGTAAATTTTTTGAAAATTTTCAAAAAAGTTGCCAAATTTTCTGATAAGCTGATTTGATGTGTTTAAGTGCATATAGACAACGAAAAAGTATAATTTTAAGTCAATTTTTTCAGCCATATTAGCAATATGGTGACATGTCCAATGCGTCCAATGCAAAAGGGGAGTCCATTAAGGCTTGGGAGGTCTATAATTTATGCATTGTGGTTTTGAAAATTTGAGAGAGAAGAGTGAGCTTGAGCAACAAAGTAGTGAAGCTATGGTGAGAATTCTAGAGGTTAGTCATCACAAGTGGCAAGTACGAACTTATAGGCAGCCAAAGAGATCAACTAACGTAGTACTTATCCTATCCTTCTTTTAAAATTTATCATTTTTAGCTAGATTTTAGGGCTCAAAAATTGAGCAACAGATGTACAAAATTTTATGCTACATTTGTAGTCGTGAACGCCACAATTATTTAGTTTAGTGTCACTTTTTTCAATGGGCATTGCAAGTGTTTTGTGGAACCGTATTCATTTTTGCAGGCCACAAGTGTTTTTAGTGTCACAATCGTATTGTGGTGACATAATTGTAGGTATGTGCATTACACCTGTCTTCTAGCAACACATGTGTTATGAGGAGCTAGACAATTGTATTATATGTCACATCTATGTAAAGTGACACATTCATCAATTAAAGTGACACATCTGACTATTGCTCAATTAAATACATTTTTAGGCAAAAAATTTAGGGTTCAAATCATGGTCCAATGGGTTTAGCCAAGTTTCATGATTGGCACAATGTGTTGTTTGAACGAAGGTGAGGTTTCTATTGCTATATACTCGCGAGATTCGACCATCTTCCATGGTTTTATGTGATCATATAGACATGGGAGAGAGCCACTCTACATGCACTTGGTCTATACTATGTCACCTTCATGCCTGAGAGTAGGCTAACAGGGGGTTGATTACTGCATTGGCAAAGAGATAGTACTCTGAGATGAGCTCATTTCATCTACTAAATAGAGAGGTGGTAGTTACCCTAGAGGATGCATGGTGCATCCTACACATCCTAATCCATGGGGAGAGAGTTGTATATGACCTTGATTCTAGATTGGCGGGCATGCAGAGATGCTTCAAGACCAACAACCTAAGAGTTGAGGAGTATGTCGGGGTGACCCCACAATAGTGGTTTACAATTTTTGGCCAAACTGGACACTGAAATTATTATTTTCAACTAAATCTTCACATTCGGGCACCTATAGCGGCTAAACCATGAGGAATTTGGAGATGATGAAAACTAGAGTCTCATCAAATTTTGTATATAGATTCTAAAAATATTTTTTTCAATTTTTTTGGAATAATATTGCACTTCTTTTTCCATCTCCCATGAAAACTAGTTTTTTTCAGAAAATAACATTTTTAAAAAGTGATTCTCACCGTATACAACATAATTTTTTTTGTATGAAGTATAAAATTCTAATTTTTTTGAATTTAGATTTGTAACTATGATATCCAGCACTTTCAATTGGTCTCACAGTTTTTTATTGAATATTGTTTCCTTAATAGAGTTTTGAAGTCAAACCAATTGCAATTCAGACATAGGCAGACTGCATACAACATAACTTTTTTTGTATGTATCAAAATTCAATTTTTTTTTTTTTAATGGATCAAGGACATCAATACCCAACACAAATATATTTTTTAAAAATTTATTTTGATAATTTTCTATTTTTCCACATGTGCAAAATAGAGAGCCTTATTATCAGTGAAAAACCTATGTTTAATAAAACTAAAAAAACACATACATAATAAAACCAAAACATATTAAAATTATATTCATGGGATAGCTCATTTTGAGGACTACCATAATCATTTAAAATAAATTTTAAATGAATTGATTTGATCCCCCAAAATTTAAACCAAAAGTGATTTTTTATCAGTATTTTGATAGGTGTAAAGGAGACTCATTTATAGGCATGGTTTAAAACTAGTGAGGTTATATCCAAGGGGGTTTGATCTAAGGTGGTTTGATCAAACCCTCTTCAATTGGAATTCTAAAAATGAAACTTTTAAAGGCTTAAATCATTATATTTTCTAAAAATATGTGATTTCAGCAAAAATCAGTTCCTCTCAGAAATTGTAAACCAACTTTGTGGGATCACCCTACGAGATCCATTAGGATACTCTGGTGGATCGCTACTCATGCCTAATTGTTGTGGTTTGTAGTGTGATAGTTGTTGTCTTGGTACCTAATCAATGCAGACACAAATTTCCAATAGGATGGGGTTGCATGCTAACAAGGATGATGGATGAGGGAGCAGTTTATGCCTAGGGCCCATGTTTTCTAGCTATGTTTTATTTCTAGTTGCATGATATGGCATATCGAGGAGCCACTAAAGTACCTACTAAACAAACCTTCATACAAGGCCAGATATGTAGGTGGCTACTTTTGTTTCAAGAATTTTATTTTAAAATAATGGTGAAACTAGGGAAGAATAATCAAGGACTTGATTACCTATCCAGAATAGAAATCAGGGAAGAACCAAAGGATTAATCAAAAAGATCTCCCTAGTAAAAACTTGTTTCAAGTAAATGTGGTACCAAAAGAGTTACATGATATTGCCATACTTTTATCAATAGGAGAATTTCCTATAGATCTCTCATCATATGATAAAGAATCTGTAGTGTGGAAGTCCATGCCTTACACATTGATAGAAGAAGAATTACACAATATGGGATGAGATGAAATCATAAGAAATGTCTTTTATGAACATAAAATAGAATTTATTTTGAAAGAAGCACATAAGGAAATAGTAGGAGGACACAATTGTTGTGACACAATGACCAAAAGGGTTAAACAAGCTAGAATTAGGTGGCCAATCCTTCACATAGATGCAAAAGATTATATAAAGATCCACACAACATCTATCAAAGGATGGGGAAACCTAACACAAGAGATGAAATTCCCCTAAAACTAATACTATCATAGATCCCATTTGAAAATTGGGCAATAGACTTCATAGGACCCATTGATCTGCTTGCAAAATAATTGAGAGAAAGATTTATAATAATAGGGGTAGAATATTTAATAAAATGGGTAGAATCAAAATCCACTTTAAGTATTATACTACAAAAAAATTTGCAATATTTTTATATGAGAACATTATCACTAGTTATGGTTGCCCATTAAGTATTGTAAGTGATCAAAGAAAACACTTTATAGTCAACAAATTAATTGCAGAGCTATTATAAAATTTTATGATTACAACAATAAGAGCTCACCTTATCATCCCCAAGAAAATGGAGCAAGTTAATCTCTCAACAAAATAATTGGTACAATACTCACCAAGATGTGTGATGGAAATAGGTCAAACTAGGATATAAATATAAATTTGGTACTCTATGCATACCACACATCCTAGAAAAGAACTAATAATTTTACACCATTATGGAATTGATACATAAGTTCCCATGAACTTCATACTTCCTAACCTACATACCACACTAACATTGTGGTTGGATAATGATGATTCTCTAGAATAAAGAATAAAAGATGGAGAAATTGGATGATAATAGGCTCATAGCTTTATACAACCAACAAATAGAGTAAAACATATAAAAAGCTTGGCATGATAGAAACCTCTAGATTAATAATTTCCAAATAGGATATTTAGTCCTACTATATGAAAACAAATTTAAAAAGAAATGAAAGTTAAAAGTAAGGCAGCTATGACCTTACTACATATATAAAACTACACAATTAGGAGTGGTAAGATTAAGAAGGTTGTACTGAGATCAAATCATAAGATATGTGAATGGCACAAGACTTAAACACTACCACCAACTAGAAGGATGAAAATCATAAAGGTAGAAAAGAAACATTGTAAATTATGTTTTATAAATCAATAAACAAAAAAATTAAACTGTTATCAGTCAAGGGATACATACGACTACCAAATCCCATGAATTTCAACGCGAAAAAGGAATTAATGACCAACAACTCAGCCAAAAACTATTTAAACACCACTACACCCACTCCATTCTCACTTTGCACTTAAACTCTATAAGTGAACACTAATTGAGCTTTGCTACTCATACAAACAAACATAATTGAAAATAATGGCAACACCAACGTTAGTAAATGTCACAAAGAAGTCACACACAAAATATAAGTACCCATTCAAGGCAATGGAGGTAGACAAAGATAGGGTGTTCTTAAGTATCCCCATAGATTTGGTATATATAGAAGATGTAAGAAAATACATCCACAACCCCATTTTTGAAATAGATCACACAAAGTTTGAGGAGCTCAAAAAACCCTACTTACTCTAGATTACCACACATATCAACCACAATACTAGGATGTGGGACAAAAGCATTTGGATGTGTGAAAGGATTACCCATACTTTTGTGATGAGCATGATTAGGTTAGGTTAGTCATGATCAAAGTACATGATCAATTAAATACCTAGACAAACCTTATCAAACTACAAAGGAAATAATTCATGCAATAATAGGGTTGAGCATGGTCAATGAAATTACAACAAATAAGTTGATCAAAAATGACAAAGTAATACAACTTGTGAGAACCACACCAGATGAACAAAGCTTGATCATTCAAGAAATTATAAACCCTCTTGTGCGGTATATCTCAATAGGTATCGTATATAAAATATCTCATGCCAATAGAGAAGACTTTGTGACAACATCAATACACACCACATGTTAGATGGTTATGGACAAGAAAGAATTTGAACCCTATAAGGTGATGAGTGATCATCTAATAGAAAAACTCTAGAAATTCAAAACCTCCTAGTACAACTTCCAATATGGCACACTTCTTGTTTCCCTAGTATTCTACTTCCTAAACGAACTACTAACATTCAAAGGAAAGGTATGGAAAATAAACCTACCGATAGTGGCACAAATAAAGCTCCAATCTCTATAGTTCCTAGATAGACAAACACACATCACAACATACTAGGGTTTCTTCAAGAGCTTCCAACAACAACTATAGGTTAGGAAGAAAATACCATATGAGTTTGTAAAGAAATTCATTAATATTGTAGCACCCCTTAGATTTTCTTATATTTTCAGACAATGCTTTTACTTTGATAGACCATGGTACTATGTTGTTGTTATTTGATTGCTGACATTGGAGCAATGATGGTTTTTATATTGTGATGTGATGGTACACTTTATGGATGATTATTGTTTATGACATGATTTTTGGATAACGTAGTTGATTATTTGTGTTGATATTGATATGCTCATCTGTAGTTAATTGATGTTTTAATTTCGTCAGTTTTTATGTGACACTGTATTGGTGAAGGGAACGAGATTGCATCACTCGCTTGCGAATGCCCTGCAATTCTGTGATTTTCTCTTCACGGTGTGATTGTTCATGATATATATATGTACGACATATATTTTGATTGCAAGATTGCAGGTACAAGACATCGACTCCACTTGGATTCACAGGTTTGAGTGTGTCCATTGCCCAATGGAACAGTTGATTGGGAGATAGTAACAGGGTTTCTTTGTCAAACCACAACCCTAGTCACAGTGTGTCATCAGTTCTTGTTTTGGTTATGCTGAGTTGTTATGTTGTTCTTGTTTTCCTTGTCATTTATTTATTTTTCAAGGTATGCTCTAAGGTTAATGATTGTTTATAATGTTTTAAAGGGATTATTTAATTAATCTTGATTAATGTGTTAGAAGCTTTATATTTGATTTAATTAATTTAATTTATTTTATTTTGTAAAGTGATTTAATCTTTGAGATTAAATTTATTTTATAAAATGATTAAATTAATTATATTAAATTTAATTAGAAATTAATATGTGATTTTGAATTATTAAATGCTCAAATATCTTGTAAATATCCGTGATTTGTTTTGGAAAGATGTTTTATTTTTGTGACATGTGTTAGAAAAAATTAAACACTCTTGTTGGGAATTAATTCTCGGAGAGAATAATTGTATTAATTGAAAGAGGAAAAGGGCTACTTCATGAAAATGGGAAAAGACATTTTGGGAGGTTGTTGGAAATTGGAGGAAGTTGTTGAAAAATTGTTGAAAATTGGGGAAGAAGCTCTCAGGAAAAAATTGGCTCTGGTTTTGTTTTTCATCTTTCTGGAAAGAGGAATATTTGGAAGAAGCTTTGTTAATATTGGAATATGAAGGCGAGACTCTACTTCAATCTTAGTTTCTTCAAACATCCAAAAACAGGTTCTTTAATTGTTTTTATTTATATGCAAATTAGAAAGATTGCCTATACAAAGAAGAATATTTTATTTGTTTAGAAGCTTTAATATATTTTGAAAATTTGAAAGATTGTCATGTTTGGAAAATTGTCGTGAAAGCTTATAGCTTCTGTAGAAATTTTTTTAAGCTTTTATTTTTTTAGAATTGGAAGATTTACGTAAAAGCTTTACAACTTCTGTGGAAATTGGTTTTAAACAATATAATTCCCAGAAATATTACATAGGAAAAATATGAAAACCTCTGTAGGAATTGTTTTTAAACAAAATAAATCCCAGAAGGAAAACAATAGAAGATTTGGAAAACCTCTGTTGGAATGGATTTAAATCTTCCTATCAAATTTGTAGAAAACCTCTAGAAAATTTTGAAAATATTTCTTGTAGAAAATTATGTGTCAATAAATTGCTTGCCTAGAGAAATCATTTTGATTTATTTGTATATATATTTATATATATACATATACATATATATAAATATATATGCATATTTTTATTTGAGTTCTTGATAAAAATATTTTTAATATTGAAAAAACTCTGTTCTTGAAAATTTTGTACGACGATTCCTTTGGAAAATCACAAGTTTAATGAAATTGCATTGTATTTTATATATAGTGGGGAGGTTGGGGGTTACCCCCACAACCGCCCCCATAGGGAGGTGGACTGTGGAGGCAACGCCCAATGTTGCCTCCATAGTCGTGCCCCCTATGTGGGGTTTGGTTGTAATGTCAGGCCCAACGTTCATTATTGAAGCTTCAAACTTTTGTTGCTTCATTCAATTCGATATTTTATTCAACTTTAATATGTGGTTTTAAATTTATAATATAATATATATATATATATATATATATATATATATATGTAAGTATATATTCATATATATATATATATTTAAATATATATTTAATAATTGTGTTTGGAAAATTGAAAATAGGTTTTTGATTACTTAAATAATATATATATTTAGATATGTATATATAAATATATATATATATATAATTATGTATATATTTAAATTTGTTTTATAATAGGTGAATGTAAATGCACATACTGGAGGATTTAAAATGAAAAGATTTAGAAAGAGGAAATTGATTCTTAAATAGTTGAAATTGGGAGATTGAATTAAACAATTATATTTAATTTTTTTATTGTCTATAAATGGAATTGTAATAAGCTAGTTTATTTGGGCAATGTATTATTGTTTTCTGGTAATGGAAATTGGATTTAGGAAATCCTAATGATAGGTTTTTTATTAATTGCCTAAATTGCTTATTAAATTATGATTTCTTCTGTTCACATAAGTTGGGGAAATCGGTTAGTTGTGTATGTAAGTCTTCCAGATGATGTTATTTTATGAGGGGGTTGTTGTGATTTATGTTTCAGCCCTTTGTTTCCCTTGGGTAGTGCACTTGGTTGTTATTCAGTTTAAACACCCAGTTATTACGAATGAGATGTGTTGCCTCTTGTATATTGGTTGGGATTTAATATCCAGTTTTGTGCAGCTATGTTTACCCTTGGCTTTTGGATTAGATCCTTGTGTTGTCAGTAGGGGAGTGGCTCTCAATGGGGGTCAGTGCACAAAGTGGTGCCAGGGTAACTCATGTGAGAGTTAGTTAATTCAATGGAAATTAAATAATTGTATTAGTGGGGAGAGTAGCTTAAAACATATAACTTGTTAATTGTGCCTCACTCATGGGCTCAAGGGCTTGTTTAGACTTGGGATGAGATAAGAAGGCCTGGAATGACAAGATCATTATCTTGTCCCTTTGAAAGATATTTGATTCTGCATTAGTTTGCATGTGGGGTCGGGGGTCGTGAGAGGCTACCAGGGTAACCCAAGATGGGGGTTGGGGCGTAGGAAGATCTGTCAAGGCAACCCATGCAGATTTGTGATGACACTCCTCCTATGATAATAATTTGTATTATTTAGTGGTTGTACTTGATTCTTTTACTCTGGAAGCAATGTAACCTTCTTGTAATGTTTGGTACTTGTATAGTATAGTCTTGTGATTGCCTATGTCTAGAGGTTGTTGGTTATGCCTAGGATCCCTTTTACTTTCTCCTAGCATGGGGGGTGGGCCTTCGGGTACCACTTGGTTGGGTGGAATGTGCACCTTACATCGTTGGATTCCGAATTTATGTTTGTGATGGCGAGATTTTCCGGATTGGAGAGCTCGTGTGTTCCTATTGTTTGTTCCTTATCTTATGTTCTATTGGATCAGTTGGATATCTTTGTATATGTACTACTCCTTATTTGTATTTGAGGAGGATTCTTGTATCATTGTAATTGTAACATTATTGTATGATCTACCTCATTTTGGAAATGAGATTTGTAAATGCTATATTCAATGAATGCAATCTACGAATGATTTCTTTATGTACTTTATATCTTATGGAATGAGTTTAATGCTTTTAGATGTATGATATTTATTTCATGAGTATTATTCTATATGCTATGGATTAGAACACTTTTGTATGTTATGGGATTCAAATGTAAGCATTTTCACGTACCCTAGAGGATGTATGCGTTAAGTGTAGTTCACTTTACTTGTTATTAATTACACTTTAAAAAAAATTGCTACGCTTCCATTGTGTTTTGCGTTGTCATCTAGGATTACGTGGTGGGGCATTACACATGGTATCAAAGCCCAAGTTTAAACATTGGGTGCTCTGGGATAATGTTGAATCCATTAAGCTATTAGTTGCATAGGATTTAAGTTGTGTTACCTTGTCTTATACCTTGGTGTGTTTGTGTAGGATCATGCCACCTAGGCGAGGTCATGGCCAAGGAGGCAGTCATGGTGCTAGTCAGTAGGATTCACCTCCCCATGTTCCCCATGAATCAAATCATGAGGAACAACAGGCTTCCTAGAATGCTCTGGGAGGCGGTGATCAAAATCAAGATCCTCCAAGGATCGAGGGTGCTCAGTTGCATCAATTGTTAGAGGAGACTCTTGCTCGCCTTGGACCAAGGTAGGATATAGATTAGATAAAATATTAGTGAGAGAGGGGTTCCAACATAGTCGGAGGTAGTCACAACCGCTCATATGAGAGACCTACTTAGAGCTCGTCCACCCACTTTTGATGATTCTGGCAGTGGACTAGAGGTCGAGACATGGTTGATAGACCTAAACTGGTGTTTTCTATGCACCCTTATGGTAGCAACACTAAGGTTAGATGTGTGATCATGCACTTGTGATACTTTGCATCTACCTAGTGGAGGTTGGAGGAGTAGAAGCTCTGTATTAACATTAATTCTATTTCTTGGGATATGTTCATCGAGAGGTTTAGAGCCAAATTCCTTTTGACCATTGGCGACAATGTCATGGAGAAAACTTTCATGCTTTAGGACAGATGACCATGTCGGTGGAACTGTATGAGCATTGTTTCTAAGAGCTCAAATAGTTCTCTGGTATTGGTGATGATGAGGGCATGCTTTTTTAGCACTTCATTAGGGGCTTAAATGTTCAGATTAGTGGTGGTGTTCAGGTTTTCGAACCTAAGACCATGGAGACAATGATAGAGAAGGCCAGACTGGTGGAGGATAATTTGGTGATGGAATTGGGTGGACACACTAGAGTATAGATAGGAAGTGCTTCAGATGCAAGACCTAGTTCACATAGTGGCTAGGCTTGGTGAGTTGGACCACCTAGGACACAATAGGGGCCTACACAGAGTGGTCAGCATTAGAATTCACAAGGGAAATGAAAGAATTTCTAGTAGAGATAGGGAAACAAATATTAGTCAGGTGGTGATAGGAATTGGAGGTGAAACAAACACCCCAATTATGAGTAGTCAGCATAGAGTACATAGTCTACCTATAATAGGGTTAGCATTCAATAGTCGAGTGTGCCTCCTGGAGGTAGAGGATTTAGTAGGGGTACATGATGTTTTTCTTGTGGCCAACAGGGTCACATAGCGAGATAGTGTCCCAATAAGGGCACATTAGGTTATACCCAGAGGCCAACAACGTCAGAGCTGACTGTTGGAGATGCAGGTAGAGGTCATTGGGTATTTGTTGCAGTTGAAAAATGTTAAGCTGATCATCAGAGCATAGTGGTAGAGACTTCAGGTATGTTATAGGGTAATAGAGTTACCATTTTATTTGATTTAGGAGCATCAAATTCCTTTATTTCATCATCTATCATGGCATGTTGTAGACTGAGGATAGTAAAGAAGGAAATTAAGTGGCAGGTCGAATTGGCCTTCGGTACTAAAGTTGTAGCGCATTCCCTAGTTCATGATTATGGATTGGAGATTGGATCCTTTTGCACTACAATAGACTTCCTCATTATACCATTGGGGTCATATGACATTATTTTAGGGATGAATTAGCTAGAAGCTCACAAAGCCATTATTGACTATCGATGCAAGTCAATTTGATGCATTGATGTATCTGGCAGGGAGGTTGAGATAGTGGGAGTTCAAAGACCCATATCATTGAGGATGATATCGACTATGCAACTAAGGAGATGTGTTCGTCAAGGATGTCAGTTGTTTGCAGTGATAGTAGATGACTTGGATTTGGGAGATGGTGAGGAGAAGGTTTCACTTGATAGCCACCCCATACTTTAGCAGTATGCAGATGTATTTCCTGATGAGATTCTAGGGATGCCACCTCAACATGACATTGATTTCAAGATTGATCTTATAAGTAGATCCAAACCCATTTCACAAGCTTCATACCATATGACTACACAAGAGCTTAAGGAGCTCCACTTGTAGCTAGAGGAGTTGTTGGTGAAGGTTTTCATTCACCCTAGTATTTCATGTTGGGGAGCACCAGTAATTTTTGTGAAGAAGAAGGATGGTTCTCTTCGTTTGTGGATAAAATACCATCAATTGAATAAAGTGACAATCAAGAACTGATATCCCTTACCTAGGATTGATGATTCGTTTGATCAGATCAAGGGTGATATGGTCTTTTCAAAAATTGATCTAAAGTCAGGGTACCATCAGCTACGTATATTTGATTCTGACATTCATAAGACACCTTTTCGCACTCGTTATGGTTACTCTGAGTTTACAGTGGTACCATTCGGGTTGATGAATGCACCATCTGTGTTTATGAGCTTGATGAACGAAGTCTTTTGCACATATCTTGATAGATTTGTACTTGTATTCCTTGATGATATATTGATCTATTCCAAGAAAGTAGAGGAGCACGAGGAGGATTTGAGGCAAGTTTTACAGTGTTTGAGGGATAATCAGTTGTATGCTAACATGTCCAAATGTGAGCTCTTTAAGACTGAGGTTTAGTACCTTGGGCATGTGATATCAGGAGAGGTTATTACACTAGATCCTGTGAAGATCCAAGCAATCATTGATTGGCCTGCGCCCACTAATGTGGCAGAGATACACAGTTTCATAGGATTAGTAGGTTATTACAGATACTTTGTTCAGGGTTTCTTGAGGACAGGACATCCTATCACTTCTCTTCGGAGGAAAGGGAAGAGATTCGTCTGGTCAAAGCAATGTGAGGCAAAATTTTAGATTTTGAAGGAGAGGTTGACTAGTGCACCAATTCTTGCGATACCTGATCCAACTGGAGATTTTGTTGTCTATACAGATGCATCTTTGGAGGTATTAGGAGAAGTCTTGATGCAGGATGGTCGAGTTATTGCATATGAGTCTCACAAACTCAAGGATCATGAGTTGAATTACCCCACACACGATCTTGAGTTAGCAATGGTAGTACACACTTTGACGAGATGAAGACATTTCCTTATGGGGCACATATTTGAGTTGCATACTAACCATCAGAGCCTACAATACATCTTCACATAGCCTAACCTTAATGCTAGACAGAGTTGATGGATGGAGTTCCTCTGCGAGTATGAGTTTGAGGTGAAGTTCATCTAGGGGAAGGAGAACATAGTTGTCGATCCTCTTAGTAGACAGAGACATGAGTTGTTAGAGTTGACTCTTGGTGTGGATTTGAGGAGTCAGATTCTTTCTACACTTCCTGCAGACAATTGGTATCAGGAGGTGAGATCAGAGATAGAGATAGGTAGGACTCTTGAGGGTAGATTCTCATGTTATTCTCTAGAGTCATATGGTTTGTTGAGACACATGGGATGCATTTTGGTTTTATCTTCTAGAGGTATCTGTACCTTAGTTATGATAGAGGCACATTGGGCACCCTATTCATCTCATCCTGGAGTGAAGAAGATGCATGTCGATTTGCGACAGCTATATTTCTAGGGAGGTATGAAGCAAGACATTGTTGACTTTGTGTCGAGGTTTTTGGAGTGTCAGTGAGTGAAGGCTGAACACCAACATCCGACAGGACTTCTGCAGTCACATTTGGTGCCAGAGTGGAAATGGGATATAATCTTGTTGGATTTCATTGTTGAGTTACCCAATTCTTTGAGATGAATGATGTCATTATGGTGAAAATGGATAGGTTGACGAAGGTAGCACACTTCTCGCCTATTCATTCATCCTATAATGCTTCATTTTTTGCTAGAGTGGTCATGGGAGATATTTTTAGGTTGCACGATATTCCTCATCGGATCATTTCTGATAGGGATCTTGTGTTTACCTCAACTCTTTGGAAATCATTGGAGCATGCCATGAGGATGTAGTTGAACTTTAGTTTAGTGTATCACCTTGAGATAGATGGACAGACTGAGAGGGTCAACCAGATCCTCGAGGATATGTTGTGCATGTATGTGATGGACCAGCAAACACGATGTGAGGACTATCTCCATTTAGTGGAGTTTTCTTATAATAACAGTTATCATAGTTTGATTGGTATGCCTCCTTTCCAGGCATTGTATCGATGACCATGTCAAAATCCTTTGAGTTGGGATCAATTAGATGGTAGAGTTCTATTGGGTCCTGAGATGCTTCAAGACATGGAGTAGCAAGTGATTTAGGTTATGGAACATTTGGTTGCTGCACAAGATAGGCAAAAAAAGTATGCAGATGCGCATTGGGTGGACCATCAGTTTGCAGTAGGCGACCAAGTCTTTTTGTGAGTGCATCCATGAAAGAGTCCAATTCAATATGGAAAGGGCTCTAAGCTCACACCTCATTTCATCGGGCCATTCAAGATTCTTGAGAAGATTTGGCTAGTAGCTTACCGTCTTGCTTTGTCGCCTAGTCTCTTGCGCATACACAACATATTTCATGTTTCAGTACTCGGGCCTTACCATCGTGATATATCTCACATCCTTGATTGGAATGCCTTACAAGTAGAGGATGGGAAACTAACTTTGGAAACTGTGGTCATCACGTAGCACAAGAGACTCATCCTCAGGGGTTGAGATATTGAGTAGATTAGGGTCTAGTGGGATCTGAGAGATGATGTATCGGCTACCTGGGAGAATACGACCAGGATGAGGGAGCTCTATCCCTATTTGTTTGCAGGCTTCCAGGACTAAGCCTGATCCTAGGGGGGAAGGATGTATCACCCCTCCGATTTTCTTATATTTTCAAATAGTATTTTTACTTTGATAGACCATGGTACTATGTTGTTGTTATTTGATCATTGACATTGGAGCAATGATGGTTTTTATATTGTGATGTGATGGTACACTTTATGGATGATTATTGTTTATGACATGCTTTCTGGATATCATAGTTGATTATTTGAGTTGATATTGATATATGCTCATCTGTAGTTAATTGATGTTTTAATTTCATCAGTTTTGATGTGACACTGTATTGGTGAAGGGAATGGGATTGCATCACTCGCTTGTGAGTGCCCTATGATTCCTTGATTTTCTCTTCATGGTGTGATTGTTCATGAAATATATATATATATGTATGACATGTTTTGATTGCAGGATTGTAGGTACAGGACATCAACTCCACCTAGATTCACAAGTTTGAGCGTGTCCATTTTCCAACGAAATAGTTGATTGGGAGATAGTAACAGGGTCTCCTTGTCAAACCACAACCCTAGTCACAATGTGTCGCCAGTTCTTGTTTTGGTTATGTTGATTTGTCTTGTTGTTTATTTATTTTGCAAGGTATGCTCTAAGGTTACTGATTTTTATTAATGTTTTAAGAGGATTATTTAATTAATCTTGATTAATGTGTTAGAAGCTTTATATTTGATTTAATTAATTAAATTAAATTTATTTTCTAAAGTGATTTAATCTTTGAGATTAAATTTATTTTATAAAGCGATTAAATTAATTATATTAAATTTAATTTGAAATTAATATGTGATTTTGAATTATGAAATGCTCAAATATCTTTTAAATATCTAGAGGAAGTATTTGTGATTTGTTTGGGAAAGATATTTTATTTTTGTGGCATGTGTTAGAAAAAATTAAACATTGTGTTGGGAATTCATTCTTAGAGAGAATAATTGTATTAACTAAAAGAGGAAATAGGCTACTTCACGGCAATGAGAAAAGATATTTTGGGAGGTTGTTGAAAAATTGTTGAAAATTGGGGAAGAAGCTCTCGGGAAAAAATTGGCTTTGGTTTTATTTTTCATCTTTCTAGAAAGAGGAATATTTGGAAGAAGCTTTGTTAATATTAGAATCTGAAGGCGAGGCTCTACTTCAATCTTTGTTTCTTCAAACATCTGGAAACAGGTCCTTTAATTATTTTCATTGATATGCAAATTGGAAAGATTGCTTGTATTTGTTTAGAAGCTTTAATATATTTTCATAATTTGAAAGATTGCCGTGTGTGGAAAATTGTCATGAAAGCTTAGAGATTCTGTAGAAATTGTTTTAAGCTTTTATTTGTTTGGAATTGGAAAATTCCCGTAAAAGCTTTAGAACTTCTATGGAAATTGATTTTAAACAATAAAATTCTGAGAAAGATTACATAGGAAAATTTTGAAAACCTTTATAGGAATTGTTTTTAAACAAAAGAAATCCTAGAAGTAAAACAATAGAAGATTTGGAAAACCTCTGTTGGAATGGATTTAAATCTTCTTGTCAAATTTGTAGAAAACCTCTGGAAAATTTTGAAAATATTTCCTATAGAAATTTTTTTGTAAATAGATTGCTCGTCTAGAGCAATCATTTTAATTTATTTGAATATATATATATATATATATATATGCATATTGTTATTTGAGTTCCTCATAAAAATATTTTTTATATTGAAAAAACTCTATACTTGAAAATTTCATACGACGATTCCTTTGGAAAATCTCAGGTTTATGAAATTGCATTGTATTATATATATAGCGGGGAGGTTGGGGGCTACCCCCATAGCTGCCCCCGTAGGGAGGCAGACTATGGAGGCAACACGCAGCACTGCCTCCATAGCCACACCCCCTATGTGGGGTTCGGTTGTAATTCCAGGCCCTATGTTTATTATTGAAGCTTCAAAATTTCGTTGCTTCATTTAATTCGATATTTTATTCGACTTTAATATGTGGTTTTAAATTTATAATATATATATATATATATATATGTAAGTATATATTTATATATATATATATATATATTTAATAATTATGTTTCAAAAATTGAAATTTTTTTTTAAATTATTTAAATAATAAATATATATAGATATGTATATATAATTATATATAAATATATATAATTATGTATAAATATATATAATTATGTATATATATATTTAAATGAGTTTTATAATAGGTGCATGTAAATGCACATATTGGATGATTTAAAATGAAAAGATTTAGAAAGAGGAAATTGATTCTTAAATAGTTGAAATTGGGAGATTGAATTAAATAATTATATTTAATTTCTTTATTGTCTGTAAATGAAATTGTAATAAGCTAGTTTATTTGGGCAATGTATTATAATTTTATGGTAATGGAAATTGGATTTAGGAAATCCTAGTGATAGGTTTTTTTATTAATTGCCTGAATTGCTTATTAAATTATGATTTATTTTGTTCACATAAGTTGCGGAAATCGGTTAGTTGTGTATGTAAGTCTTCCAGATGATGTTTTTTTATGAGGGGGTTGTTGTGATTTATGTTTCAGCCCTATGTTTCCCTTGGGTAGTGCACTTGGTTGTTATTCAGTTTGAACACCCGGTTATTATGAATAGGATGTGTTTCCTCTTGTATATTGGTTGGGATTTAATATCTAGTTTTGTGCACCTATGTTTACCCTTGGGTTTTGGATTAGATCCTTGTGTTGTCAGTAGGGGAGTGGCTCTCAATGGGGACCGATGCACAAAATGGTGCCAGGGTAACTCATGTGAGAGTTAGTTAATTCAGTGGAAATTAAATAATTGTATTAGGGGAAAGGGTAGCTTAAAACATATAACTTGTTAATTGTGCCTCACTCATGGGCTCAAGGGCTTGTTTAGACTTGGGATGAGATGAGAAGTCCTGGAATGGAAAGATCATTATCTTGCCCCTTTGAAAGATACTTGATTTTGCATCAGTTTGCATGTGGGGTCGGGGATCGTGAGAGGCTATCAGGGTAACCCAAGATGGGGGTTGGTGCCTAGGAAGATTTTCCAGGATAACCCATGAAGCTTTGTGATGACACTTTTCCTATGATAATAGTTTGTATTGTTTAGTGGTTGTACTTGATTCTTTTACTCTAGAAGCAATGTAACCTTCTTGTAATGTTTGGTACTTGTATAATATAGTATTTTGATTTCCTTTGTCTAGAGGTTGTTGGTCATGCCTAGGAATCCCTTTTACTATCTTGTAGCATGGGGGGTGGGCCTTCGGGTACCACTTGGTTGGGTGGAAAGTGCACCTTACACCGTTGGGTTCCCACTTTATGTTTGTGATGGCGGGATCTTCCAGATTGGAGAGCTCGCTTGTTCCTATTGTTTGTTCCTTATCTTATGTTCTATTGGATCAGTTGGATATATTTGTATATGTACTACTCCTCATTTTTATTTGAGGAGGATTCTTGTATCATTGTAATTGTAACATTATTATATGATCTACCTCATTTTTGGAAATGAGCTTTTAATTTCTATATTCAATGAATGCAATCTAAGAATGATTCCTTTATGTACTTTGTATCTTATGGAATGAGTTTAATGCATCTGGATGTATGATCTTTATTTCATGAGTATTATTTTATATGCTATGGATTAGAACACATTTGTATGTTATGGGATTCAAATGTAAGAATTTTTGCGTACCTTAGAGGATGTATGTGTTAAGCGGAGTTCAATTTACTTGTTATTAATTACACTTTAAAAAAAATTGTTACGCTTCTGTTGTATTTTGTGTCGTCCTCTAGGGTTATGTGGCGGGGCGTTACAAATACCATCACTTTTTTAGTATATGGAAACTATACATACATGGAGGAGGTTGAGCCAAAGACAACATGGATTCCCAAACTCCCGTATGGGGTATCATAGAGGGAAGTAGATGCATATGCCATCAATATCCTCAAAAAATCAAAGGAACCAAATAAAAAAATATTTAGGACATATAAATAAATTATGGACCAAATCCATAAGAAAAATGAAAAGGAGAAGTACAAGAAGAATAAAGGACAACTAGAGAAGCAATAGGGAATCCCACCAATAGGGACAACACAACCTTACTCTTTTGTACTACTTCCAGAGACCAACACACAAGAAGCAAGAAGGTCCAGAAGGTTACATGGAGAAACAAGTGTACAATCTAAGGGTCCTTCCTCCTCACAAATAGTAACCACACCAGATGTGTAAGAAGTATCAAAAATATTGTTGTAGATGAGTGCGGAATAGAAAAATCACAAGGTAAGAGCCAAACAACTAGTGAAGAGGAAGATAATACAAATTTATGAAGAAGAGAAGGAAGAAGAAGAATTTGAAGAAATTGAAAAACCATTGTAGAAGAAGGAGCATACGGTGGACATACAATAGCTAAAAGCCTCATAATAACCATAACCAATAATTGATGTCATGGACACAACAAATTCCATCATTTATCATAGTATGTTATTGCAAGTCCTCACTATGTATGAAGACATAGATATAGACAACAAAGATAGAATAATACAATATTTAGTAAAATATATAAGAAAATTCAATAAAATTTTAGAAGAAGCGATTAAAGACTTTTTAGAGCCAATAATTTTTGCACTCAAGGAAAAGGGAAAAATCCCTAGAATAAAAGGAGGAGATAAGAGAAAAACAAATCCAAGAGGTAGGGTTTGATCTTATAGAAAAAAAAAGGAACAACTGGTGCAAGCTCAAGATAAAGAACTATAGACAAAACAAAGGGTGGACTCCTTAATGGAAGGAGAAAAAATAGAAATAGATAAAGTATAGAAGGATATAATAGAGCTTGCTAAAAAGCTTCATGATTACCTCCTGGAAGAGGAAAGTATATGGAGACAAGAAACACCCCCTCTGGAAAGTAGACAACCAAGTGGAGGAGATGATGGGGGACAATAGAGAAATACTATAGAAGCATGTACAACCTAATCCCCCATATAGTCTATCAAAGATTTTCTAGCACAACAAAAGAAACTACAACCAACACCAACACCACAACTACTTCAATTGCCAGTTGTGGGTTCCCAAGTGAAATTATCAAATATTTCCCCATTATATCTAAGATTCAATTAGGGAATATATTCTATACAACTACTAGGGAAGAGATACTACCTCATATTATTGAAAGTATAGAGCAGTTACATGAAGCAGTGAGCATATTGCAAAATTTAATACCACAACTACAAAGAGACACATCTCTCCCACCACCAAAACAACTCAAGAAGTTGGTGGATAGCCTATAAAAGGAACTAAAATCACAAAAATATATAATAAGGTAGGAATAATATGAGGAAATGATGAAAATAAAATAGAAGAGGCCACAAAAAGATGTGTGGAAACTCACTCAAAATTGGAAAAGAAAATAAATAACATAGAAGGGGGCACATAGTAGAGGAAAATTTTCTCTACATGTTTTATCTACAATGGCCCAACCTCACAAATAGAGAATCTAAAAACATAATTGCAGAAAATCTAGGCGCTGAGGGAAAAAATTAAGATGCAAATCAAGCAACTCAGGGTAACCATTAGCATCAAACAATCACACATAATTGAAGTTCTTGGGGAGGCTGAGAATGGAATCCAATAGATATAGATACATGCCACTCTTGTGGAGGCAAAGAAAATAAACATAAACATTTAAGGACACGTCAAAGTCCTTGAGCAAGAAAAGCAACAATGAATAGCATGTCCTGAGGACAAGACATAATTTTAAAAGTGGGGATGATGTTAGCAAGATACAAGGAAATAACCAAAATTTACCACAAGCTACTAGATATAGGAGTTGTGGAACCTAAGGCCAACACGGAAGATAGAGTAAAAGGTAACCCATAAGGGCCATGTCTCCCCAAGAGACAAAGTCCAAATATAAGTATGTAATAGATGTAGGAATGAGAAAATATTAGATAGAGAAGAATAGAAGAATACTTAAGATGATAATATGATATATGAATTTTTTTCTTTTATAAGCTACATATGGATTGAAATTAGATATAGTTTCTCTATCACAAATATTATTTTCTCTCATTGTATCCTTTGGGGTATAAACTAACTATATAAGGATATCAAGGTACAAATCTCCAAACTATAATTCCCCCTTTCCTCTTGGAAAAATAGTTCAAAATAACCAAACCCTAGCAAAGTGTCTCTCCTTTGAGGTAGCTATCCAATCATCAAACCCTAGTCGGTTTTTGTTTGAATGTGGAGGAAATAAAAGAGTTGATCCTAGTTAGTCTACTAGTTAGATCTAGGATCCTTTTTTTACACTATATTTTGGTGAAACTAACATTTCTTACACTTGCATTTTTTTATTAACGTAGCATAAAATCTGAAAATTTATCAAAAACTGAGGTTATTCAAATGTCTTGTTATTGATTTACATTTGTTTCATTTTCAAAATTAAGCATTTGCATTCTTTGTTCATTAAAAGCCTTGGTAAATTTAATTTAGATCAAAGTTTTAAAATATTTTTCTTTAATTGTATTTTTAGATCTAATTTTCCTTGTTTAGGGATTTAGATATGATTTATTCATCTAAATTTACAAATTATATATGTTTACTTTGAAAAAATAGAGAATTTAAAGAATTTTATTCTTGTAAAAACATAAACCTAAACACATATTTCCACTATTTCATTGACATATATGTTTTATTGGCACCTTACCCTATCTCCTACCTCTTGGAGGCATCCATGTGTGAAGTTGATTTCATATATCAACTCCTTTGAATGCTTAAAATCCCTCATTCATGCCTTCATGTGCCTCTAGTCATCAAATTAAGGTATACTAATTTTTTTGAACTCTATCTGTTCTCATACTTGGGTTTTCACAAAATATAATCTATAGAATATTGGACATATGCACATGTTCTGAGATACTAGAAACCTTGATTTACAATCTAGGGTGCCCACACCCCTAACTAGTCACTTTGACCTCCATAGTCTGTTAAACCCTATTTTATGACCCCTATTCAAATCTAGTTCCTATTTGTGACAATCTGACTTAAAAATTCTAGATTATGTTGTGCATCACCAGTTTAACCTTAATTCATCTCATTCATTGCATTACCCCAAAAAAGGACATAGTAATATGTTTTCTTTTAAAAAATCTAATTTTGACATAGCAAAATATGGCTTTTCTAAAAAAAGCATGCCATCAAAAGTGATATACACCAACCTTTGGCCAACCAAGAGTTTCCCTACCCATAGGAATATCTTGGTGAAAAATAATACAATCATTGATACCTTTCTTAGCACCACTTTACCTAATATTAATTCTTCAATTAATCATGAAACTCATGATTTTCCCTCTCCGAATATCTCTCCTACTTGTGAGGATATCTATGCACAAGAGGATGCAATCATTGATACATTTTTAACACCACTTTATCTAATCTTCATTCTTCAAGTACAATCATGAAACTCATGTTTTTCCCTCTCCCAATAATTATCCTAGTTGTTTGGATATCTTGGCACAAGAGGATGTAATCATTAATACCTTTTTTATCACCAATTTACCCATTCCTCCTTAAAATTCTAGTACTTGGTGGATTGCATAGATGAGGATTTCAAAACTCACATTGGATCCCCTATTGATAGAATATTGTCAACAAATAGTTAGCTCAATTAAAATTATAAACCCACAACTCATCATTTATCCTCCTCATAATCCTTAACCACAAAATCAACCCTTTCTCATTATCAAAATTACTTCAAGTCAACCTAAACCTCCTCTCATTATTGGACCTCCTCAAAACAATCCTAAACCTCCTAGTTATATACTAAAATTTGTAAAACAACTCACTCAATATAACTATATACAAAAATTTATCATAGCAACCACATTATCATCCAATTTCTCACACATATAACACTTGAAATAATAAACAACCAAAACAAATATAAACTTCCAGTTCCATTTCATCAACCATATCTTCCCCTTGCACCTTGTCTTCCTCAATATGTGGGAAAATAATATGATCATGTTCAAAAATTTCATAATAATCCAGCTAAGATATCTCTACAGGACTTAATTAAAAATTCACCCACCATGGTATGCTCCAAGAGGCTTTACAAAATATTTTTATACCACCTTCTATCAAACTAAATGACATAGCAACCTTGTTATATGGTATGAAGACAAAAAACATTGATATCATATTCCATCAACACGAATTACCTCTTGAAATATAATACCAATATGATGCTCTCATGATTTTTGGTTGCATTAATGATAAGGGAATTAGGTGTACTCTAATTGATAATGGATCAAGTCTTAATGTTTGTAGCATTGAATTTTTACATAAGATGGGTGTGGATAAAACTCTCATAAAACTCGATAATCTTTATATTCATGGCTTTGATAATGTTGGTAAGCAACCATTGGGTATAATTGCACTACCTATTAAGGTATGACATGTGGTTTTTTCTACCCTTATCCATGTCATACCTAATAATATTTCATGCAATCTTCTTCTTGGTAGACTAGAGATTCTTGTCATGAAGGGAGTCTCATCTACTCTTCACGATACAATGAAGTATGAATAGAATAACAAGATTTATATGGTAAAATCATATGAACAAAATTATCTACAAGTCAAAGTTGAACATAAAATTTCCAACTCTCTTTTCACTTTGATTCCATCTTCAAAATTTAAACCATTACCTTCCAATGATAATGATACTATAAACGAACTCTTTGGAAATGATTGGAGTTCATTAGATTTTACACCTACTTCCATTGGGGAGTATAAAATCTTGCCAACAACGCCTAAAGAGTCAAAGGTTATTTTAGTGGCATCCACACAATTTTTTCATTCCTCTACTCAAACATCTAATCTCAACACTACAAACAATGATCCAAATAAGGCTTTATCTTCAAGTACATGTTTTAGTGATGATCTAAGCAAGAGAATATTTTTTAAGGCTTCTCATAGCCCACTTTATTATTCTTCATCCTCCAACATGTAAGAAGTTTCATAAGATTCTTTTTTTTGTGCATAGCATCGAGTGCATGGCCATTCCACCAATAAATGTCAGGCCTTGAGCAATAAAATACAACTTCTTGATTGTGGTGCTATTACTCTTCCACGTGTTGATGCAAATATTCATTCTAAACAATAAAGTATCTTTTATGGTGTTGTTCCTCACTATGCGACATTCTTAGCTCCATGTGTTTTCTCATTACCATTCATGGTGGTATAATATTAATTGCAACCATATTTCATCTATGATAGCAACACAATAGTCTCTAGCATGATTGTCTTTACCTATACACTTAGGGGCAAGGATAACTAAATTTTGGAGGAGTGCATCCTTCTTGAAGATCCCCTCTTCCCCTTTTATTTTCTTTAAAATATTAGCATAGTAAGTATGTTAACATTTCAAGGGAGGGCATATCACCCTATCCATTTAATATATCCAAAAATTTATGTCTCTTGAGCTTTGAATTATTGGCATGCCTCCTTGGCGATGGTGTTGTTTATAATTCCTATTGAGACATGGTTATCGGTTCATCCCCTAGGGAATCAAGTATTTTTTACGCTCCCTGAAGCTTGGTTACTAAATTCCTCCACTGAGATGTTAAACTTTCCCTTGTGACATTAAACAATTATGCACTCCTTGACGAGTGATTTCCAGAAAGACCTAGCATAATGGAGCTTGTTGGCCTATGAACTTGAGAATTTTACATGGACACCTAGCATAACACAACTTGCTAGACAGTAGATCTATGTATACTTGTGAGAAATTTTATTTATCATTTTGATATTTTCAATGTGTATGTTGTGCATTTGAGAGATGATACTTGGTAATTGAGACAACCTTACATATTGAGGTCTCTTTACTTTTTTGACTTGAAACTTTAGTATTTGTATACTAATATTTGTTGTTTTATGCTACATGTGTGTGTTATGTTTTCTTTATATGTGTATCATGTTTTCCTTGTGCATTTTGCATGTTTGCTTCATGTATTTTACATGATTTCTTCATGTCTTCTATGTGTTTGCTTCACGTATTCCACTTGTTTTCCTCATGTATTTCTCATATGCTTTGTGTATTCCTTTTATGCATCATTTTTCTTTTTATATGTTTTGTGTATTATTTTATGTGTACTCCATTGATTTCTCATTGAATGCCTCATGTACAATTAAATTTTTCCTTTTTTTATGTGTGATATATTTGCTCCATGTTTGTCTTAATATTGTGGATTGATGGGATCCCAAGTTGGGAGCTAGCACACCCCTCAACTTGATGTCATCCTATCTCTTCAATGATTCAATAAAAGAATTTATTCCTTTAGTGTGAACACAAATGTAAGATCACACTCTCACTAAAGTGGGGGCTAAATGTAATGTCGTAGATTGTCACCCTTAAAAAATTCACACTATATTGACACCTTATTTTTCCTGTAGCACTAAATATATTAATAATTTATTCATTTTGGGGCCAGATTGGAAAAATATATTAAAATCCCTAACATCCTAACAAATTTGGGCCAAAAACACCCAATCAAGGGTGAGGGAACCCTTTCATTAAAGGTGACCTATTTCAATAATTAATATTTTGGTGTCAATCGTTGGAGATTAAAAAAGGATCACAGGTTTGCCTATGTCCAAAAAGATTAATTGGGATGCATATATAAAAAAAATTCCCTCTTATTTTAACATCTAAGTAATCTAGCAATTTTAAACAAGGCACTATTATGATAAATCATGCTCTTATTATGAAGAAGCATATGAGTTATCCTCTACATGCTAGCTACAACAAGCTATTGTGTTATGTGGAAAACCCCTTTGCAAGTCTTCAAGCAATTCAATCATCCATCAAACAAACTTTGGTGGAAAATTATGGTGTGGACATCACTTTGACAAAGATTTCATGCCTAAGGTAACATATCAATTATCATTTGTTATTAAAATTAATTATTGTTTATTTGGCCTCTGCCCTAACTAGGGTAACCCCTCTTTACCATTATCATTTGTTTTTGGTGGATGTGGAAACACAAAAATGAGGTTTGACTTAATAAAGCCCCTATACAACACTTCCTTTCCCCCTCTTTTCATGTGTGCAAGTCGAGTCCAAAAGTTTTGTTAGAAGAAAGCTACAGGAAAACACAAAGCAAACCTCTACCCTCAGATCCAAACTTTAGGCATTTAGAAATATCTATTTCTAGTCAAGGGTGCCCTTGCCCTTGACCACCCAATTGAAGCTCAAGTTTTTATGATAGGTGCACAAATATCTTCCCTTCTCAGATCTATTATTATTTCATCTATTTTCTCTTTTGTTTGTGTTATAAATTAAATTTTCAAGTCTAGGGTTTATGTCAAATAGGCTTATTAAAATACACATCAAAATTTCTCATCTTTGCAACTCAAAAGAACCAAACACTAATAGATTAGCTCTCCTTTGAGGCAACTATCCAATCATCAAACCCTAGTTGGTTTGTGTTCAAATGGAGAGGTAAGAAAATAGGTGATCCTAATCAGTTTACTAGTTATATATAGGATTCATTTTCTTACACTACAATTGTGATGCCCATAATATTTACAACCCAAACATACCACAAAATCAATAAAAAATTTAATTACAAGACAAGACAAGATATATTTAGGAAAAATGTCATTCCTACATTTGATGAAATTAAGTTTATGATGCCATCATAAATGCTCCGCACATAGTGTGAGGGAGAGATAGGTACATTTTAGTCTAAGTACAAACTCTTTTCTTTTCCTCCAACCACGAAGATAAACTATTTAATCTAGATAAGATAGAACATAAAAGAAAAGAAGCAAATTATTGGGTAATTATTTGGCATCTTAAAAAATAAAATAAACTAAGTCACAAGTGGGAGAAGTAGAAGTAGTAGACTAGAGAAGCGGGGTAAGTAATAATAAATTTACATGTTACAAAAATGACAAACCTTCTATATTAAGAAAAACAAAAAAGAATTGACCACTTCGAATCTTTCCATCATGAAATAATGCTTACCCTTAAAGAGTAGAAGAAAATAATACACACTAGATCAAATAAATTTAATGATGAGTTTACTTTTGTTGACTATTATCAAAAGATGAAATGAAAACTGTTAATTTGATACATTCATGAAAATGTATGAACATTAAGATGATAGTATCAATACCATTTTTTATGCTATTGACACATATTTTAACTCTTGAATAATATAAATTACACTCAAATAAATATAATTCAATTATATATATAATTTCTTAAAACAAAATTAATATATATTTTTATTTAAAAATATTTTTAAATAGATAATAAAAAATAAAAATAAATTATTCTTATTCCGCATAAGAATTAATCTTATTAAAATAAGATAAACTTCCTTTATAAGAAGGAAAGGTATCACCTTATTAAAAGATTTTTTTTAATAAAAAAGTTAGGCCACTTTTTAAGGCGTAAGGGATCTACGAATTGCTTACGCACTAGGAACTTTTTTATTATTTGAAGATGAAGTTCTAGAACATTACATGTGTGCATCACACAAGAATATATATATTTTTTTGATTTATTTTCTACTAGCTGCATTTTCCTTAATTTTTTTAATGCTATTTTTATTGATTTCTATTTATATAGTGAATATCAAAACCTAATTACATAGAAATGAAGCATATATTATTTAGAACATTTAATGAAAAAATGATACTATTTATATTACTGCACATTATAAAGCTTGGTGCATCCAGGTAAAGCAAAAACATGTGTCACACTTTCAGCCAAATAAATAGTTCTGATCAAACTATTTTTGGCCAAAAAAGTTTTGGTCAAATAGGTTTCAGCCAAAACCATGTGGCATATACGTGGCACACAAGGTTTTGGTAGAAACCAAAAAAAAAAATTTTCCCTTTTCAACTTTGAAATTGGTTTTCAAATTGACTTATTTTATGTGTAGGGTTTCTATATAAAGAGTTTTGGCCGAACCCCTTTCGGTCAAAACTACTTAGTTGGCATCCTAGTTGACAACCAACTCAACTTTTTTTTAGAATTTTTTGAAACTTTCAACTTTAACTAAGTATTTCTTCAATCATAATGAAATTTAAATTTTTTTAGAAAAATACCCTTTTGTAGAGCTTGGAGTGGTGAATCCAAATATATAATTTTTTTAATATTTTAATTAGTTTTAATATATTTTATTTTTAAAATAATGCAAGTAGGTTGTTAAAATTGAAAAAGAGGCTAATTATAAATTTTTAAAAAATAGTTAGACATATTAATTTTTTATTTTTTTAAATATATGAGACACAAGAGGAGAGAGTCTTCTTCAAAACGGTATAATTTTTTTTTTGAAAATAATTTTAAAAATAGACAATAGTAGGCGGCCCATGAAAACTATCAAATTCTGACAAGTTTGCTTTAAAACGCTATTACGAGAAAAATATACATCAGAATTTGATTTTTTTCCATGCACAAGATATTGAAGTTACCTATTTGGAGAAAAAAATTAGGGAGAAATGAATTTTTTTTCAATTTATTTCTTGATGGCCCGTGAAGTCACCTTTTTTTAAAATTTTCAACATTCCAAAATCTGTCCTTAAATTGATAAAAACATAATGATTTTTTTTAAATTTTTTTTGAAAAATTACTATACTGTAGAAAAATGTATCATTTGACATTTTCACACTCGTTTGGGTCCTCCTTGTGGATTTTGGCTTAATGTTGCCTTGATTTGATGTTGCAATGTGGATAACATATTCACATTAGGTCTTGGGCCCTTGTGAACTAATATGGTGCCTTGCAAAAGTGTTGTGAAGTGTTGTAACACACTTTCACACTTTTCTAGGATTTTATCAATAAACTAAGCATAATAAACATAATTTTAATCATAATTAATCCTTAATCTTTCCTTATTTAGAGAGTTGTAAAATGTTATAATACACTTTCACATTTCTCTAGGATTTTCATTAACAATTGGGATTTATTATGCTTTAATTGGCCCTATTTTGCATCCACAAGCCTTATTTATTGCATCTTTTCAAGGATAATCCTTATACCAATAATAAACCAATCATACTCCAGGTGTTTCTAGCTTGTGTGGCCCAGATTTAGTGTCTGGGACTCATTCGCCACCTTGGGTGAATGGGTCCCACCTGGATCTTTTGGTTCCAAAATAGGTTTTACACCGTTCTAAGCACTTTTTAAAATATTCCCAAAAATTAGGCCTGGGTGGACTCATTCATGACCTTAGGTGAATGAGTCCCATGTGGCCCAAATTCAAATTTAATTCAAATTTCTGGCACGATTTCATTCTCCTAGATCTAATGTTAGCTTGTAGTGTTGCAATTCTAGGAATTCTTGCATAATTGAGTATAAATACAAGGTTTTTTCACTCATATTTTCATACCTAAGAAATCATAACATCCTAACAAGAAATCAAGTGACCTAGCATTCAAGAGATCACCTAACAAGTTTACAAGTCATCTAGCATTCATAAGAGCATTCAATAGAATTCAAGGGTAGATCATCGAGCATTTTAGAGCAACATTCAAATTCCAATCATCATGTCAAAGATTGCATTCTTCATGTTTGTTATTGTGCTAACGTTTGTGATGTAGAGTTTATGATTCAAGCAAGTGTTTCAAGCAAGATCGATATCATTAGAGCAAGAGTCAAGGACTACATCCATTTGAACCATTTCAAGCATATTTGCAGCACCTTATTGCTAGGGTTTGGTGAGTTTTAACACTGTTATTTGTTCATTCATCATTCTCCATTCATATTTTCTTTTATTTCAAGGTTTAATTAACAACAAGGGGTTTGACCAAGGTAAACCCCTATTCTCTAACCCCACAATATTTTTCCCTCTTCTTGTGTGTTATTTGTAGGGCTAGGTTGTAGATTTGTCAAGAAGCAAAGTTGGAGAAAAGTTGTCAAATCCCTAAAGTTGTCATCAAGTCATGGAGAAGACCTACTGGTGGCAATTTGCAGTTTCGGATTCAGAAACTAGTCAAAAAGAGTAGAACAAACCGAGAGACACAGAATCATGTCCCAAACTTCTAAAAAAGTAGAAGTGGACTGATTCACCACAAGTGGCGAATGAGTCCCAATGTACAAGATTAATAGAGATTTTCACAGATTTAGACACCCTTTTGGATGAAATTTATATCTGCACATTTTCTCGGAAGCAAGACTGATTCACCCAACTTGGAAAATGAGTCCTAATCAGCATTAAAAATAGATTTTCTAGAATTACAGACCTTCATTCTATCTTCTTCTGCCTCCTAGGTGCCCACTTTCTATATCATAACTTTCTGTTGCATTTTGTTCACATTTCTAGGTCATTCAAGGTTTGGCATTTCACATTGTGTTGCATTGCCTTTTCCAAGTCCTCACTTGGTGGTGAACCCCTCATTAGATATCATTCAACCCCTAGGACAATCCCTTTGCAAGATTTCAATCTCCTTTACATTGAAATCTCAAAGGTTTGTTCTTGAGTGAAATGTATGAAGATTGTCTCTCTCCTTTTAGGTACAAAACCCTAGAGGTGAAAGAGGTACCAATTTTCTTCATTTCATTTTGGTGAACCTACATATAGAGCATCATAATTCTGATTTGGAAGTACATCTACATCCTAGATTTAGCCTTGAATTAACATTGTATTAGGCTTTGTATTGGTTAATTCACATTCTAGGGTTTCAAATTTTGCATTAGTGAAAGCTCATTTAGCTTGCTTTATTGCATCTAATTTCATTAAAAATCATTCAACTTTTGCATTTGCATCTCATACATATAAGAAAGCATAAAAAATCATAAAATTAAAAAAAAAATAGTACCTCGACTCATTCACCACCTTGGGCAAATTAGTCCCATTGCATATTTTTCATTGCATTTTCTGGCATTTACAGTTTAACTTCTAAGTTTTTGTTTGTTGTTTTTGCATTTTTGTTTCACTTTCCAAAATTTTAGTTATAAGCATTTAATTTTTCTTAGCTTACACTGCATTTGCACTCACCCCACATTTAGTAGCCTTTGCATGAGTGTTTGTTGTCCTATTCTTAATGTAATACCCCTCCGTTTTGCCTTCTGGTTGGACTGTGTATCTTTGTGTGGGTATGTTGCTTTGATGAGTTTCTGGTTATTCAAATGTTATCTTTATTCCATGCTTTGGATTAGCATAGTGGTTATTTGAATTAAAGATGATTATTCTTTGAATTATATCAACATGTTAGATTTTTCAGTTATTTGCAATGTATTGGTGAAGGGGACAATATCGTATCACTCGCTTGCGAGTGCCCTGCGATCCCGTGATTTCCTCTTCACGGTGTGTATTTTATGCTGGATATATTATATGTTGTTGGTTACTTGAATTGCAAGTTGACAAGTACAGGACATTGACTCCCCCTGGTTTCACAGGTGAGAGCGTGTTCAATACCCAATGGTATTCGATTGGGAGATAGTAGCTAGGTTTCCATGCCAAGTCGTCACCCTAGTCCTTGTATGTCGTCAGTTGTTTGTCAGGTTGTGTTGCTTTGGATTCTGTGCCCTCTCTTCATTATTTAAATTCCAAGTTGGAAAAAGGGATTAAATGATTTAATGTATTTAAGTTGTTGAGTAATTTGGTCTGGAAATTATGTTGAAATGTAATTGATTTTATTATTAATTTAATTTAATTAATAAATAATTTAATCGTTGATTAAATCTATTTATTAATTAACTAAATTTTTGATGTTGAAAGGATTTAATTTGTTTATGTTGAAGTTATTGTGTTGTTTGTTGAATTTGAAAATAAGAAAATGCATGAAAGTCAATTTGTGAAATTTGAAATTCAAAATTAAAGAAATTAGATATTTTTGCATTTTCTATTTTGAAGAATTTATTAGGGTGGTTGTTGAATTTTTAGGGTTGAATCCTTATGTTTGGATTTTGGATCTCAATTTTGGATTATGAAGTTTTCAGAAAATTGAAAATGGAGGAGAGGAAGAATGGTTTTGATTTTGTGGGTTTTGGCTTGGAGTTGTGAAATTCGGTGGAGCTAAAGTTGGAAGTTGAGCACCGCCTGGATCTCCTCACAAACTCAGGGAATCAGGTTCATGTTTTAGAAATTGGTTGTTTTGATATTTTTAAATTATAAATTTTTGATGAAAGATCATATTGAAAAGCATTTCAATCTTCTGTTTAAATGGCAAAACAATTCTTTCCTTTGGAATTATAATTCTTCAAGAAAATGAATTTGTGTTCTTGACTGAATTAGATAATTCTTGTATGGTTTTCTCAATTTATTTTATAGATCCCCTTTGAAAATATATAATATGTATATATATGCACATATATATATATATATATTTATATTTTATATTTAAAATTGTTGTTTTAAAAAGAAGAAAAGCAATTTGTTTTAAAGAAATTCGACCCCAGGCTGAATTGCGAATTTCCAAAATCCGTAGGTTTTCTTGAGAAAAAAATAAAAATAAAAATAAAAATTTCATGGGGGGCTGGGGGCTCAACCCCCACTGCACCTCCCATGGAGGTGGGTGGAGGGAGCCGCCCCCAACGCACTCCCCACACCCCCACGGCCGGCGCTAATGCAGCTACCACCGCCATTGGTGGTCGGCTGTGCCAAACACAACCGCACCACCCGCAAGGGTGGACGACTATGCTTGGCACAGTCACCGCCGCTGGGGTCGACACTGCCACCGGCGGTGCCCTCCAAACGCCGCCACCCCCTGTAAAACAAAACCATGGCTTGTGTAAACCATGGCCGGGAAAACATGCGGCCCAACCAGCCCTAAACCGCCGCCTCAAAACTCACGCAACCACCCCATGACCTTTGTATGGCACGCGGCCCGAGAGAAAAGATATAAAATGTTAAAATAAATAAATAAATAACTATATATATAATATTTTATATATTATAATGTATAATATTTAAATATTCTAAAAAATATTTTATATTATATTTTATAATATTAAAATATTAATATATCTGTTATTAATAAAATATATATAATATTTATATATTGTATTTTATAATATTAAAATATTGCTTAAATAATATTTTATATTATAATTTATAATATTAAAATATTAATGTATATTAATTAAAGGCATGTTTTTTAAGTTTAATTGAGAGAGTTAAATATTTGATTTAGAGAATGCATAATTTAAATTTAATTGTGAAATTTAAATTGATGTGCAAAAACAATCAATTATTGATTTGAGTTAAATATAATTGGAAATTTAAAATATTGAGGCTATAGTCAATTATTGTTTTTATTTTTAATAATAGATTTGAAAAGGACAAATGTTGGAATTGAGATTAATGTGCTAATAACGAAATTAACTGATTTACTTTATAATGATTTAATTTGCAAGGGCAATCGATTATTTATTTAAAGCGAGATGTTTTGTGTTATAGTTGAAAAGGCTTATTTTATTAAGAGAAACTAGGGAATTAAATATTAGTGTTAATTTCTCCCTTATCTGAAAAGATGATTTCTTAATTAAGTTTTATCGATGCAATAGATTACTGAACGTTAATGAGGAATGGATTTAGAATATCCAAAGGTAGTTTATTTCATGTACCCTTAGTGAATATTATTTGCGTTCTTTTGTTGGGGAATGGGCTATGGGAGGGTTTAATTTGTAAGTCTTCCAAATGGGATTTTCAGTTCTGTGGTTGTCGTTTGTGATGTCAACCTGTTGGAAATTCTCTTGGTTAGTGCATGAGGATTGTGTCTATGTTAGTACCCGGTTTTCACGAACAGGGATGTTTGTGCCTCTTGTGAAAGGAGTGGATTTTGTAATGTGTGCCTCCTTGTCAGGAGCGGTTATGATATTGTTGTTACCTCCAGTGTTTGGAGATGGTTTTATCTTTGTCGCCTCCTAAGGAAGGAGTGGATTTTGTAATGTGTGCCTCCTTGTCAGGAGCAGTCTTGTTATTGTTGTTACCTTCAGTGTTGGAGTGCGTTTCAATTGTGTCACCTCCTGAGAAAGGAGAGGTCGTGTTATCTTGTTTGTTGCACCTTGGTTCCATTGATGTTTGAATGGTGTGTGTGTGTGTTGTCAAGTAGAGGAGTGGCTTGTAACGGGGGCTGGCACACGAAGTGGTGCCAAGATAACTTGTTGTAAGTTAGTTAATCAAGTGATAACTAAAACAATACTTAGAAGATTAGGACTAACTTCTCACTAATCAAGATTTTAATGCCTCACTCATGGACCCAAGTGCTCGGTTAGGCTTGGGATGAGTGGGAAGGCTTGGAATGGCAAGGTCATCTATCTTGTCTGTACGAAAGGTATTTGGCTCCACATGAGTGAGTATGGGGGTTGGGATTTGGTAAAGGTCACCAGGATAACCTTTTCTTGTGGGGGCCAGAGCCTAGGAAGAATCCCAAGGATAACCCATGATGAGCTGTGTGATGACACTCTATCTAGGACAATGATTGGTTCTTGTTTCTGGTAGGTATGGTTTCCTTAACATACCTGATGTGACCATAGTTGGTATTCGATTATTATGTGTATGGTTCTCATAACATACTTGATCTGCTTTATTTCTGGAAGCAATGTGACCTTGTAGAGTTGTTCTTGTGTGGTACTTGCATGGTGTTTGAGTTGTACCTTATGGGATGTACTTGTGAGGTTCATGTGATTGGGTGTTTCAGTTTGGTTCAGTTTATGTTAGCCTATGTCTAGAGGTAGATGGTCTTGACTAGGATTCCTGGTTACTATCTCCTAGCACAGGGGGTGGGCCTTTGGGTTCCACTTGGTTGGGTAGCATGCACCTAAATCCGTTGGGTTCTTTCTTCATGTTTGTGTGGACGAGACTTCCAGTTGGAGAGATCATTAGTTTCAGTATCGGTTCTTACTTTATTTCATTTCAGTTGATCTTGTATTATCTTACCCCTCAGTTGTTATCGAGGTGGAAGTTATAATTGTAATTATTTTTATTGATCTTGCCTCATTCCGGGAATGAGTGTTGTAATCTTATTATTTAATTTGGATAAATTGAATTGAAAGTTATCTCTTGTGATGATGTAATTTACTTAATTGGAATGTATGGGTTTAATTTATTTAGTATTTAAATGACATGGTTTAAATCATGTTTTCTGTTGAGGTTCTATATAACACCTCTGTCTCGTAACCTTAGAGGTTGTTGGCATTAGTTAGCGAACTTGCTTATTAATTATACTTTTAAAAAATAAATTATTCTATTTAAGTAGTTAAATGCAACTTCCTCTAGGGTTGCGTGGCGGGGCATTACACCTAATACCATAGTGAGAAGAAGTTTGAGACTCATGTCATCCCATGATAGCACAATCGTTGTGTATCTTGGGTTATCTAGAGCTTCCACTCCTAGTATTGACACTAGTACACTAGGCATGGATAACACCCTTAGAAACTCATTGCCTTCAAGTAGCATGCAAGTTGAACCAAGGAATGATAGTATCCCATAAGCAAACATAATACAAATTCATGAGGATTTAGTAAACTTACAACATCAAAGAATCGTTGAAAACATTTCAACTAATACAATTCCTACTATATAAAAAAATCATCACATGCTTGAAAGTGAAGATGGCCTTGACCTTGTGAAAAACATAGTGAAAATATTTGGAAAACATCTTCCATCAACCACTAGTTGTTCTTTTCCAAAAATTATTGTTACAAGTAAAGGAGGAACTCAAATTCCTCCTCCCATAATAATAGCCTCAATACCTACCTACACCAATCCTCAAGTTACAACAACAATGCAACAAGTTAGTAATGTGATTCCTTCCCTGGGTATTCCTGCTAGCATCCCTAGTTCCTATGTGACATCGCAAGTTATATCTCCTACCTTACCACCTATAAGCATTCCATTCACTTGTCCCACAAACACATACACTCCATCACTACTTTCAATTCCATCTCATAACACAACTTCTCCAAACTGTTTGATCTCTTCTAAAGAAAATTTCCACCATAAACCAAAATCAAAATGGCCCACCTACATATTATGTCAAAAGCAGTCCATTATCCTTGGAGATATTGTGAACATCGATGCCACAAGGTGTAGAGGTGCCTAGATTTGAGAAATATGGAGGGAATGGAGATCCTTCTAACCATTTTAATGCCTACACTACCCTATGTAGTGACTTTGTCCTTGATGATAAACTATTGGCAAAACTCTTTCCTAGGTCCTTGAAAGATACTACCTTGGAGTGGTTCTCTTCATTACCGAACAACTCAATTCATTCATTCAATGAACTTGTTGAGGAATTTGTAAACCATTTCCAAGTGCACATGACTCCCAAGATGACCTTGGCCAATTTGATGAGATGCAAGCAAAAATAAGAAGAAAAGATAATTGATTTTATCTCACGCTATCAATCGCTTTATTCCCAAATCGATGTCAAGGTCCCTAATCCACACCTTCAAAATATGTTCATAGAGAATTTGCAAAGTAAGATCCAAGACAATCTTACCATGTTAAAATTCCCATCCTTCATGCACTTGTGCATTGCCCTATGTGGTTATCAAAATTTGGTTAGCAATTGAGATACAAAGTCCAGTTCTAGCCAAATCGAGAGATCCAAGCCCACACACCAAAAAAATTCCCAACCTTTTAGAAAAAAAAAGGGTTCCTTCAATTTAAACCCCCTCAAGAAACAACTCAAAATGTCAATAACCAAGTAGTTGTTGTCAAAGCCACAGTTCCCTTTAGTTATGGATATCAGAAAAGACAATTCACTCCCCTACTCAATACCTTTCGCAATACCATGTCTCAAATTCTAGATCAACAATTTATTACCTTGCTTCTCACCGAAACACCTGACCCTAATAAGCCTTTACCCTCGAGCTTTAGATCAAGTGCAT
Source organism: Sequoiadendron giganteum (assembly GCA_007115665.2). Classification (NCBI taxonomy): domain Eukaryota; kingdom Viridiplantae; phylum Streptophyta; class Pinopsida; order Cupressales; family Cupressaceae; genus Sequoiadendron; species Sequoiadendron giganteum. The sequence goes on from CM021102.1 coordinate 376,128,278, forward strand.
ATTGTCACTATCATTGACAAAATGGAAATGATACAAAACATTGCAAGCATCTTAAACATGTGCAAAACCTCATTGATTTTGGCCATCTATCCATTGTGGGTGTTAGTGATCAAGGAAACAAGTTTGTTGCCCCTCCAAACCAAAACTTGCAGACTTTCACCAACCCAATGCCCAAACATAATAGTTCATTTATCAAAGGAAATGGAACTACAAAGAATGATGTGATGAATGTTGATACAAATGATGAAAACAATGATTTTGTTCTAATAATGCTAATAATTCCAGTCATATAGATGAAATGGTAGGGGTGATAAACGTCATCCCTTGTAAGGTCTGACCTAAGAATTATCTTGAAATTTATTTATCCTCTAAGGCTATACTTAAACATTTACCCGATGTTCCTCTTTACATAGCCGGTCATATCTATGATAAGCCCACTAATGGGATATTAATAGATCCCACACGTGGAGAAAACGTGATCACCAAGGAATTCTTACTTTTACATGAACTCTGTCAAGATATATATGATACACTGAAAGCATGGATCAAAACACACAATGGTTTTTCTTGCCCTATGATAGGATTGATCACCCTTCCATTACAAATAGGACCAAAATTAATAGATGTCACATTCTCCATCATCTCATAATCAAACCAATTCGTGTGAGGCTAGGTCAGCCATGGCTTCGCTCCATGAAATTCATCCCTTCAGTTGTGCATAAATTCTTAAAGTTTCCCTTTAACAATGGCATATTCACTGCCCACCATAGTGGCTTCAACCATTTTTCATCCAAAGGAATTTTTTCCTTAGATGCCTTTTGGCCCGAGCCCATGGAATCTATAAAAAGTCAAGAAGCCTTTTTTTTCTTGTCCTATCAAAAGTTCAAAGAAAAAAAATAGCCAAACCATCTCTCTGAAACATGTCCCCATCCACCTCCAAACCTCCCATCCTTGACGAAACTATGCTTCAACCTAAAACAGAAACTTCACCTACCTCTTACAAGAGACCAAGATATAATGAAACCAATCCCATTGCACCTCCTAGAATAAAACAAGTTTGCAAAGTCAAAGAGAAAGCAACTGAACAACCTCTCATGGTTCCTTTCATTCCTCCCCTTAGGGAAGAAAAGAAACCTATGGTTGATCAACCCACTCCTACATAAATGCAACTTGAAAACAAAAACAAAAGAAACAAAGGTGCTAGGGAGCGTAGGAATAGACATAATTCCCTTTCTCGCAAGTTACATGCAAAATTAAACAAAGAAAATCAAGATCCAAACTTGACTAAAGAAATGCATGATGACTACCCATCCCCCGAAACAAGACAACTCAATGCAAACTCCACAGCAAGAATTGAACTCTTCCATGGAAATTATCCTTCAACCTCCTGTTGTGACCAACTTAGATGATGATGACGAGGTTGCTAAAATTGACGAAGAGGTGCATAATGAACTGAACACATTGTTTTCCTCTTCCATGAGCTTAAATGATGAATCTTCTGCAAAGAGTGTTGAACCTGGTGCTTCTCCTAGTTTGGCACTTGCTCTTGTCCCTCTGGCTAGTTTCTCACCTTTGGTATATAATGAACATGATTGGGAGGTAGATGAATTTCTCATAGGTTGACTCGCATTTTCCTTACTAGTCTCTTGCATTATTTATTTTTCATTTTATTTTGTGTGATTGCATGTGTGTAATGCACATCCCCCATGATTTTTCTCTATTTGTACCTTCATTATTCTCTATGTCGTGAATCATTTTCTCTTTTAATCCTTTTCATTTGTCTTGTGTTTTCCTTTTGGGGATGATGCAAGGCGTCAAGACATTCATGTCTCTTCCATGTTGACCCAAAAGGATTTATTTTCCTTTTCCTTTTCATTTTCTCTTTTTAATTTGTCTTGTGTTTTCCTTTTGGGGATGACATGAGGCATTGAGATACGCTATGTCTCTTTCATGTTGACCCAAAAGGTTTTTTCTTTGTTTTCACTCTTTTCGTGTCATTCTTCCAGTTCTATGTGTATTTGGGGGATGAGGACGGTTTCGATCTCTTTAATAAACAATGTCGCACAGAACATACTGACCCCAAATCCATAGATACCTTATATCTTTGCACTAACTCATTTGATTGCAAAATTCGACGAAAGCTATATAATCAGATGTATTGTCGGGCACTTGTGCAAAATTTACATTTTTTTTAAATTTTATCTCCGACATTCGTCGGAGTTTTGACGAACCTTATTTTTCGCCAAAATTTTGACGGAATTGCAAATTTAAATTGTGGCCAGCATAAATAAAAATGAGCTTGACTATTTATTGTGACAGTGTTTTTCTCGACGATTTTCTTGGGTCGAAAATCAGAAAAAACTCAAGAATATATCGGGTGGTTGAGGGTAGTCATTGTATTTTTCCAAAATTCATTTGTGAAGTCAAATTTGTACTTCCAGGTTTGAAAATCATATTTTAAAGCAACATCTCATCAGATTTCATTTTTAGTCTTGTGCATTTTTAGAATTTTATTTCCAGATTTTAGACCCGACTTCACAAATTCTTTATAAGGGAATTGTTTATAACTGATGGAAAATTCTTGATGGATTTGGACAAAGATTATATTTGCAAGGTTTCAATTTTAACCCTAATGATCAATTTTCAATAGATTTGGGAGCCATAACTAGATAATATCAAAGGCATAGGGATAGCTGCAGAGTGAAATAGCTATCAAGATTCAGGCCTAGAGGACAAAGAATTGGGACTGTTTGATAGTGGATAGTTAGGCCCATTTAGCTATGATATTTTTGAAGACTACTTCATAAAGATGTACTTTTCCAAGTTTCAGAAATAGATTTTAGACCTTAGATGCCAGTCTTATAAAAGCAGTTATGGTATATCTGTTACCTGAAGTTCTTGAATTCATCTTGACTCTATACAAATGTAACTATTTTTTATTTGAACAAGAAAGAAATAAAGCAACCAATTTGTAAATATTGTGAGATATTTAGAGCAACAAACTAAAAAATGAAAAAATGAAGGTCAAGGCCTCTCTACTTTTCTTAGTTAACTTAAACTTTTTAGATGCTGCCAAACATCTAGCAAGCTATAACTATCATGCAAATTATATGATTTCTATTTGTTTTGTAATTTGAAACAGTTTACAAGATGAAATTGTCTCCTCATGTAGAAGTATAAGCTGCCAAATTCCTTCAGAAGTTGGTACAGGAATCAAAAGATGAACCTGTCAAATTGGAAACCAAACTTTTTGTGGTAAGAAGAGTTGATTTTGACATGAATGGAATGTTGTAACAACTTTATTAAGTAATACAATTTATTTAGTTATTTGACAATTTGGTGATTTGCGTGTAGATATGCCACCATATGAAACTGAGTGGAAAAGAGCACTCCTTACCTTATCATGTAATATCCAAGTAATATGTTATAAAAATAACTTGTGATTTTAGTGAAGCTGGTCAACCTACTTATGCTTTTCCATTCTTAATTTTTTCCTTTTGGATTGAGCTACTTATGATAAATTTTTAACTTTCCTCGCAACCTGTGTATTACCCTCTCAAGTTTTTAACTGGTTAAAAGCAATCTCTTATAAAGGATATAAAATTCCTTAGTACTTTAGATTTTCCTTTATGTTAAGGGAGGCATCTGACTATTGTTTATATAATTCAACTTTATTTGAGAGTAAGCATATTTAATCTCTATGTGGTGGATTTAGACACTAAAAGAAAGTATTTGACCTTATTAGGAAAAAAAAAGAAAAAAATATAAAAGTGCATCACATCTCTATTGAAAGTGATCCCATATCCTTTGTGATACCTGCCCTCTATTAACTTGACTATCCTTTGTATTTTAGGTTATGCATGAGTTTATTCATTTGATTTCAATGGCCTTGCATAACACTTGAAGAAATTAATTGTGGTAGTTGCTTGAGATATTGTCCATGCACTCCTTAATACACTTGTAGGTTGTCCTCTTTTGAATCTTTGTGAGATGGAAATATTTATTATTTTACCATACTTCTATGAAGAAAATGAACCCTTGACAAGATTTATGATGTTTTAAAAGCCCTCTTGAGTGCTCAGTTACTTTTCTTTATGTATCTTTTAAAGTTTGTCATACTACCCTATCACTTTTATTATTAATTTCAATGCCCCCTTCATGGTTATGACATGGACTAATCATTTTTTATTTGAATAATCATGACTGTGATCTCCTTTTGGGAATCTATAGTAAAGTGTCTTGCCTTTTCTTTTAAGTCCATTTCCTTAAATATTTTCTCTTTGCTCGTTGCTCCTTACCTCTATAGTATCCCTATATTGCATATACATAATAATAACAATTATGGTGATAACTAGTGGACATGGGTATAACATCAAGCACCATAGAAATGTAGTTTATATCCGCATATATAATACCCCGAGATACTAATATTGTAGCACTAGTCAAAGAATCATCATCAAACTATATTTGTTGATCAAATACAATGAAAAATAAAATATATTAAAATATAAAACATTGATCTTTTCTATCTACTCCACTATAAATAATAAAGTCTTCCAACACTCAAATTGGAAGGAAATTTCTACAGTCTTTATTATTTACACTGGAGTAGATAGAAAATTACATTGTTTCATATTTTACTATATTTTATTTTGCAAAATAGCATTGGACAATAAACTGGCCAATACACTATCAAACATAATGATTAGACCCTATGAATATATAGGTTATCAATCTTTAATCAATTCACATGAGAAATCATATTGACCAATAGTATCAATGAAACTTTGATACTATATAACAATGACTAGTCTCAGTTTGATGATATTTCAAGACCAATGCATGAATATCATTTGGGCCTCATGGCATTGAACATTGTTTTCATTCAACAATGATATTATGTTCTTATAGGAAGCACAATACTAGTATTATTGAATGTATCAAAGCAAATAGGAGTTATAGTAGATAAAAAGAGAACAAAAATATTGTAGTGTAACCTTATTATTATATAAATAAACAAAAAAATAGTAAGAGTAGGAACCCCAAATATCATGTTCATTGTCTATGTGAATATGTGTGGAATAAAGTGACCCCTTATCTATTTCAATTGTTGATAAGGTTATGGTTTATTCTTATTCTCCTTTGCATAGTATAAGCTCTAACTAATTTTTAATATTTAGCTTAAAAGTCAAGATAGTATTCCATACTGATTCTATGTCAATAGGAGGGAGGAAGTTGTATATGGATTCTACAATAAACATTGTAACCAAAGACATGAATTACATGGATGGAAGAAAATTCAATACAAATGACAATAGATTTGACATATAAAACTAGAAGATGGCCCTATGATATTTTGAAGCACTATTGTAATGGTGAATTCAATTTAGATAGAGGCTTGCTTCATAAGTATATGGAAGTGTACGAGACATTTGAAGTTGCTTGTGATAACAAGAATTAGCTTAACCTACAAAACTAGGAAAATGAAGTGTTGTCCTTACAAAATAATTTTCTCGAGAGTGTGGAAGTGAAGGTCTACACAAGATTGTTTGTATGTATTGGATTCAACATAAATATGTTAGGATCAGTCTCAACAATCATTTTAGTGTTTCAAAATGATATCATCCTTATTCAACCATACACTATTTTTTGTCAGATGGATGTAATCATTAATGAAGACCCTTTCATTATTCCCTTAATGGATTGAACTTTCAAGGAGGCCATCTAATGGTGTTGCCTATTGATATCCAAAGAAGGGATGCGAATAAGACTGATGACTATGCAGGCTATATTGTAGATAAAATTCATAGATCTTTTAACTTTATCAAGGCATATAATAGGGTGGTCCACTTCAAATGAAACTCTTTATTATTCCATACTATTTTATTTCCAGAATTCATTTGTGAAGTCAGATTTGTACTTCCAGGTTTGAAAATCATATTTTAAAGCAACATCTCATCATATTTCATTTTTAGACTTGTGCATTTTCAGAATTCCATTTCCAGATTTTGTTGTGCAAGTTCAATATTCTGATTTTAGGAGTCTAACAGTTGGAAATCATAGTAAAATCAGAATTTAATAATTTTTGGAATTAGCATTTTAAAGTGTTTTTTGGGGTCATTAACTTCAGACTATCTTCTCTTTTGCAGGGGTGGTAGCATGCCAAAAAAATTTGGTGTAAAATATCATAATTATTAGATTTTGTTACCTGTCTATGATTAAAAATTATTGGAGTGTGATTTTGATATATTTTGAAGATCTAAATATTCAAGCTTGGTAAAGAAAAATCATGACAAATAATATTAGTCCAGAACAAAATGAAGAGTCACTTGATAGATTGTGGGCTAGATTGAAAAGAAAGGGTGATGGGAAATGCTATTGTCCTTGCAATAATTGCAAGGGATTAAAGATAAAAAGATTTTTAATCACAACAACTGAGAAAAAATGTAGGCAGCATGGTCACATTGAAGGGGGCATGGTTATCGTCCATTGGTAAGTTGTTCATTATATGTGTTTATATTGATTGAATTTGTAAATGTTTATATTGTTTTAACATTTTATATATAATTAAAAAATCACTTGATCATGATCATGGTTTATTTGTGTCTATCATTATTATAAAGGTGGGGTGCCCTAGGGTACATGATATGGATTATCACTGTGTACATTAGAATGTGTAAATCAAAATGAATCTAATCTAATACACCAATGAAACATTAGATTAAAGAAACTAAATTAAAGAAAGCAAAATGCAAACTCTAAACATAGGCAACTTCTTCAAATTCGTCCCATTGTCCTCTATCTCTAAGGATTCGTTTCAAGATGCTGGCTCTCAGTTGTTTTAAACAACAGATTGCAGAATGATAGCTTTAGAGAATGAGATTAATGAAAATGAATCTGCATTGCTAATATGCTTTAAGCTAGGAAATTGAAATGCTAGAAATTTTTGATAAAATTGAAATGCGACTATAATAACTACATATGAAAATCTAAAATTCAAGTTCCTTTCCAACTCACAAGAGAGTTGTATTTATAGATTTTTGAAGGAAAGAATCCCATTAGCCAGGATCAACGGTGAGAGATCGAGAATTTGAAAAGAAGATCGAATTTTAAGAGACAGATGGAAAATGAAGAGATAAATGAAAGATGTGTCCATAATAAAAAATAGGTAATATTTAATTATGTGTGAGAAATGAAAAGCTTCTTAATTAAATATTTTGAAAATATTTAATTATTGAGAAGAGAAAAAGCTTTTTAATTAAATATTTGAAAATATTTAATTATTGAGAAGAGTGAAGAATTTCAAAAAGTGTTTTAACTAAATATTGAAAATATTTAATTAAATGTGAAATGAAGAATATCATTTAAATTTAGAATTTAAACTTATGATAATTAATATAAATAAATTGTGAAATCTATTTAATTAATTAAGAGGAAAATAGCATTAATTAAATAAACTTATTTATTTAATTAAACTAGAAGAATTGGAAAAATGAACAATATAAATAAATAATTAAATTTATTTATATGCAGATGACTTAAGAATATTAATTAAATAATTCATATTTAATTAATTAACAGGTTTGGTTAACCATGACCATTTTTAGATGTGTACAATCACAGCCCAGAGAATGTGGTTTTGCAAGCAGAGGAACATGGAGTTGTGAATATCGAAGATGAAGTTAATGATCCTATGGAAGAAGATGATCATGCGCTAGAAAACATAGTTGAAGATGATGCTACAAATACATTGATCCATGACAATTTAGTGGCACAACTGATCATGTTGATCGAGATGACTTTGATGATGTTCATAATGTACCTGTACTTCAGAAGGCATACAAGCCCCTTTATGAAGGTTCCCAAACAAATCTTCTCTTTGTTGTATTGTTGTTGGTGAACTTGAAGGTTATGAATGGTTTATCCAACATAGAAATCTCACGGATGTTAAGGTATGTCATATATGTCATTTTTTTTCATCTATTATAATTGTTGTTAGTTCATCACTACTAAATAAAGGATGAAATATGTACCATTAATATTCTTTATATTAACAAATTATTTTTTGTTGTAGATTGATTGGTGAATTTTTGTTACCACCATCAAATATTTTACCTCGCTCATACCAAGATTTATTTGGCATTATGAAAGATACTAGAATGGAGTATCAAGCAATAGATGCATGTCCCAATGCTCATATTATATATCATAAACAACATGAATTTGCAACAGAATGCCCAGAATGTCATATCAGTAGATATCAAACAAATCAACTAACAAAAAAGGTGTCTCACAAGGTTCTTCATTATATTCCCATTATTCCACGTACACAAAAATTATTTAGGTGCGAAAGCTTAGCGTAATTTATGGATTACCATGCACAAAATAGAAGTGGATATGACATTCTTCAAATGCCTGTAGATGGTTTTTCATTTAGGGACATGGAGGAAAAATGACCACACTTTAAAGAAGAACCTCGTAATCTCAGGTTTTCATTGGCAGCGAACGGTGTCAATCCATTTGGAGAGTTGAGATCTATTTAGTCGGTGTGGCCTATTTTTGTTATCAACAATAACATTCCTCCATGGATGTCAATATAGAGGGAGCACATAATGATGGCAATGATTGTTCTAGGTATTTGTTTACATTAATTTTATTTAACATAGTAGCATCTCATTTGTCTTAATTTTTGCATAGTGACTTATATTTTTTTCATTTAATAGTCATGTACATTAATTTATATATATTGCAGTGAAATGGTTATAATAATTATGTAATGGTTATGTTCATTCAACTAGGTAAGTACCAAGTTAAAGATATGAATGTATATATCGAGCCTCTTATCAACGAGTTACTAAAGTTATGGAATGGCGTCACTATGTATGACATATCTAGACCAATAGAACAAAGACAATTTCAATTCCATGCAATGCTTGTATGGACAATTCATGATGCCCCAGGGCTAACACATTTTTCTGGTATGTTATAACATTTGAATGCATGACTTTAACGATATTTAATTTTATGAAGTAGATATCATGCATGTTTTTTAAATAATCTATTCATTATATATAATTATAAAAATTGACATATTTAATCCAATTATATATGATTTGCAGGTCTTCAAACAAAGGGAAAATTTGACTATCCAATTTGTGGTCCAAACTACTGAAAAACATCTTTTCAATGGGAAAGAAGAGACTACATCAAAACCATGAAGAATGAAACCTCGCCTATGGAAGTTGGAATATAATAGAATTAATCATCAAGGTTATACATTGGATCAAATTGTTTATCTATCATATATGATATGTTTTGAATTTATATTTTTATATTGTGTTGTGTTTACTCATGTTGTAACTGACAATGATTGTCGTTGTTAATTTTTTTAACTTATATTCTTCATGAAGGTCATCAAGGCATTAATGGTCGATTTCCACAGGGACTGAAAAATTATCCCAGATAATTTAGCAGCTACAAATTGTGCATTTGTTTGATACAATGCATATCGGAAAGAATATGACAGAAACGTTATGGAAAATATTGGATGGAAGGCGTGACAAAGAAAAAAATGTCAAAATTTGTAGTGACATTCTGGAAGCCAATCATGTAATGAAAAATGTCATTCAATTAAACTATGATGGAGACCAAAATAATATAAGTTCCCTTCCTTGTTTATTAACGGAGCAGCAAAGCAATGCTATAAAAGAAGTCATACGAAAAATTTGATTTCCCACAAGATTTGTTGCGAACATAAAAAATATCATAACAAAGAAAGGTGAATTTGGGTCAGGGATGAAAACGCATGATTGGCATACTTTCATTAAAGTAATTATTTTGGTATATTATATATATATTTGTATACTGCATGTACTTTTCAGTGTATTATGTTTACTACTTTTGGAAAATAATGAAAAGATCATTTTATAATTGTTGCAGTATGTTAGAACCTCTATCTCTCCCAGAAAACTTTGACAACAATGTCAAGCAGGTTATATATGATCTTGGAAAATACATGAGGTAAGTAGTGATATTTGTTCAATTCGTTGTATATTTTTGTTAAATCTCGTTAATACATTTGTTCTTTGAATCACTTGTAGATGGTTGTCATCTAAAGCAATCCATAAAGAAGATATAAATTATTGGAAGAGAAAAATTCCTCATCTAATGTGTGAAATGAAAAAGTGTCTACCTTCAACATTTTTCAATGCACAAAAACACTACCTCATACACCAAGTTGAGGGGATTGAATTGTGTAGACCTATACACATAAGGTCAATGTGGATGGTTGAGAGGCACTTGAAATTTTTGAAGGCTTTGGTTAGAAAAAGAGCACATCCTAAGGATTCTATGGTGGAGGGATATATGGTATACCAGACCATGGTGTACATTACTGAATATCTTTCTAAGTTTGCAGCAAAGATCCATGTAGATCACATTTGGGATCCCAACTCCATTAACAAATTTGAAGGGGAGTACCTGATGGGGAAAGGTAGATTGAGGAAAGTGATAGGTAATTATAAGATGGTCATGGAGATTAATTAGAATACATTTTACATTTGGTTTTTATGTATATTTTACTTATTTAATTATTAATCTTCAATATACATCAATTATAAATTAAAGTCGTATACTGTGGTAATTAACTAATTATAAGTCGTTTGTGAATTTCAATTTTTTTTGATACAGTTGGTCGAGAGTGGGATGCACTACATTTGTACGTTAGAAACAATCTTGATTAGATGATGGTATGGATTGAACGATGTCAAAAATTTGGTCGTGCATTAAAATGGGAAGGTGTGGCTTCATTGGTTAAAGAAGCTCATCGTAATGGAGATTCCAATGTTACACCAAGGGAAATTGATTTAGCATATGGTTTAAGAGATAAACAGATATGTATAAATATATTAATCACCCATATTATTTAATTATTTTCAATTATATTGATGTATATATATGTCGAGATTTTTTTCTTTGCATACATTCAACCAAGAATAAATATGTTTATCAATTGACAATATTGCAATAATTTTTACATGTTTGACATATTGCAGGTGAAACACCACAAGGCTATGTGGTGCAATGGTCATAAATTTTGAATCAAAAAATTGGATGACATGAAGAAAACTTGTGATTCTGGGATAACTGCAGTCTTTCAGGTGACTAATGTTTCATCTAGAAGCGACATACATCCAGAAGTCTCAAAAAATCAATACTATGGGATTTTGGATGATATACTTGAGTGTGACTTTAAGTCCTTCAAATTATTTATGTTCGTCATCCTATGGTACAAGCTACAATTGAATGAAAATGATCCCAAGAGAACTGTTATTGAACATGATAATGGATTTACCATGGTTAATACAAGGTATTTTGAGTGAGTTGGAAATGAGCCCTATGTTCTTCCAAGCCAATGTGAGTAGGTATTTTACTCAGAGGTCCCAGTTAAACTTGTTGGTCATATGTTGTTAGACATGATCCAAGAGGAAGGCTGGTAAATTATAATGTGGTGGAAGAAGAAGATACCGAAGAAATAGAAGATGATGTAGATGATGATCAGGATCAATAGTTAGTTGATGATGTCCCTGACGAAGATGTCGAAGAGGAGGAACTAGATCATGATGATGTAGGAGTTAATGTTCATGAATATGATATCCATGTGGATGATGACATTATCGAAACTGATATCAATGACGATGATGATGATATGACCAATCCTTACAATGTCGAATCCGGATCAGATGATACAAAAAAAGAGTTGGATGAAGAAGAAGATGAATGACATTGAAATGTATGAGTTATGTGATTGTATTATCTATTTGATATTAATTTCTTGATAGAATTATATTTTACTTATGTGGTTACATAATTAATTCATGATGTTTCTAATTTTTATACCATTACATAATTAATTTCGTGAAGATATATTTTAGCTTTGATTTGAATTTGATTTGAGGGCTTAAGGCATTGATTTGAGTTAGAAAGCTTCATTTCTTTGCATACAACCCAGTTACCCTATTTTTGAGGGTTTTGTAGTCCAAACATGATATAAAGGGCCTCTTACACTTTTTATGATTACTCTAGCTTGTGTAAGAGGCCCCATGGATACTGTTGTAATTGTAGGATGCATGAATAGGGAGTAGAATGAGAAATAAATAAGGTATAGATGTTGTCCTCAAAGTTTTGTGAAGAAAAGCATTTGAAATGAGAGGTTCAAGCCTAGGTTTCAACAAAATATGTATGGTTGATCTGATTTTATGAATTTTTACCCATGTACAGACGTAATGGGTTGTGTGTGAGTTGGTCTTGAGGTCTGGAAGGTTGTGGAAGTAGGATATTTAATAAACCCTCATGATTTTGGTCTAAAACAAGGGTTTTTGGGTTTGGCAAGAATTTTCCCATACAAGTGGAATATTTTTCTGGATTTGGAGTTTTGGAGGTTGTTAGCTCTCAAAAATGCAGGTAAGAATACCTCAAGAGGCTTCCAATCTCTTGATACATTTTAGGGTAACAAACAAGGCCAAATGATTTGAACCTTCTTCTCTTCAGGTGTTACCAAACCTAGGTGGGTCTACCTTTGCGAATTGAGCAGATTTAAGTGATGTGATTTTGTTTACAAAAATCTATTCACAATAGATATAATTCTAATAAAGTGTATGTGTAATATTAGAATATGTTCAGTTAATAGATGTAAAAAATAAAATGGACAAACAACTTTGCCAATTAAACTATATATACATATAACTTTAGGTTATTTTTATTTTAACTAAAAGTACTGAAGTTACAACATAAAAATTAAATGATATTTATGATTGTAAAATTTATGATTAAATATATATCTCAGAATCCTTTTTGTCCCAATTTGAAAATAATTCTATATTATAGAATACATTTATTTAAATTTTAAGATGAAAATAGCAAGGAAAAATCAAACAAATATCTTTATGAAGGAAGTATATTGGCGTGAAATTAAATATTATTTGTATTCCAATGTAAAAACTACAAAGAATGGAAATAGTTCTTTCAACACATAAACTATTATGTATTAGTCAATTAAAATTATCTAAATAGTCTAATAATTTGACCATTAGCATATAGCAATTTCTATAGAGTTGTAGATCTCTTCCATTTCAAAAATACAAAACAATATTAGGTAGATAATAAAAAATCTTTCATTTCTACAGTGACTTATTTATCCTAGAGGAACTAGTATATAATATACAAAGAAAACCAATAAACCCACAACTACCCCTATTTTGAAGGAGTTTAGGTTTCTCCCCTTCCTGATCTCCCTAATATTCCCAGATTACTGTAATTGACTGAAAGGAATTTAATTCTTCTTTAAAGAACCCAATTAATCATATCACACAGATACAACAAATGTGCACTGATAAATTGAATGTATACTTGATATTTCAACTTAAATAATCAAGAAACATTAGTTTGGAGACAATCAAACAATTGCAAAAATTCAAAAAACAACTAATACTAGAATGGAACCAACAAATCATAAATCTTTCATTATCTCCTTCAAAATCTTATACATGCAACATGGTCCTTTTGGATATAAACATTCTGAAATATTATGTTTCTTGCTATCTATCTTCTATTCTACTACTACCCTCTTATTCATTTCTACCGAAAATGGATATTTATACATCAACTGTATGAAAGGACACATCCTTTTAGAAATGTCTTGTGCTTGAAACAACAATAAAATTAAAAATTAATGAGGCTCTCTTAAGCCATAAGTGAACTTTCGATAAGTGATCCAATTAGTCTTAGCGCCCATGCGTATCTGCATCTCCCAATGCATTTCGGATTGTGATCTCCATTTCCACCATCTTCTCATTTCATTCGCATGCTTCATCTAATGTTATATCTTTCTTGATGGTTGTCTTCAGAATCTCCTGCAATACTGACTCACTTTCATATTTCCACCTAGTCATTTCTTTTAATGTCTCTCTATCATCAAAGAATGCAGTCAATCCCTTTTTGGTGGCATCAATTAATCCCTTCTCATCCCCTCGCAATTCTTCAAAGAAGTTTTTATGCTTATTCATAAGATGATTTGCAGCCTCAATTGCAGCTTTATCAGGAGAATCCCTCTAGTTCATTTCTTGGAGGTTCTATAGGATCCTACCATCCATTCTTTCATGTTCTTGTAATGCATCAAAGTTTTGTGAGTGTATTCCCCAAATCTTATTCAACCAGGTTGTTAGACTGTCTTGTCTCTTCTTAATCGCTGCAACAAGTGTGTCATACTTTCCTTGAGAATATGCACTCAACCCTCCCCAATGATCTTTTGTTTATGAAATTTCACCATGGGTGAGCAGCTTGGTTGACCCTATTGTAACTCTTAATAAATCTTTCAGGTGCTCGTTTTCTCTCAACATTCTTTCATGGTTAGTTTTGTACATTTCCTTTTCCTTGATCAATGCCTATATTTGAGCTTTATTTAGTTTTTCTACATTGATCCCAATCTCTGCTATCACCACAAGATCAACCTCCCCAACTTTTAGGGTCATAACATGCCCAAATTCCTTCTCAGTATCAATGACAACTAATTTCCTATGAGTTGGATACAAGGCCCAAATCATTAATGTCTCTTCATCTAGATTGTACTTTGATCCTGCATAGACCTTTGTCACCTTTTCTGGGCTGAGCTTGTGTGTAGCATTACTTTTTTTCAGGAAAATGTCAAAGACTAGTGCATAATTGAGATCTAATCCTGGGAAAATCATGACACCAGTACTTTCTAGAATTTCCCTTCCCTTTTCAGGGGTCATACCTACCATCTCCCTTTCCACATCAGTTTTTAAATTACACAACAACTGTTCTTCATTACTTGGTGTGACATTTTCAACCAATTCTCTTATCTCTTTTCCCTTTTGTCTACATAGGAATGTATTAAATTCTAGAGATTTTATAAATTCATCATCTACTACAAAGGACTTATATTCTACATGCCTTGCATCTATATCTACACTTTCTTCAATATTCAAATCCCTGGCAGGACAGGCATAATCCTGAGTTCTCAACCTTGAAATCTTGTTAGGTAGATGTTGTGGTACATTAGCCTTAGATGTCTCTTCTCCAGAAGACAACAAATCTATATCTTGAAACTCTTGATTATGTTGTTCAACCACCATTTATGCTTCCTCTGCCTCCAAGCTCCTAATCATATCATCAAATTGGTGGGGCAGATGGTGATACCCTCCAAAGTTTATCCTTTGTTTAGCAGAATTGATATACCCTTCTGGATCAAAATTCTTTCTCAGTGGTCCTCTTTTCATGTTATATTGTAGTAACTTATCTAGAATCATATTATAACCTTCCTTTGCTAATATAGTAAAATCACTGAAGCATAGTGTATTAGGCATAAAAGCCTATTTTCCGAAAGAACTTAAATTCATAACACTAGAGAAATCCATTTGCCTAACAATTTCCAAGTATGCAATCCTGTCGGGAACCGTTTTAGGAAAAATGAATGGGGCATCTTCAAATCCATAAACCCTAATCATGGTAGCATTCTCCAAATAATACCAATCCCCCCAATTGTGGCTAATTGGTCCATTGAAATATTTGGGCCTAAGAAACCTCTTTATCTCATCAAACAAAGAATAAGCACATGGATGATTATAAAAATTGTACAATGGTTTCACAAAATTTTCTTCAAAGCATACAAAACTAGAGTTAGCAAACCCGTTGTCCCAAACAACAGTCAATGAATGAATAGGTAATGACATGCCTTCCTAATCGAACTATGAAATTCTCATCTCCCGAGGCCACAACCCTAGTTCTTGTCTGAAGTACAACACTATGTACATCAATGATGAGTAATATCTAAGGTGTAAGATAGAGGCTCCAACTTTTATTTCCATCAACCCAGAATCAAGCCCTTTAAAAATATATGAGCCATAATCAAAAGCTCTAGAGTTGTGATATTGAATATCTTTTGAAATTACCATGGGCACAATTTCCATATAATTAGGGACTTCCATTCCCAATACTTGACCCACCGATAAATAAGTGTATTTCATAGAGGGCTCAAAAATATCTACGTGGAATGGGGGTCCTTCACTATCTTCTAGCAGAATTGGTTTACCACCATGTCTAATTATGTGCAAGGGAAATCTCCAACCCTTGTAAATGGTGTCCATCCTTTCGAATTATTTTTCTAGCTCTTCACATATAATCTTTTTGTTGTATACCCCTTCCAATTTAAATACATCGCCTATTGCATCCTCTCATATGTGTATCAATGATTTCCCAAATGGGTCATAGATAGCTTTAAGTATCGAATTATAATGAGTGTCCAACAATTTCACCAGTTCAACATCAACAAAAAAATTAGGGCAAACTAACTTTCCCAGATTAAGCTTCCATGGGTTACATACTGGTTCAAAGTGATTCCTCTGATAGTAATGAAAGCTAAATAGTTCATAACCTCTTATTGGAGTCCAAATATCTCCTATGAGCTTACATTTTTCATCTAGTTTATCCACTTCTACCCTAAGTTGTGCATAGCGTCTGGCTTTGGGTCCAGAGCTAGGTAGTTGGTCGATAAGATCTTGATTCAGCTTACACTCAGTACCCTCTACTGAATTTCAGTTTTCTGCTTTTTCCCTTTTGACTGACCACTTTCCCCATGCTTTCTATCCTTTGATTTTCCTGAACTAGTGGCTTCCATTCTTCAAAATTGCAAATTCAAGGTATGAAGAACTTACTTCTTTTTGCCTGAGATTTTGAACTAAGAGAATACCCTAGTCCTTTGCTCGCTCCTCTGCTTCTTCCACTATCAATTCTGCAATGATGTTTTCAATTGAATTCGTCTTGATTCCTGAAATTACTTATGCTCCGTGGCGCCATTAATGTTTTAGCTAAAACACGAGCGTAGCTGGTTTTTTTAAAACTCTCACTGTCACATCATGCAATTTGTTGGCCAGAAAATTTGAAATCTTGGGCGATCCTTTTGTTCGAGCCTTCACCAACATTCATTAAACACATGCTAAGACGTCTTGTAGTTTCCTTGACACCTTAAGTCTTCCTGACAGTTACCCTTTTGGTCTTAAGTATATCGCTACAACTCCCACCAAAGCAACCTATCATTGTGACTTTAGCAAGTCGGGCAGACAATCCTCATCTTACTCTGGAGATGTATATCTTGTCGAGATATTTCCTTCATAAATTCTGATCACTAAGACGTAACGATTTTCTTGCCGATGTAACTACACTCGTTGTGACCTTCTTATCTCTCCCCACTAAAGTTTGTCTCACCGATGAATTTCTTCATTGGCGAAACCATGAACCATGTCCTTCCGATAATAATTTTCTCTAGACATGTCGCCAAGTCCAATCCTGTTGGTGTATCATGGAAGGTCAGCAGGACTCCTCGAATTCCTCTCGGTAACATTGTCCCATCAACATAATCCTCCTTTGTTTTATTGGCATGACTGGATGAATGTCTCGGGCTGACTTTAGGAACCTTACTCCGATGACTCTAGTTTGGCCAATATATATCCTTGTGCTCTGAGTGGTAAGACATATGTAAGCTCAATATGACTTCATGCCATCACGTTGATGCTCATTAACTTGCCGATAAAGACTATGAACTATATTTTCTCGATATATATCCTCAAATGAGATTTCATCAGTATGACATTCCTAACCTCTTGCTGATATCAATATGTAAGATATCATTTGTCGTCGGCCTAGGCAGTGTCCCCTTGTCCATTTAATAATTTTTTTTTTTTTTTAAGGGAGCAATTTTAAATGAACGTCGGTTGATCTCAGCCGTTCCCTGCAATCCCATGATGACCCCACCACAAAGTCTCAACTAATTGCGATATCATGGGCAAGCACCACGTGTCTCACCTGGCGATGCCAAAAAGATAATGAAATTGCTTTAATATATTTGTCGGGTTTTAATGTGTTATTCAGAAGGTTACTAAAGTGGCTACGAGATGCACGTGCTAAAAATGAACAGAGATGTTATAATCTCGATGAAAAAGTTGCTCGACAGTTATGTTCAACACTGGTGACTATCTTGAGTGACCACAATTGCCGATGGTGGAGATCAATGGTTGTCCGCCATCGAGTGATCAGAAGATGCAAGGTGTTTATTGATCACGATATCACGGGAGCATGTCATGTGTATTTCTTTGGTGATGCATAATGTGGTGGGCCCTTGGTGCTGAGATGGAGATTATGTTAGCCTTTTTTAAGGTAGTCGTTCGATGATCTGACAAAAGTGAATGATTGATGATTGGAATTTGAATTTGCATCAAATGCGATTGGAGCCGTTGGTGCGGCATGCAAGTAAGCTTTAATGGCAAATGAGACATCTACTGGATCAATTTGAACGACATAAAGTGATTTTATTTCACTCTATTTTCTCACAAAGTATTCAAGCACCTTTGCGAAATAATTTTTAGAGCCAAGGATGAAGTTAAGAGCTGTCACAACAAGGATTTGGCCTTCTACAAAGCATAAACATCGTGAGTTGTTTTTTGTGCTTCCTAGTAAATTTAATTGAGATTTTGAGAAGAATTGTGGTGTGCTTTTCATAAAGCTTTTTGATAGTTGTTTTAGGGCTATTGTTCAGTTGAATTGTAAAAAATTGTAATGTTTTTCTGTAATTTCATTTTTTGTATAGCCTTAATTTATTCAAAAGATTTGAAATTTTAAGGAAGCCCTAGTTTACTTGAGATGGCACCGCCAAAGCAACATTCTAGCCATGTTGATTATTTTAAGAGGAATTTGTATGATGATTTCCTGGATCAACTCCCTTTGTCAACAAATGATAGGAAGAGGGGTTTGGTTTTGACGCATGGAAGAACCCTAGGTGAAGGATTAGTATGCAATAATTCCAACATTGCATATGCTAGGGTTCCCATGAATAGTCTGGAGATGTTTAGGCTGTGGTATGGATGGAAAAATTTGGCTCACCCTTTCTCAAATGGTTGGAGATAGGACATGGGGAAGTTGGTGGTGCCAAATGTGTTCCCCGATGTAGATTTTCTCAAGGCGGTGGCAACACGTTATGAACCTATTATGAGAGTGATCAAAGATAATGATGGAGGGATTTTATTAAGTATAAAAAGGGAAGAAATTCAACAAGTTTTTGACCTAATTGAACCTAGTCCGTTCTTGATTCAGATAAATCCTGAGGAGATGAAGCAGGAGTATGCAAAGTCAAAGTCACTTTTTAGGTTGAAGTTGCTTCCTCCTCATCTGGAAAGCACAGGTAGTTCAAGGATTTATATCAATCCAAGTGACCAAGAGCCTTTCAAGCTAATTTTTTTTGCAAACCATTTATTAGCTACCTTTTATTCATTGTGCCAAATTTTGGGTTTTAACCCTAACACAGTAATGCCAATTGCCTATCTGTTTATGGGGGTTAAATACAACACCCTAATTTCTCTGTGGTTTATGATTTTGCACCTTTTCTGGTAGAGAAGATACATTAAGGGTTGTTAAAGTTGCATGTAGGGGATGCAAGCACTCCATTATTTTGGTATTCCTTGCTGATGTACATGTTCTTGTACAAGAATCCTGACTTCTTCTCAGAGAAGATGGAGTTGAGGCAAGAGGTAAATGGAGAAAGATTACTGGTGCAGGCTTGGACTACAGATTTATCATACAACAGGGAGAGTGTCAATTTTGTGCAATTTAAAAATTTCTTTGCTTCTAGACTCAGGGCTCGGTTGACAGTAAATGTACCTAGGATACCTGAGGATTTACATGACTTTCTTAGACCGAAGGGGAGGAAGCCAGATTTCAAATTTTATCACAACTGGGGTGACATTATCTTGTACCCAATCAACACTGTTTTAAGGGTGTATGGCTTCCAAGGAACTCCACATATCCTCCCATTCAATGTGCCAGCAAGAGTGGGGTTTACTGAGGTTATGTGGAAACTAGGTTTTATTCATGAAGACAACCTAATAGGGAAGGGAAAATGGGCTCTTTTCCCTGATTATACCGTTGTCTCTGATTTTGTGTTCTCTAAGGGAGGATGGGTCCACTTTGGGAGGTTTTTTGATGATTTTCATTTAAGGTGTGTTCCCAGGCGACAACATGACCCTGAGGGCTTCTTTGCCCTTTTTAGACAATGGATAAAAGGTGGCAGGTTTGCACATGAGTTCAATTTTCCTGAGGATCTGATGAGGAATGAATTTGATTTTAACAAGTAGGAATTGAACAAGGAAAGATGGATAGCATATGAGAATTTATTGGCCATTGTGCATAAAATGGATCCCAAATATGATCCATTAATGGAATTCACCCCATTCCACAAGAAAAATGATTTCTTGATGGACAAATTCAAGGAGATCATGGGTTTTTTGATGACAAAGAAGGTCAACTTGGAGTTGGACTTTGGCATACAAAAGCCAGATGTGAGGCCTGCTGAAACAAGGCCAGCATATCAACCCACGGTGAATTGACCTCTTTATAAGAGAAAGAGGAGTGACAATAGTGATGATGAGGAGGAAGATAAGAAAGGAAAATAAATCATGAAGGCATCAACACAACCAAGTCTGAAGATCAGAGCACCTGGAGGAATAAATATCATTGATTTGGATTCATCACCACAAGATAATCCTATACTACCACCATCAGAGCCAATTCTTAAGAGGCAAAGAGTTGAAGAGGCACAATAGACTCTAATGGATGAAATCATTGTCACAGATTAGGACATGCAGGTTGGTATTCCTCCCCCTCCCAGGTCAACTCAATTGGTTATGTTTGATATGGATGTGAAGGGACAATGTGTGCAAGATGCTAGGATGGAGGCATGCAAGGCATTTTTAGATGATGATGCATTTGTTAAAACTCTAGTTTTCTTACTACTGGTATGGAGAATGAGACTAGAAGAATATCAGGACAAATGAAAAAGGAGAAGAGAGTTGAAACCTGATAGGTCTAACCAGAAGAATGATGATGAAGTAAAGGCTAAATTGATGGAAGAATTCAAGAGCATCACTCATGAGGAGGGGAGGAAATTAGTTACTGAGCCTGGTGTGCTACTTTTTCTTGAATGGGATATAGAAGATGCAATAGCATTTAATGCTATTTTAAAATCCAAGCATCCCATGCAAAATTCTGAGGAAGAGATCAAGGCAATACTGCAAGATTCTTCCTTTAGTGAGGAGTATGAGACCCTAGCAATTTGGGCATTGGCACATCAGGGCAGAAAGTCTAATGTTACTGACATTAGCCCAAACCTAAGGGGAGGGTTAATAATAAAGAGAGCCTCTGAAACTTAAACTACATAGGCTACAAACCTAACTGTGAATGTGGCCAAATTGGCCCAGAAGACTACTGAGAGGGAAGAAGATGAAAAGCAGAGCTTAATGAAGAAATACAATATTATAATTGGAGAATATAGTAGGGTGCAACAAAGGACTGTTGAGCTGCAAACCGAGGTGGATAGGTTAAAGTATAGGTAAGTTGGGGATTCCTCAAGTTCTTTTGGTATCATGACACTGCCTTCCACATCAGGATTAGTACCTCCTACTTCTCCAATTGTATCTACTCTGGTGTCCCCCATCCAAACTCCTTCTCTCAGTCCTACATTAGAGCTAGTTAAAGAAGAGATTGAATACTTTGTGGATCCTACTAAGAAGCTGTTGCTAAATAAGATTACAGAGTTACATGCAAATTTAAAGGAAAGTGAGGAGGGAGCACTTGTAAAGCAAAGTGAAGTTGTTGACATAGTTTTGAGGCACTTATATGAAAAGGTTGATGGCAGATT
Source organism: Sequoiadendron giganteum (assembly GCA_007115665.2). Classification (NCBI taxonomy): domain Eukaryota; kingdom Viridiplantae; phylum Streptophyta; class Pinopsida; order Cupressales; family Cupressaceae; genus Sequoiadendron; species Sequoiadendron giganteum. Next base: position 376,150,038 of record CM021102.1, read on the forward strand.
TCCATCAAAATATTATTTGGATTATTTATTTTTGGATGTAATAAAGAACATTAATAGGGATCAGGAATTAGTTTTTCCCTTAGTTGAGAAGTGGATCCTTAGGGCCAATGATTTAGATATCATGTATAAATCCTCTAGATTTGACATAGATAATAGGCCCCAATCATTAAGGCCTACTCAAAATTTTATAAAGTCACTGCAGGGTTTTCAAGCCTTACCAGATGATTTGTGTTGGAAAATCAGAGAATTGGTAAAGAGTTTTGATGATCAGAGTGATACATTTTTACCTGATATAATTGATGCACAGGGAAATGTTAAATCACTATAGCAGTGGCAGGATAGAGTAGATAAGGTCATCAATGGACAAATCAAATTGATTTGTAATGCCTTAGACTATGACCTGTTGGTGAGTTCTATGGACAAGATCATTAGCACCAACACATTTTTGGAGTCTGTTCAGAGAGAGGCAAATCAGGTAGTGGTGAAATACACACCTTATAGTGCTAAGGTGAATGAGGTGGTTAGTTTTGATTGGCCGATCGATGAAGAATATCTGAGATGGGTGGATAAATACTTAACCAAGGAAGAGTAAGACAGAGTTGACTACTAACGGATAAGAACTCAACCATTGCAGTTATAACAGATTCTAGTTATGTTTTGATGGCAGTTTTGGCACAGGTTTCTTGAAGTTTGGTCGATGAATCAACCATTTTCAGCGGATGGGATAAACAATAAGATTCTCTAGAGACTCGGCTGTTGTAATAGATTTTTGAAATATCACAGGGCGGTCCAAGTGACCAGTGACATGTGTATTTCTGGCCTAATGCTTGTTTGCTCCTTCATTCTCTATAAGAAGGATTTCAAGGCCAAAAATATGGATTAGCAAGTTAGATAATTTTGGGTTGAGTCTAAGTAAAGTTGTAGAGAAAATTGTAAAAATCCTGTTGGTTCAGTGAAAATGCAAGTTAGGTTTTGTGTCATTCTGTACTAGGTTTTGAATTCATGGGAGTTTGATGTTTCATGATAGTAGTAGAATTTGAATGGGAATGATTAATTTTGAACTCATGTCTCTCCATTGTATAAGCATATTAGAATCTTGAATAAAATAATCAAGGGTTGTTTCGTTCATCTCACTGTTGTGGTGTGTATGATTCTCATTTTAGCTTTAATTCAAGGAATTAATTAAAATGCTTGAATGGGGTCATAGGTGGATATGTTTATATAAGGATTTGATAAGTACTATTGGGTTAGAATACAAATTGATGATATTGTAAGGCAATATTTTCAGAGATCTTATTTGTTATGTGTTAAATCTATCATGAATCCTTAAATGCTTATGAATTTGACTCCTCCAATGGCATATGGAACTGGTCTAAGTTTTTCTTATTTGTGGGGTATAGTATTTGTTTGTCTTTGCTTAGAGCTTGCTACAAATTGCAAATCCATGAATATATTAATTTGTGAAGTGTTGTTTTAGTTATCTCATGCTCCAAATAGTTGATATTATTGATGAACAACCAATTCATTTCGGTATTATCCTGTTATGTTGAGCTATTAAACGCGATTATCTATTGTTGTTAAATTTTTTTATAATATTGGTGAAAAGGTTGAAAACACATTAAGGGATCACCCTCCTGGGTCTTGCATAGCCCAAAGTGTAGTAGGCTTTGTTAAAGTCCTTGTCAGTTGGTCTAGGTCCTTCAAGCTTCCCCTAATTGGAATTGGCAATTCCATAGGTAGATATCTGATTCATTGAAATGTTGAATCCCTTCCTTCTGGTTGTTGAAGCTTCATTCTTCGAGAAGTCTTCATGCATTAGAGTTTTCCCTTTTATCATCATCATCTTTTGTTGGTCGGTTGTAAGTCTTTGTTAGTAATAATCTGATTCCTGTATGTTGACCATAGTTATGGTTGTGAGATTCTTATTCCCTTTCTCGGGGGTTTATCAATCTTCACTATAGATGTTTCATTCAGTTGCAACGAATGGAGTTCGTGTCCTTGTTTTTGATTGCATGCAACATGCATGCTTAGTTTCTTAAGTTGCCCTTTTTTCTCTTGAAAACATGTAATCTAATGAGAACAAATCATGATTTGAACGAGCCTTGCTTCAACTCTATTTTTTTGTTCTATTTCTTACAATTTTGGAGGGCAATATGTTTGAAGTAGAATTCTTAGAATTTGAAGTTAATCCCCTATTTAAGTTTGACTTTACTGTGAGTCAGTTTTTGTCCCTATGAATGCACATGCAAATTCCTTTATCTTGTTTGGCTTTTACTAAGACGCAATTTATATCTCTTTAATTGCGTATGTCGTTCCTCTCCCTCGGCTTTTCCTTTTGGAAAGAGTTTATCTAATAGATTTCTTTGAACTTGAAGACCATTCCTTGCGTATGTTCGCCTTTGCTGAGATACATTTTATTTCTCTGAATGTGTTCACAATTCCTCTTTCAATTTTTCATTTTAAAACATATTTACTATATTTCTTTTGAAATATATCGATCAAATGGAAGGTCTTGTCCAATAAAATTTGAATCAGTAGGCATCTCAGACCTTACCCTCTGAGCCATTGAAACAAGTCTACAATTTTTTTTCTGTTAACAGTTCAATATTATTTTGGCAACCTTGTGATCATGCTGGACGGACATGATTGCAATTTTTTCCATTGTTGATTAGGCATTATTTTCTCTTGTCTGTGTGATTAAGAATACATATATATATAGGTTCGTCAAACTCACGGATTTCCTTTGTCACTTGAAAGTCCCCTCTTGTTTATCTCGCTAAGCCTTATGGTTGATATCTTCACTTATAAACCTCCTGATCACCTTCAGATTCTCTCTTTGTATTTTCTTGTTGATGCCCGCTTTCTGTTTCTTTGAACCATCCTTGTTTCCCTATTGGCTGCGCCATGTAACTTGCAATGCAGTTTATTCTTTTGAGCGGCTGTAGTATAGTGGCTCATGTTTATATCATTGTTGTATGCATGCAGTTTGCATGTTCAACTGTACGTGGACTTAACCTTTGAAGGGGGTGTGTTGTAAGTTAGATCTTTTAGATCATAGTCCTTTAGAGTATAGCAAACACTTCAATCGAGTATTTGGAACTCTATCCGTATTTCTATTACTAGAAACATCTATTAGCTTTATGGTAACAAAAGTCTTATTTAGTAAATGAAATAAAAATCTTGTTGTTAAGTTTGTTGCTTTGTATATAAAGTATAGATCACCAGGTATATGTAAGTTTTGTTATTAATAGTTATTGTTAAGAAATAAAAATTGAGCATTATTTCATTTAAAGTTCAATTTTAATTGATTACATAAGAATTTTACATGAGTATGATCTTAAGATAAGGTTTAAATGGTTATATATTGAGATTAAACTTCGTGTTTTATTTTGTGATAAGTTAGTTTTGGTGTATGTGTGAAGGGTATTTAAATTCCATTTTTTTTTAATTATTCTGATTTCTTTTATGGGAATAGATAAATTTGTATAATGTTATTTCAATGGGATTAAAAGTCACGTGGTATCATGCAAGTCAGAATATAAACAAGATGGAATTTGGTTTACCACAAATATAGATAATCCTCTTGCATTCTTAAAATATGAGTACTTTATCACAATTCTGGATTAATAATGTTAGAATGGTTTTGAAATGGTATAGATTATATATATTTGTTTCTTATTATAGGAATGTTTAATAATTTAATTTTTGTGGGGAAATGAATGGATAGAACCTTATGAATAGGTCTACTGTTATTTCCTTTTGAAATATATTCTTGTGTTTTGAAAACATATATATATATATATATATATATATATATATATATAGATATCTTTAGATATATTGCCTTGGACATTTTGTTTATCCAGTATTGTTATGAATGGGAAATATGGGTATATCGTGATGGTGGTTTATTAAATTGTTAAACTTGGTATTAAAGGGTTATATAATTTTTTTGAAGACATTGTCTTGTTACGTCTTCATGAGGCTTTAAACAATAGTTTTGATTTGAAATCATGAATAGTTCTTTATGTATACTCTTGTTTTATTCATATGTGAGAACGTATGTCTTGCACGTTTAAGTGTTCTTGTCGATTAAATTTTGGTCTTTACGTTTTCCTTGGGGTGGAGTTGTTTTGGTACATATATAAGCTTGGCCATGCATGAATGTGGTACCTTTGGAGATACTTTATGTTAGTGTATTATTCCGATGACATTTGGATCTTTGTGAAGATAAGCTTTCTCTTGCATGCATAAGGGTTAAATGTTTGTCAATTTGAGAATTTGCACCTAGGAGGAGTGGCTTCCGTTAAGGGCCAGACCAGAGGTGGTTGCATGGGTAAACTCTCATAATTATTTGTTATAGTGATGAAACTCTTGTCCTTGTGTGTCTGTCAGGTCTCTTGTGTAAGTTCATCTGTGTTTATATCTTTGCTACTGGGAGTATGTTTGTTGTCATATGGATTTATTGTCATTATGATGTCATGATTGTCGACCTGGTGTAATATGTTATCTCTTTTGTTGCTTGTTCGACTTGAGGACCTGTTCTATCTCCTAGTATGGGGGGTGGGCTTTTGAGTTCCACAAGGTTGGGAGGAATGTGCCACATCCTCCATTGGGTCCCCTGCAGGTGATATCGTTCGAGTCATATTTGTCTTGATAGGATCCTAGATGCATGTCATTCACGGTGTTGTTTGTCAGGCGAGTTCATGGTTGACATCGACTCGTGATATTATTCTTTATTGTACTCACTATTGAGGTTTTATTGTATTATTCATTGAAGTATCGAGATTGGTCACAATCCTGTTTATTGTAAACAACTTGTAATATAACTATTGATGTATGGAATCTATAAATGAATATATTATTGATTTGAGATATTTGGTTTTAGTTGTGATGTGTTTATTACTTAATTTAGTAGCGTTGTTGTGGAACCCTTGAGCGTTTATGCTAGATTGTTATTACTTATTGATATTAAATGTTTAAAAAATATATATTTGGTTATTTGGTGTAACGCTTCCTGGGTTCCACAGTGGGGTGTTACAGCTTGGTATCAGAGCCCCAGGTTCATACACTGGGTACTTGGGGTATGTTGAGTTCACTATGTGAGCCTTGTGAATCTTTTATTGTAAATTTTAAGTGATCATGTGTTCATGGATTTTACCTTAGCATGATGTACTTTTCGGAAAAGAGAAGAGTGATGGAACCTGATGTAAGTTGCAAATGGAAAGTTATGGAAAAATTGATGTTCCTATGAAATTATGCATGTAGTTGTACCCTTGTAAATGTAAGAAACTACTAACAGTATCTTATTTGATTGTTGTGAAAACCTATACTTTCTTTGTGTATCCGTGTGATGGTAATACTTGGTACCCATCCATGGGGAAAAGTTACATATTGGTGTGGGATTTACCATACCGTTGTCTGTATTTTTGTGTTTGTTACCTGATTGAGGGCCAACCCATGTGTGGTTGAAAATTATGTATAAGAGTAACCAAAAGTAGTTCTTTTTCATTTGGTTCTCTAGACCCTCAATCCGTGAAGGGATAGTAGAAGCCATAATTTCCTTGGGTGGAGTGTGTAGTGTACGCATATTGCGGCATAAAGCATCTTAGCTCAACCAATCCAAAGGAAATGTACCCACTACTTTCCCTTATGATGGATCATGATACTTGATCCAGAAGTGTTAACCTAATCCCCACAAATTCGAGCACATCAGCATTGGTATGTTAGTTATGCCTAGATGTCCGTAAAGACATGGATCTAGCATTGTTGAGTAAACCTCATTTGTATGAGAGGTGAATCTCGATAGCCCCTTAGTGATATTTTCGTATTGCATTATATACTTAGAGTATCTACACATGCTCTGACATGGTGTAATAGATACGATGCCATACCACACTGATGTTCCGACTTAGTGTTGGTGATGATTCTTTGATATACTATATTTGCACATATTCTGATATGATGTAGTATGATACCACACCCCACTTATGTTCCAACATAGTGAAGGTGATGATGTCATGTTACACGATGCCACATTCCTAGACAAGTGAAGGTGCATTATGAGATTATCTTTGTTAGCTTACTTGTGTGATGAGCATTATGGGGCCTCGAACACTTGTAGAGGGATCCTCATGGTTGCCTCGATCATGTTAGTCAAGTAGCATATGAGTAGATCCTAGCCATGTATACCTCTGGCTTCAACGAGTTCCTGCGTGTGTCTTCTCCATGAGGTATCGCATGTGGAGTGTGATTTTCCCATGCTTATTTCTGCGGACCCTCAGACACACTGCCACATGGCATATGACCAGTGCGTGCCTTCTCCAGTTGGCGTATGACCAGGTAGAGTGACAACGTTTTGTTAGTCATGGATACACTCTGGGTCATGTGGATGGTGTGCTCATTCTGCGCCACATCAGGGCTATTATCATTCTAGCTGGACGTTGTTTCCTCTTTCCTCATTTTGTGGCTAGCATTTAGTCACATAGTGTTGTACAGTGAAATTTAAAGATTGTGAATTTTCTTTTGGTTATTGAAGATTTTTCAGTTGATTGTGTGGGCCAACACTTTGTTTATACTTGATTGTGAAATTTTAGCCACAACTTGTGATATTATTTTCCCATAACCCTAGAGGTTATATATTTAAATTAGTGTTGAAATTATGCGCATTTATTGCCTTATTGTTGAAATTGAGCTTTAATTTTCTATTCTTTATGAACTTGGTGGCTAAGCTAGTTATCCTTGTTTTTTTCAATGTTGGCTATGTGTCATATTTTGATTCCTCTCCAAGGATGTATGAGACGGACTTGGTGAGTGTGTACAAGGAAGTAGACGCAGGAAACGTGGAGGATGAGGGTATGTGAGGTCGCTATGCACCTAGAACCCACTACTCACCTATGAGTGATGACTATCTCTTGGAGGCTAATCACCTTGTACAACAAGGGATAGGTCATAGTGGTCTTGTTTGGATGGTATCACATTATGTATGACTTAACACCATCAAGCCACTATTTTGATGTTGATCTATATGAGATGGTTATATGTTCTTGGTTCATGGATTCTTCTATCATGGATGGTATACTACTTTCTGGTGTCCGGATGGACCCTTGTGTGGCCTTATGTTGTGATTTCCAATGTTGTCTATCGGTGTGTATATGTTTATGTATTTGGGTATGATTTTTTATTTCTAAGTTTCTGTAAAATAATTTCACCTTTTGGTTGTGACTCCTCTCTTGGATGGTGTGTATAGGATGCCTAAAAGAGGTAGTCATGGAGTCGATCATCAAAACCCTACTTTTTTGAGCCCCCATGAGAATGATCTCAAGGATCACCTGAGTCCATTGTTACGTTCTATGCTTGGGGAGATTCTTACCCAGCTTGGATCTAGACATAATGGTGGTCGTCAGATATTTAGGGAAAGGGAAAGGAGCCCTAAGAGAAACATTTCTACTTTAGCAAGACTTATGTTGGACACTTTGAGGGCACATTCTCTGCCCACCTATCATTCTTATGGAGGTTTAGGGTCTGAGAATTGGATGATTGGTGTTCCATCTAATAGAGAATACCCAATAGTCTTCAGATTCCAGGGTGATCATCTTACACATAGGAGGATTTGGAGTTGGATACGAGCACAACTCCATCATCCTAGCCAGTCAGCTCAAAGCACACATATTACAACAGGTCGAAGTACAGGATGTTACAATTGTGGCCAAAAGGGCCACTTGGCGAGACAGTGTTCTTAGAGGAACACACCTAGTACCAGTCAAGGATCGGTAGTTATAGAGCTAATAGGTAATGATGTAGAGAGGACTCATGGAGTGATTGCAGTGGTTGATCATCAACAAACAGATCATCAAGTTACAAATGTGGGAATTGTTGGAAGTGGGCAGGCAGTTGATTTTGGAGCTCATGAAAATTTTGTGGTATAGGAGGTTGTGGAGGTTCCTTCAGTGTTGTTTTCTCTTCTTTGATTCTTGTTATGTTTGTATATTTGTTTGGCGACTCGGATGGTGGTTACTTCACCATGTTGCTTTGTTTGGATTGTCAGTGTAATTGGTTGGGTTGGTGTTGTTTTATGTTGAGGTATGGAATGGGTCAGTTTTGGAACCTTTCATTATGTGTGTATGTATGGAGTTTGTACTAAGGGTATTTGCAAGCTTCCAAGAGTAAGTCTCACCCTAGGGGGGGAGGATGTAGTGACCCTCTTGGTGAAACTCTTATTTTAGTTCTCCGGTGACACAGTTAGTAGATAGACCTTTGATATTATGCTATTTCCAAGTGTTATGCCATGATTTACAAGACTGGTTGTGAAACTCATTTGATGATACACTATATTATTGGTTGTGATGTTGACCTTTATGAGATGTCATTTCATGATGATTATCTATGCGGTTATGTTTTATTAATGATGATGTTATTTTAGTTAGATGTTTAAGTTAGTCGGTGAAGAAGATGATCTAGCAGTACTCATTAGTGAGTGCCCTTCTATGTCGTGACTCTTCTTCATGGTATTCTTTCATATTTTACATGTTGGATTAATCATGTAGTGTTACACAGCTTTCAGGTACATGTATCAACTCCACCTACTTGTCAGGTCTGAGCGTGCCATGATCCAATGAAATTATCGATGGGAGATAGACTTGTCCTCTATCCTTAGCCATCATTCTGAAAAGAATGAGTATATGTCGTCACCCTCCTATTATGTCACATGTTTGTTGTGTGCTTGCATTCATTTGTTAATGTTGGAGTCTATAATGCATTTATTATGTTAATTTAGATTAATCTAATGTTTTAATTAAAATTAATGTTGCTTTATGGATTTAATGAAATAATTAAATTTGAAAAATCTATTTTTAGTTTATTAAGTGATTAAATTAAAATATTAAATTACTTGTTTCGAAAAGAGCATTTAATTGTTAAATTGATTTCATTATCCAATTTGACGTTTTTGAAAATGGAACTTTGAGTTGTCATCTTAAGTTGAAATATTTAGTTATCTATTGTGTCTATTGAGTTTAATGCATGTGTTGCATGCTAAAACTGAAGGTTGAAAATTGGGAATATTTATAAAAATATATAATCTGGAAAACACAGGAGGGTTTTTGGAGGAGATGTTAGTGTAATTAATTAATTAATTATTACACTAGCATAAGTTGACTTAGGTTTTAATTAATCATATTAGTCCTAAGTTGCATTTAATCATTCAATAAAGTTGTTGAGATAAGATTCCCTTCTAGAAGATGAGTTGTCTTTTCTAGAACTTATCTCCATCTTGTTATCATTTCCTAGGTAGTTGGTTAGGGTTTCTTGTTGTCACATGAAGTGTGATTTGAACACTTGGAAACATCCTTTGCATTCTAGGTTTAGCACTTTCCTATATAATCAGGCATATGTATTCTTTGTAATTATCCATCTATCAATCAATCAATACTTTCTTTGTGGTTGAATATTTCTTCAAACCCTTGTTTGTTTTCTCCATCCATTCTCTTCCTTGTGATAGGTATCCATTTGAATGCAGGTGATCTTGGAGTCTGAAGTTGGTTTTGACAACTTCTATAGGAGAGACATTTTTTTAGGATTTCAAACATTAGAAAACATAAAAATTGTTTTCAACAGTCCTTGTTCTGGAATTTTGGGTTTTGAGAAATTGATCTTAGAAGCTACAATTTTGTGATAAAGATGGTGTGATGGTTGTGGAAAAAGAATTTTGATTCTATGGGGTTTTTCTGTGTTCATCCTTCATTTTCAGGGAAACATTTTCAGGTTTTTATCTTGATTAAATTGCAAAGTATATTGTTGATGAACATGTAAATTTGTTGTGAAGATTTTGTCTTCAATCCCTGTTACACAATAGAAAAAAGAAACATGTTAGTTTCTGAATGTTTGCAATAATATCATATAATTGATTGTGTTTACAAAATAATACAGAGGAAAACATTATTAATTTTATTATGGAAAGTTAGAATTGCTAAGTGATATCTGATTCATTGAAATGATGAATCCCTTCCTTCTGGTTGTTAAAGCTTCATTCTTCGAGAATTCTACATTTGTTGGAGTTTTCCCTGTTATCATCATCCTATTTTGTTGGTCAGTTGTAAGTATTTGTCAGTAATAGTCCGATTCTTGTATGTTGACCATAGTTATGGCTGCGAGATTCTTATTCTCTTTCTCGGGGGTTTATCGATCTTCACTATAGATGTTTCATTCGATTGCAGTGAATGGAGTTTGTGTCCTTATTTTTGATTGCATGCAACATGCATTCTTAGTTGCTTAAGTCACCCTTTTTTCTCTTGAAAACATGTAATCTAATGATATCAAATCATGATCTGAATGGGCCTTGCTTTAGCTTTCTTTTGTTGTTCTATTTCTTACGGTTCTGGAGGGAAGTATGTTTGAAGTAGACTTCTTAGAATTTGAAGACAATCCCCTGTTTAAGTTTGAATTTGCTAAGAGTCAGTTTTTATCCCTCTGAATGCACATGCAAATTCCTTTATCTTGTTTGGCTTTTGTTGAGATGCAGTTTATTTCTCTTTAATTGTGTATGTGGTTCCTCTCCCTCACCTTTTCCTTTTGGAACAAGTTTATCTAATAGATTTCTTTGAACTTGAAGAAAATTCCTTGCATACATTCGCCTTTGCTGAAATATAGTTTATTTCTCTGAATGTGTTCACGGTTCCTCTTTTAGTTTTTCATTTTAAAATAGATTTATTATATTTCTTTTGAAAGATATCGATCACATGGAAGGTCTTGTCCAATAAAATTTGAATCGGTAGGCATCTCAGACCTTACCCTCTGAGCCATTGAAACAAGTCTGCAATTTTTTTCTGTTGACAGTTCAATATTATTCTGGCAACCTTGTGATCATGTTGGACGAACATGATTGCAATTTTTTCCATTGTTGATTAGGCATTATTTTCTCTCAGTTGCATGATTAAGAACATAAATATATATAGGTTCGGCAAACTTGTGGATTTCCTTTGTCACTTGACAGTCCTCTCTTGTTTATCTCGCTTAGCCTTATGGTTGATATCTTCACTTATAAACCTCCTGATCACCTTCAGATTCTCTCTTTGTATTTTCTTATTGATGCTCGCTTTCTGTTTCTTTGAACCGTCCTTGTTTTCCTATTGGTTGCACCATGTAACATGCAATGCAGTTTATTCTTTTGAGCAGCTATAGTATACCGGCTCTTGTTTATATCGTTGTTGTATGTATGCAGTTTGCATGTTCAACTGTGCGTGGACTTAACCTTTGAAGGGGTTGTGTTGTAAGTTAGATCTTTTAGATCACAGTACTTTAGAATATAGCAAACACTTCAATCAAGTATTTGGAACTCTATTCATAGTTCTATTACTAGAAACTTCTATTAGCTTTATGATAACAAAAGTCTTATTTAGTAAATGAAAATAAAAATCTTGTTGTTAAGTTTGTTGCTTTGTATATAAAGTATAGGTCACCAGGTATATGTAAGTTTTGTTATTAATAGTTATTGTTAAGAAATAACAATTGATTATTATTTCATTTAAATTTCAATTTTAATTGATTACATAAGAAATTTACATGAGTATGATCTTAAGATAAGGTTTAAATGGTTATATATTGAGATTAAACTTCGTGTTTTATTTTGTGATAAGTTAGTTTTGGTGTATGTGTGAAGGATATTTAAATTCCTTTTTTTTAAATTATTCTGATTTCTTTTATGGGAATAGATAAATTTGTATAATATCATTTCAATGGGATTAAAAGTTGTGTGGTATCATGCAAGTTAGAATATAAACAATTTGGAATTTGTTTTACGAAAAATATAGATAATCCTCTTGCATTCTTAAAATATGAGTACTTTATCACAATTCTGGATTAATAATGTTAGAATGGTTTTGAAATGGTATAGGTTATATATATTGGCTTCTTATTATAGGAATTTTTAATAATTTAATTGTTGTGGGGAAATGAATGGATAGAACCTTATGAATAGGTCTAATGTTATTTCCTTTTGAAATCTATTCTTGTGTTTTGAAAATATATATATTTATATAGATATCTTTAGATATATTGCCTTGGACATTTTGTTTATCCAGTATTGTTATGAATGGGAAATATGGGTATATCGTGATGGTGGTTTATTAAATTGTTAAACTTGGTATTAAAGGGTTATATAATTTTGTTGAATATGTTGTCTTGTTAAGTCTTCCTGAGGCTTTAAACAATAGTTTTGATTTGAAATCATGAATAGTTCTTTATGTATGCTCTTGTTTTATTCATATGTGAGAACGTATGTCTTGCACATTTAAGTGTTCTTGTGGATTAAATTTTGGTCTTTATGTTTTCCTTGGGGTGGAGTTGTGTTGGTACATATATAAGCTTGGCCATGCATGAATGTGGTATCTTTGGAGATAATTTATGTTACTGTATTATTCTGATGACAGTTGGATCTTTGTGAAGATAAGTTTTCTCTTGCATGCATGGGGGTTAAATGTTCGTCAGTTTGAGAATTTGCACCTAGGAGGAGTGGCTTCCGTTAGGGGCTGGACCAAAGGTGGTTGCATGGGTAACCTCTCGGAAGTATTTGTTACAGTGATGACACTCTTGTCCATGTGCATCTGTCAGGTCTCTTGTGTAAGGTCATCTATGTTTATATCTTTTCTATTGGGAGTATGTCTGTTGTCATATGGATTAATTGTCATTATGATGTCATGATTGTCAACCTGGTGTAGTATGCTATATCTTTTTTTGAATGTTCGACTTGAGGACCTATTCTATCTCCTAGCACAAAGGGTGGGCTTTTGAGTTCCACAAGGTTGGGAGGAACGTGCCACATCTTCCATTGGGTCCCCTGCAGGTGATATCGTTCGAGTCATATTTGTCTTGATAGGATCTTGGATGCAAATCGTTCACGGTGTTGTTTGTTAGGTGAGTTCATGGTTGACATCGGCTGATGATATTATTCTTTATTGTACTCACTATTGAGGTTTTATTGTATTATTCATTGAAGTATCGAGATTGGTCACAATCCCATTTATTGTAAACAGCTTGTAATATAACTATTGATGTATGGAATTTGTAAATGACTATATTATTGATTTGAGTTATTTGGTTTTAGTTGTGATGTGTTTATTACTTACTTTAGTAGCGTTGTTGTGGAACCCTTGATTGTTTATGCTAGATTATTATTACTTATCGATATTAAATGTTTTTAAAAAAAAATTATTTGGTTATTTGGTATAATGCTTCCTGGGTTCCATGGCGGGGTGCTACACTTTGCTTAGAGCTTGCTACAAATTACAAATCAATGACTATCTTAAGTTGTGAAATTTTGTTGTATTTATCTCATGCTCCAAATAGTTGATTTTATTGATGAACAGCCAATTCATTTCGGTATTATCCTATTATGTTGAGCTATTAAATGAGAATATTTTTTGTTGTTAATGTTGTTTATAATATTGGTGCAGAGGTTATAAACATATTAAGGGATCAACCTCCTGGGTCTTGCAGAGCCCAAAGTGTAGGAGGCTTTGTTAAAGTTCTCATCAGTTGGTCCAGGTCCTTCGAGCTGCCCCTGATTGAAATTGGCAATTCCATAGGTAGATTACAAGATAAACCTGGCTATAGTAAAAACAACCAACACTATCCCTTGGTCCTCTCTTTTTCCCGCTCTTGTATGCTCCCTTCTCTCTTTTTTCTCTTTTTAATTTTGATTTATTCTTGCTTATTGCTTTGGCTTAGTTCGTTTTTGCTTCTAGTTTGTTATTTCATCATGTTTTGTCGAGTTTTTCTTTCGTGTGTCTCTTCTCTTTGGGTCTGTCCTTTTCTATTTATTGTTCCTTCTTTCCTTCTTTTTCTAATTCTTGTTTCTCATTATTTTATGACTATTCCTTACATTTTACAAATTATAGGTTTTTTCTAATTATGCCGAAGGCGTATCCTATTTGAGATGAATGAGTTAAAATGGACCATCAACGGTTAATATCAAATGCGTATAGTGCAATACAATTGTAGTGATTTCATTCGTTCATCGCCACATTTTTTCCCCTCCATTTTTGTTTGTTTGTTTTACTTCTTAATATTTTACTTGCGAACTCTACCCTTTTTTCTCATCCGGTGACACCACAATATTTACTGAATGAAGGTTTCCACAAATGAAAACAAATATCTACTTCTATAAATTTAATTTTAAAATTTGTCCGTATTTTTCAAGACTCAGACTAAATTGTTTAATTTGAATGTATGAAATAATTGATATAGTTTGGTTTAATATATATATATTTTAACTTTTTAAAAAATATGTTCATAATTTAAATATCTAATTTTGTTAATTAAATAGTTGTTAAAAGGTGAAAAGTTAAATTATAAAAATGTCTATTTTTTTGTTAATTAGAAAGAGATTAAAAGTGAAAATTTAAATTATTTTTAATATTTATATATTGAATGGTTTTACTCGTTTTATATATATTAGTTATATATTTTTTAATTTAAAAAATATATATTTATAAAAATATTTTTCTCTTTTTTTGTTAATTAGAAAGATGTTAAAAGTGGAAATTTAAATTATTTTGAATATATGCATTTTATAAAGTTCATATATTAAATGGTTTTTACTTATTTTAAAATTCGAAAAAATATAAAAAAGTAAATTAGAAAAATAATTAAAATTGCTTTTAGAGTTTTTAGAATTTTTAATTTTTTTTTTTTGATCCATAAGAGACAAGTGCCACGTAGTGGCTAGTACTTGTCGTTATAGTATTTTAATTATAGTATTTTAGATTCAATAAAAATAAATGTAAGTTTTGTTAATGGAATAAAAGATAGTTACATGCATTTATATTAATATTAATAATTATTAATCTTATTTTAATTATATTATGTAAAAATCAAGTATCTTATATAAAAACAATTATATATTAAAATTTTATATATTATGAAGATATTATAAATATCAAACAAAATCAAATGATAGTATAATATAATTAGAAGAAACAATTGATAATCATATATGTATACACCTAAAATTTGTTTGGAGAATCTGATTAATTATCATATTTTCCTCTACTATTGAATAAATAGAAATATTTATTTATATAGTTCACGTTCACATTCACATTTAAATTCTTTTAATCTTAATTAAATAAACAAAATTAAATACTTCGTTTGATTTAATTATCATTTCCCTATTTTATTCTATCACATCAATCTTAAATTAATTAAATAAAGGTCATACACTTTATTGATTAATTGCCATATTCTTCTGTTTAATTTAATAAACAACTTCTATAGTTTGTTTTATTAAATTATTTATCCCTCTTTTGCTAATTTAAATAAATCAAAATATTTAAATTAAGGCATAAGGAATATTCCTCTATATTTCCTCAAAATCAAATTAGATATCCTATGTCTAATTTATGTCAAAATCATGTCAAAATTAATTGATTGAAACTTCACAGGAAGAATTGGAGACAAATTGCAAATTTATCTCTCAATCCTCTTCCATCAATCTTTCCTCTTCTCTTTCTTGGTGTTTCCTTGGGTAGAGACAATATCCAAAATCTTCTCAATCTCCCCCATCTCTCACCATTTAATCCTCCAGATTGAATCCAAGCCTCTATTTTCCATCCCTGTGCATTTCTACAGCCAAGAAATCTATAAATAAAGCTTCATTCGACCAAGAAAGAGATCCAGATTATCAAGCTAATGCACTCTTACTCTACAGGAATTCAAGCATCAAGCATCAAGCATCCAACATTCTAGCTTTCACAATCATGGCTGCCTCCTGTAGCTTTAATCATCAATTTTCATGTCAATTCATGCTATATTAGCTTCTTTTTTCATCTAGATTTTATCATATTATCTTCACATCATTGCATCAGCATCACTCCATTCTTTAGATTGCCATTTTAACAGTTATAGTGTTATTTAAATCTGAGAGCACAATTGCTTAATAAATCTTTGAAGATAGGAGATAATGAGACGCTTTCAGTAGATTATTAGCTTGATCTTTTATACAATGTTTAATTAAGAAGTGTTTTATTCCTTTCTACTTATTCACACTTACAATTTGGTGCCCACCGTGGGGCTTTAACCCCATATTTTTATCAATTTTTTTGAAGAGTGTCACATAGGCTCCAGGCGTGTTCCCTTTCAGCGCTTCCATAAAAAAGGATAGCACTTTTGTCAAAAACTATAGTGCATCCATGGAAAACCATGATGCTTTCGTGCTCTCTTTCAGTGCTTCTGTGATACTATAGCACATCCATTAAAAGTTTTAGTGCTTTCCACTTCAACACTTTCATGAACTATTTCGGTGCATCGATAGCCCATCTCTAGAATATCTGATTTAGCGCTTCCGTGAAGAACTTTGGCGCTTTGGTGTTCTGTTTCAGTGCTTTCGATTTTAGTGCATCAGGTAAAAACTATGGCGCTTTCATGGACTGTTTCAGTGTTTCTATAATTTTGATCTAGATCCGACGCTACCGTGGCCAAAATTTCATTTTGATACAATTAGACTAAAATTTATCAATCCCAGGGTAGCCATTTCTGGTTTAAAATTTACCAATACTAGGGTAGCCATTTTTGGTTTAAAATTTATCAATCCTAGGGTAGCCATTTCTGGTTTAAAATTTATCAATCCTAGGGTAGCCATCACACTTTTGCAATATCAGTTAAAAAGGACACATGATTTTTGTGAAGAAAAATCTTCACATAGATTAGCAAAATTTGTCTTTTGGGCTTAAAACAAATCATTTATCTGCTACGCTTGTGTGATGAATAGGCTTATGCTCTCCCCTTAATTGGGTGATCAAAGTGCCAGACTTATCCTTATTTTCATGCAAATTTACGCTTTTGTTAAAACCTTTAGAAGACCTTCTGTAGTGGGAAAAAGTACTCACCCTACAGGAACGACCTAAGTGGGAATGCCTAAAGCCAAGGATACCAACCCACTCTAATCAAAATGCAATTTGTTGATGAAAGTCCAACTTGATGTTAGTGAGAAAGATAACCATCCCTGAAATATTTGTTCTAAATATTGGGAGGTCTTCTGAGGGATTTTATCAATTGCCGCACTGCATGGAAGCCCTATCTATGAACCATAGTGTAGTGTCCAGTGGAGTCAG
Source organism: Sequoiadendron giganteum (assembly GCA_007115665.2). Lineage (NCBI taxonomy): Eukaryota > Viridiplantae > Streptophyta > Pinopsida > Cupressales > Cupressaceae > Sequoiadendron > Sequoiadendron giganteum. Next base: position 376,167,143 of record CM021102.1, read on the forward strand.
TAACCGAACATTTTAATACTCATGGTGCAAGAGGAGGGAATAATTTTCCCCCAAGACACTCACCATATAATTTCCAAGGACCGTTTTCTCAAAGGATGAGAAATCCAACTCTGAGTATGTGCCTGGAAATGACAAAAACATGGGCGCCCCCTAGGGGTGACACGGCTATGTGCGTCAACGCAATTTTAAGATGTGGGCTATTGAGTATAACAATGACCTATTTTGACCTTAAGAGTGAGTATGTCTGAATTGTGTACATTTGTCAAAGCAAACCCGTGAAAATCAATAAGGACCATTCATGGTTCTTGAATATACACTATCTGTTCAGATTAAAACAAATATTCTACAATTTCATTGCTATGTTTTCATAAAATCATTAAAAATCAGATAAAAGATCATCCAAAAAAATGCAAGTCAAATCAGGTCAGAAAAATACATGATTTGAGAGTTTAAATCAACCAAGTTTTTCAAGAAAACCATCAAAACCAACAAACCCAAGAGGCCACTTGGTTATCAAAATCTTTTGAGGAAAAGGCATTTTTTATATCAAAGTCAAAAGATCTTATTACAACATAGAACTTTAATTCATAGGTATCACGACTTTGCTAGAGGTCATAATCTTGATTACATTGTAGAACCTCTCTATTCACAAGCTTTCTTCCAAAGGAGAGCCCTCACACAATATCACAATCGTAGCCAATGCATACGTCAGTCCTACATCCCTCACAAGGCCAAGTCAAATCTTACAATAAAGAGTCTTGAACATCAACCCTCTGTTTTAGCACTCTAGAAATATGTTTCAGCGCTTCGGGACTCTGTTTTAGCGCTTTCATAAAATAGTGCTTCCAAGCACTATTTTAGCACTTAGGGTTAGTGTTTTAGCACTTCCATCAAATAGCACTTTTATCATCTATTTCAGCACTCTCGGGCACTATTTTAGCCCATCCATTAAGATAGTGCTTCGATTATCTATTTCAGCACTTTTGAACTCTGTTCTAACACTTCTACAAAATAGTGCATCCATCACCTGTTTTAGTGCATCTGAACTCTGTTTTAGCACTTTCAAAACAAAGAGTTCTAAATAATATCAATCAGTTTGTCTATCATTTACACATGATTTTTTATCAAAACAGAAGTACCTTTTTATCATAATCATTGTCTAGAAACCGAAATCAAATAGGTTCATACAAGTTTCCAATCTTTTCAACTGAAACACTGATCTTGCAAATCATAAAGTGTCAAATCAAAACACAATCTCGATTATTACGCTAATTTTTCATCATCAGGATATTATCATCCTACCATCACGAAACGAAGCATAGTAATCGGATTTTTAACCTAGTCTTATCAATGAGATATATCATTTTATTCGACTTTGTTAAAAATTCACTTGACATTTTCCAACATAGAAGATCAAATTTTGGGAGAACGAACAAAAAAATTGTATGCCAATCTTCACTAGGTTGCAAAAATAGAAGCTCTTAGAAAAGGAACCTGAAACATCAAATATAATGGCAGAAGAAAATCCTTGGAATAGTCTACATCAAAGTGACAAAAATGAAATAACTCCAAAAGACATACAAACAGCCCAACAGGATCCCAAATTCCACAAATTCATGGAAAATATCTTAGAACAGGACAAGGAGAAATACCTCTTAATGTTGGCTGAATTAGGTGCTAAGCTTCCCAAATATTTTGATGTAAATCTCCTAAGAGAAGCACCTAGAACAATCAAAACCGAAATACCACAACCCACACAAGGTATAGATCCAGTTGTTGCCTTAACATCCCAAATGCAAATATTACAACAAAAAATACAAGACATGACAAAAGGGAACACCAAAAGGTATGCAGTACAAGACATTTGTCCTTATCCTTGTGACTCAATAGTTGATATGATACCTTTTCCTCGACACTGTGAATTCCCCAAGTATGACAAATACAATGGAAGATCAGATCCAATCGATCATATCTGCGAGTTCAAGACCATGAGCCTAGAATTTTCCCAAGAGGAAACTTATCTGATGAGATTGTTCCCAAGAATCTTGGAAGGTTCATGTATGGAATGGTTTTCAAAATTACAACTAGGAATAAGGACTTTTGAAGAACTTGTTAACAGATTCATCTCTCAGTATTCTTTTAACATCCAACATGATGTCACGATAAAGGATCTGTATAACCTGAAACAAAACAAAGGGGATACATTCTTGTCCTTTCTACAAAGATGGTGATGATTGTTCACTAGATATCCTCGATCAATTCCTAATGAAGAGAAAATGGAGTTGTTTATCGACAACTTGACAAAGGGGATGAGTTATAGATTTGAATTGTAATGTCCTCCTACTTTTGAAAAGGTGATAGAAAATGGCCCTAAAATTGAAGAAGTGCTAGTTGAAAGAGGGGTTATTAAACATTTCAATGACAAATCAAATAACACAAACTCCTCAAATCAATACCCCAATAGTGATAAACCAAAATTTTGGCAAAAGAATCGAAATATTACTACAAATGAAACGAAAAGTGATTTACAAAATGCCAAACCATTTTTCAACTTGACAACATTTACTTCAAAAACAAATCAAAACAACGATCAAATCATCAAGTCAAATGTCATTCAGAAAAATGAAATCACAAAATTGCAATCATACCAAAAACCATCAAAGTGACATAGGTTCACACCTTTAAGCCAAACAATGGAATCAACGATGAAAGAAATAGTCACCAGTGGTCTTATCACTACGCAGGAAGCAAGATTCTAGGATCCAAAGGTCAAACCACCATGGTGGAATGACGCAGATTATTGCAACTTCCACAACAATAAACGCCAAAAAACTAATGAGTGTATGGAGTTAAAACACGCAGTTCAAGATTTGATAGACAATAACAAGGTGTATATAGAGGGACCCCAAAATAATAATGATCATTCAGCCTTCAAGGACCCTTTACCAAACTATGACAAAAGGAGCATCATCTTCTATGAACAACAAAAGTAAAAATATCAATCATATCTATGATAAAATAATCCTTTGTCTTACCAAAGTAGAGAGTGATCATACCATTGGTCAAAACATGGATGAACACGAAACTGACGACACTACCCCTTTGGATTTGCTCCCAAGCATACAAGTCCCTGAAAATCAAATAAAAATTATAAAATCAGAGAACGACGAGACTATCAACTAGCAAATGTAATGATAAGGGGGCAATCCAAGGTAGTGTTAAAGGGAGTTGGGTCTAAAAATGCATATCCACCTCCATCTCATTACAAAATTGTTGATCAGCTTCAAAAAATTCCAACGCATATATCAATACTAGAACTCCTCAAACTATCTCCATCTCATAAGGAGGTTCTAGAACAAGCACTAGTTGCCACTACGGTACCAAAAAATAAAGATGTTTTCCAATTCTAAGCTATGGTGGGGCACTTGACTACACCACATTTTCTATCATTCTCTAAATAAGATGATGTGTCACTCAACCATCCCCATAACACCACACTCCATATCGAGGTCTTGATCCACAATCATCGTGTCAAAAGAGTCTTAATAGATGGGGGAGTTGGTTTGAACATTTTCACTCTAAAGTTAATCCGTGCAGTAGGGTATTCTGATGATGCTATTGATGCCCGAAGGAAAATTACCATAAAAGAATATGATGACGAAGAGAGATCTTCAAAGGAACTAATTGTGTCACCAATTCAAGTGGGACCAATGATGAAATACATAGCATGTCAAGTACTGGAAAAAGAGTTGACTTACAACATACTCTTAGGACGTCCCTAGATCCACAAAATGCAGGCAGTACCTTCCACATATCACCAATGCTTAAAATTCCTAGAAAATGGACAACAGGTGACTGTATCTGTTGATTATAATCATCCTTAGCATTGTAACACACTTAGAATCTCTCAAGATACTTTTGTGCCTCACAATCGGGAAGCATCCAATTCAAAGTCATCAAATGAAGAAAAATGTTGAAATATCATCACCAAATGGGTAGAACAGAAGGATAAAGAAAAAGATACAAATCTTGTTGACACTCAATTAACAGACAATTCAGATCCCCAAACTTATTTATCACAAAAATCTCAAGAGCAGGTCCAGTTGATAGACAAGGGAATGGGGCAATATTCTATGGAGTAATCAATTAATCTTTCACATATGGCCATCTCCAAAGACATATGGCCAACCATTCATGATCAAACATCAAACATCACTACCTATCACAGTCCCAGAAGAAAGGTTTGTAAAAGCCAGTCCCATATAGGAAAAATCAGACAACAAAGCAATCCTTGACTGGTTATACAAAGATGAAGAACCATCGACATCAAATAGCAGTATCAAGAATGTCAATATCAATACAGAAAAATATGGCAAAGGGAAAGCTATCCTAGAAAAAATGGTTTATGAGGGACAAGGACCTGTCGGAAAAAGAAAGGAAGGAATAGTTGAACCTATTCAGCCCCTCACTCTCCATTCAAAAGAGAAGACGGGACTGGGCTACTCTGAAGAACAAAAATAGGAGATGATAAGGAAGGTTGTAGAAAGAATCCTTCAGCTTAGAGATAGCTCTTAAACGGATTCAAATGAATATGAGTGAGATCTGTGTTCTGATATATCTTACACCGATATTCAAATTGATCTAATACAATAATATGCACCTACGCGTGAGGAGGGACAAAGCTCTGGGTCTACCATTCATATCAAGATCATTAAATATCGATGACTCAAGTGGGGACGAATAGATATCAAGTGAACTAGACGATCTTGAAGAAGGTACAATCATTGATCTCGATATCCAAAATAACAACTATGATGAAATGGCTGTCCTAACCCTTACATCCATCAACAAAAATGAATCTGATGACTTCATTCCATTAATCCATCCCAAACTTATTGACTGGGAACCTATTGAACCTCTGACTGTACCCATATTTGCAAACGATGATGCCATCATAAATTTCCTATGTCATGATGAACCTTGTATGATTTTTATCTGTAATACTCATAACAACGTGACTCAGTAGGAGGGTGTCAAATTTTAGTTTCAAAAGTAAAAATAGGGATAATAGATCTAATGGTGAAAACCATTCCATGGCAACATTAGATCTAGAAAAAGAAAAAATAAAGAATGCATATAATGGTGAAAACCTCTCTGAGGCACCGAAAGATGGGATATTTGACACTCTTCCAAAACATTATCATGAGCGTTCATCAGTTCTAGTAGAACCAACAAAGTTTCTAAATATTGGCACTAAAGAAAAAGAAAAAATCCTACATCTGGCAGAATCCATGACAGATCAAGAAAGACCAGAATTCATCAATTTATTTAAGGAAAGAAGCATCAACTTTTCTTGTTCATATTCAGATATTCCAGGCTTGGATCCAAATCTGCTTATGCATCATATTCCTTTGCCTATAGGAATCAAGCTTTTGAAGCAAAAATTGAGAAAAATGCATCCTCATATCGCATTAATGGTAAAGACTGAGTTAAATAAATTGCTAGATGTTGGATTCATAAGGTCTATTGACTACGTCGAGTGGATATCAAACATTGTACCTATCTCAAAGCCGAACAATAGCATCGAGATATGTACGGATTTCAGGGACCTAAATAAAGATGCCCAAAAGATGATTTTCCATTACCAAATATAGACATCATTGTGGACTTGACGGTAGGGCATGCCATGTTGTCAATCATGGATGATTTTTCTGGATATAATCAAATTAAAATAGCTCCAAAAGATCAGGAAAAGATGACATTTACATGTCCATGGGGAACCTTTTGTTGGAATGTCATTCCATTTGGTCTAAAAAACACAGGAGCCACCTATCAAAGAGCAATGACAACAATCTTTCATGATATGATGCACACCTTCTTGGAGGATTACACAGATGATATTATGGAAAAATATTGTACAAGGGAAGGACATCTACATATCTTGAGAAAAATCTTCACACGGCTAGAGAAATTCAATGTCAGGCTAAACCCCAAGAAGTGTGTCTTTGGGGTCACATCAGCGAAACTATTGGGGTACATTGTCTCAGAAAAGGGCATTGAAGTGGATCCAACAAAAGTCAAGGAAATAATGAAAATGCCACATCCTAGAAATATCAATCAACTCAGATCACTACAGGGAAGGCTCCAATCGATCAAGAGATTTATCTCCCAACTGGTGGACAAAATTCATCCATTGAATCATTTGTTGCATAAAAATGTTGTTTTCAAATGGGATAATGGGTGTGAGACAATGTTCGATCAAATAAAATAGTATCTAATGTCACCGCCTATTCTCATACCATCAACCGAAGGAAGACCTCTGATATTGTACATTGCAACAACAAATATATCTTTAGGAGCATTATTGGCATAGGAGGATTATGAAGGAAAGGAACACGCCATCTACTATATCAACAGGACATTAAATGGCTATGAAATAAACTACACTTTCATAGAAAAATCATGCTTAGTGGTGGTGTTTGCTACTCAACAACTGAGACATTATATGTTGACCCATACAATCAGGTTAATAGCAAAGATCGACCCATTAAAATATTTACTTAATAAGGTTTCCTTAACAGGTAGACTGGCCAAGTGGGTCATGTTATTAAGTGAATTTGATATTCAATATGTGGATAGAAAATCCATCAAGGGTCAAGCAATCACCCAACAATTAGCTGAGGCTCCTTTACCAGATGACCAACCTATGACAATGGCATTTCCAGATGCGGACATTCTAACGGTGATGCCACAATAATGGATATTATATTTTGATGGATCATACACACAGCGAGGATCTGGAGGAGGGATTTTTTTCATCACTCCCTAGGGACACACCATCCTGAAATCATATAGACTAATGTTTCAATGTACAAATAATGTGGCAGAATATGAAGCATTGATGATTGGGGTCAAGATAGGAATTGAATGGAGGATCATAGACCTACAAGTATATGGGGACTCTCAAGTAGTCATTTATCAAGTAAATGATGAGTATCATACAAAGGATGAAAAGTTGATGCCCTACAAGCAGAAAATAGATGATCTAAAGAAATTTTTTGTCAACATCAAATTTGATCAAATTCCAAGGGTGGAGAACAAAGCTACGAATGCTATGGCCACAATTGCTTCACTATTACAATTGCTAGAGAAATGAGGTTGTTATGATTTTATGGTAGAACAAGTACCATGTCCTTCTTATAATAATTCAGAATCCAATATCATATGCCATCTAGAGACCATTGAAACCTACATCTATGAAAAAACATATGCTTACCTAAAATATAATATCCTCCCTCCTGATCTTTTCAAGAACCAAAAACATAATTTCATCCGCCAATCCTCCCGACATACTTTAATCGCTGACATCCTTTATCGTCGAGGTCTTGATGATACCTTACTTTGATGTTTAGAACATGATGAATTTGAGACAGCCTTATGCGAGGTTCATGAGGGTATTTGTGGCACTCATTCGAGTGGAATAACTCTAGCGAAGAAACTCCTCCGTTTAGGATATTATTGGCCATGCATGGAGAAAGAATCTTATCGGTTTGTAAAGAAATATCAAAAGTGTCAGATTCACAGTAATCTGATTCATGCACCAGCACAAGAACTGCATCTCTTCACATCCACATGGACCTTTTGTCAATGGGGCCTAGATCTGGTAGGAAAAATAAATCCCTCTTCATCCAATGGGCACAAGTTCATAAAAACAGCTACAGAATACTTCACAAAATGGATAGAAGCAATGTCTCCTACAATGATCACGGGGAAGCAGATCTAGTCATTCATCTTGAATTACATAATATGTCGGTATGGCATCCCTCAATCTATTATCACTGATAATGGACGACCTTTCAAAAACCAAGATGCTTAAGAATTGTGTGAGAAGTTTCACATCCAACATCGTTTCTCAACACCGTACTATCCTCAAGGAAATGGCCAAGTGGAGGCCTCTAACAAAAAAATTCTAAAAATCCTCAAGAAGACAGTAAACGATGTTGGACGTGATTGGCATGTTCAACTCAATCTTGCATTGTGGGCCTACAGAACCAGTATCAGAACACCAACAAGAGCTACACCATACGCCTTGGTATATAGATCAAAGGCCATACGACCTATTGAAGTAGAGATTCCATCACTTCGTGTATCACTCAGAGGAATCATTTTAGATGAGGACTATAGGGTACCCAAACTGCAAGAACTAGAATTGTTGGATGAGCATCATCAACAAGCTGTTAATCATCTCACAACATATCAACATCGAATATCAAGGAGTTACAATCATAGGGTAAAACCTAGGATTTTTCAAGTTGGTGATTTGGTTCTAAAAGAAAACCTGAGAAATCAACAGGACAGGGAAAAGAAAGGGAAATTTGAGTCTAACTAGCTAGGTCCTTTTGTCATCATATCAGTGTACGGATCAGGATCTTATCAACTGTCAACGTTAGAAGGGGATTTGTTTGATGAACCTATCAACAATATCCATCTCAGAAAGTTCTATACCTGAATTCCTAGTGCACGGTTCATACTTCTAAAAAGTGGTTTCCTTGACGAAAACCTAGCAAACAAGCATCTTGGCAACAAAAAATACAAAAAAGAGAAAAAGAGAAAAATGGGAAAAAGAAAAATATACAAAACAAAGAGTATAATCAAAACATATGGTGAAAACCTAGAAATATGCATCATATGTGATTCTAAACCAGCTTTCCCATCTATTTTGATACATATCAGGATCATTAGTCTGGCAGTCATTACCATTTTATATCATATCATTAGTCTTGTCATCATTGCATCCATTATCAAATCATGTCACATGGTCATGTCTCACTCTAGCTTGGGGAAAACATCTAGATATCACTGGGGGCAACAAGAACATCAATCTCGCCAAATGGGAAAACAACACTATAATAAGAAAACAAAAACAATGCTTAAAGTGCAGCATCAATCACCATCGGAAAAGCATCAAACATCCGTATCATATCAAAAAATCCAAAAAATAAGTCGAAAAGTCAGTCTAGAAAAGAAAAACCAAAATCATGAGTCTGTGTTAGTCGAACTACATGGTCTCTATGTGTGTAACGTAGGCAAGGCTAATCTTTGATCAGCCCCCGAGACCCCTAGGATAAGTTAGTAAGTTAGGTCTTTCGTCAAAATCTCAAAAAATCGCAAAAACATCACAAAATCGGGATGGATGATCTAATCTGAATAATTATTGAAACACTTTAAGTAAATGGTGGATAAATTGTATTTTTGGTTGATATTATCATTTCTTTGGAGTAACTCAATGATGTAAATGAACTAGAGAAACAAGGAAGAAGAATGATATTTTTATTGTCTGTTGTTTGTAAGTTAATCATATAAATGTGTGAATTGTCAGGGGATGTGCTATGCAAATGTATCACCGATGACATTCAAAATTCACACATTGAAATGATTAATCACTGCTTGTTTACGCAATGAATGATGATTTCATCTCGGTTCAATTATACCTAAATGCTTGTGTTCGCTTGCAATATCAAAAATCATGAAAGTAGTACTCAGGTCATCACTGGTTTAACATATACCATTTACGCTTGTACTCACTTTCAACATCCTAAAAATCTCTATGATGATACCAAGCACAAAAGTACTATTAAAATGACAATGGTCTGCATATAGTTGCATGATAAAATTAGATTGCATTCATAATAAATTCTACATTTGCAGAGTGTTTTTTGTATAAGGGATTCAAATTAGCAATTATCTTTTCTACAAATATGATTGAGTATACTTGGCATTAAACCAAAAATCATCCAAAAACATATAGGAGCATCATCTCATCATTCATGCATTTAACATTAAATAATTATACATTTATCATACCATTTTCTTCCACATCATATCATAAATAAATACATCATGTTCATCATTCATTACATTATCGTCCATCAACATCATATCATTTAAATAAATACATCATTTTCATTACATCATATCATTCATTACATTATTATCATATGTATATGATCAATTTTTAACCCATACATCATTTTTCACCCATAAATTGTATCACAAAATTTCACCATCCATCCATTATCATACATCACAAAGTCATCATTTTATTATCATTATCACATTTAAAATAAAAATTATTTACCATCCATCCATACATTTCATCATATCATAAATGAATACATCATAGGTCATCATTTAACATCACATATCCATACATCATAGGTCATCATTTAACATCACATATCCATACATCCATACATCATAGATCATCATTTAGAACATCATACATTATTGTTCATAACATCCATACATCATATATTTTTCATATGCATTCATCTACAATCATCACATGAAATAAAAGCATTCATCACATGATACATCATCACATAAAATAAATGCAACCATCATAGAATCATAAACCATCATAAATAGAAATCACTGCATATCATATATATCATCAATTTCAAGTATACAATGAAGTTTGAAATAAGAAGAGATACATCGTCAAAAATAAGCTGACTCGAAGTATAAATCATATCTCAAAAATAATGTCTCGAAATCACAAAACAACATCTATGATCTGCAGCTACCAGAATGAGCAGGCCCAACAAGACCAGTACCACCACCACCCCTGAAAGGACTAGGATCTATGGGATCTCCTCATGGAGGTTGTGTCACACCCTCGCTAATTGTCTGGGTATGAGTCTGACCAGATCTCGATGGGGTATAGCTGACTCTACGATCAGTTGGCACTGCATCATGGTATCTACCCCTGTAAAACTCTGCCTCTTGGCTAGCCCGCATAACCTCTCTCATATAATCTGCAATCGAAGTACCATCGAATACTCTCTATAGTGTCTTGGTCGTCTCCTGTGCCCTCTCAACAATCTGTCTAGCACTATCTCGCTCAGCTGTCAAGGTATCAACCTGAGTCTAAACAAATGGTAATTGTCCCTGTACCTGTGCTAATGCCTGGGCATGAGCATGTGCTTGGGTCTACATCTGTACCAGCAAACCCTATGCATGTACCAACTATCCCTATAGAGTTTGTACCTATGTCTGTAGACTAGAAATCTGCCTCTGATGATCTACCGACGACACTGCCACTGCTCACCTCTTACGAGGCCTGCTTGATGATGGATCGACACTAACTTGCCCAACCCCTCTACCACCTCCACCACCACCATCACTGTCATCACTATTGTTGTCATCACTACCACTCTCAGTACTCCTCCCTGACTGAGTATCATCCCCACTATCCTCAGAACCCTTGGCAACATTCTCCTCCATGGGTAATGGTGTGGGCTCATCAGGAATATTAATACGAGGATGTGGAGATAATGCCAAAAATTTGGCATACTCCTCTATCACGGGTGCCTCTACAATATCTTTGTGCATATCCCAGACAGATGGCTGCAAATTCCCGTACCCCTCTACTAGTGTATCATACAATAAACATGGCCCCCAATCTACTACATCACTCCATCGTCGAGCATAATAGGCTGCCCCCTAAGGCATACACTGTACTGTACCATATTGCCTATACACTCGCCGCAATAGAAATCTCTCCAACATAAATGGGGTCCTATCAATCAAGTACATGGAATCACATAGATACCCAAGCACTACATCATCCTCATCCCACTGCTCACAGTCTAGATACGGCCACCAGACAACACTCTCTATGTCATCCAAAACTCATCTCCAATGCTCTAAATTACCCATCTAAGCCTGGGTAAGTCTACCTCTGTACTTGAAAACATAAGGTTTGCCTGCCGGTCTATCAAGAACTAGAAAATGGTCGATCAATGGAAAAATGCTCCCATGCCCACACCTTTAAAAGTGTCATCCTTGCTGATAAAGTGTGTGCTCCCAAGTATACCAATGAATGTAAATCATGGTAGAGATGTGCTAGCATACACATCCCCCATGCATATCTCATCCCATGCACAACCATGCTCTCCAAAATCCGGCCCCAACCCACAAAGAATCCCTTTGACCTGCGATCAAGACAAAGGAAACCTCCAATGAATCTAGCTAATACTGCTGGTAGTGAGACAAAAGCATCAACTATCATCCACCATCAGACACTCGGTCCTGCAATGTATTGATCTTGAAAGACTCTACGAAGAGCATCTCTCCCACCAACCTCATGTGAGTCGTATACAATAATCTCTCCCATAAGTGGTATCCGCAAAATCCACCACACATCCTCGGGTGTGACCATCATCTCACCGATGGGTAAATGAAATGTATTATGGTCACTATGCCACCACTCGGCCAAAGCAGTAAGGAGACCTCGATTAATCCTAATCTGGGGAATATCAAGTAGACTAGTAAGGCCACATCGACCTATGATCTAAATCTCATTTGGAGTCAGATGAGGAATCAAATCGGTGGTCCAAGGAAATCGCTCTCGCATCTGGAGATTACCCAGATCCTCCTATCATCATAAAAAGTTTAAAATCAGTGCACTATGTCAAGAATCAAAAATTCATTCTATTATCAGATCCAATCAAGATTTGGTATGAATTTTTGATCAAAATTCATGAACAAACATCAACAAACCTCACCTATCATGAGAATCATGAACATTATCTAATCTCACCTATCATGAGGTTTATCAGATATGAATCATTCCTCACCTATCATGAGGATCATCACAAATAGGATTATTTCTTGCCTATCATGAGAGTAAGTATTATTAATCATCAAAATCAGTCATTAAGAATTTGGATAATCAAATCACACCAAACTGAAAAATGGACATGATCAAAATTGGCAAAAATCAAAGTTAACTATGTCAAAATTTGCAAATCTGACATGGATGCGCTAAAACAGGCATCCAAAGCGCTACTTTATTATAAGTCCTATTTCAACACATGGATGTGCTAAAATAGGCATCCAAAGCACTACTTTATCAGAAGTGCTATTTCAGCACATGGATGCGCTAAAATAGGCATCAAAAGTGCTATTTTACCATAAGCGCTATTTCAGCACATGGATGCGCTAAAACAGGAAATCCAAGCACCACTTTACCCAAAGTGTTGTTTTACCACATCGATGTGCTAAAACAGTCCATCGAAGCACTACTTTACCAGAAGCACTATAACAGACCATTGATGTGCCAATTTATTCCATTAAAGTTCTAGAACATTCTAGGCACTAAGATTCAACATCAAAGCACTAAAATGGACTACCTAAGCACTAAATCATGAAAGCGATAAACTATCTAACGAAAGCACTAGAGAAAATAACGCAAGCACTAAAATAGTTTACATAAGCGCTACACCAGAGTGCAAAGCGCTATAGTGCGACATTGATGTGCTAAAGTAAAGAAAGAATGTTAAAGCATGAAAAATACACGAAAATCAAGAAAATTCAAAATGCGAGGTGGATTATGGGTACATACCGGAGGTCCATAGGTAGTCAGCCACTGGTGACGTTGCACGTGCTCGAAACGATGAGTGTGGTAGGGGATAGGCATCTTGCTCCAGTTGGCTGAAATATCTCTCTCACTAGAAATTTGAAAGTCAAAGGTAGAAATGAATATGAAAATGACCTTTTGGACTTTATATAGATTTTTGAAAAGGGATTTTGGTGGGTTTTCTTTTATTAATTTTATTTATGGAATTAATTGAGATTCATAAACAGGTTATATTTTCTTCATCAATGTCGGAAGATAAATTATTGTTTCATCAAATCATCAAATCATCATGAAAATTCTAAAAAATCATCAAATCATTAATTTATCTCCCGAGGGGGCATATTATCAGCAATCATCTGAAAATCAATATCTGGGGCATGTCTAGGGCACACTGAATTTTTTTTCATTGATACTAGCAGTAGAAACAAAATTTTCTTCGAAATAATGCGTAAACACATCACTTCAAAGAGGGGAAAAATCTATACACCTAAAATTGGTTTGGAGAATCTGATTAATTAAATACAAATTATTTGATTAATTATCCTATTTTCCTCTACTATTGAATAAATAGAAATATTTATTTATATAGTTCACATTCACATTTAAATTCTTCTAATCTTAATTAAATAAAAATAAATAAATACTTTGTTTGATTTAATTATCATTTCCCTATTTTATTCTATCACATCAATCTTAAATTAATTAAATAAAGGTCATACACTTTATTGATTAATTGCCATATTCTTCTGTTTAATTTAATAAACAACTTCTATAGTTTGTTTTATTAAATTATTTATCCCTCTTTTGCTAATTTAAATAAATCAAAATATTTAAATTAAGGCATAAGGAATATTTCTCTATATTTATCAAAATCAAATTAGATATCCTATGTCTAATTTGTGTCAAAATCATGTCAAAATTAATTGATTGAAACTTCACGAGAAGAATTGGAGACAAATTGTAAATTTATCTCTCAATCCTCTTCCATCAATATTTCCTCATCTTGCCTGGTGTTTTCATGGGTAGAGATAATCTCCAAAATCTTCTCAATATCCTCCATCTCTCACCATTCAATCCTCTAGATTGAATCCAAGCCTCTGTTTGTCATCCCTGTGCATTTCTACAGCCAGGAAATCTATAAATAAAGCTTCATTCAACCAAGAAAGAGATCCAGATTATCAAGCTAATGCACTCTTACTCTATAGGAATTCAAGCATCTAGCATCCAAACATCCAGCATTCTAGCTTTCACAATCATGGCTGCCTCCTGTAGCTTTAATCATCAGTTTTCATGTCAATTCATGCTATATTAGCTTCTTTTTTCATCTAGATTTTATCATATTAGCTTCACATCATTGCATCAACATCATTCCATTCTTTAGATTGTCATTTTAATAGTTATAGTGTTATTTAAATATGAGAGCACAATAGCTTAATAAATCTTTGAAGATAGGAGACAATGAGACACTTTCAGTAGATTATTGGGTTGATCTTTGATACAATGTTTCATTAAGAAGTTTTTTATTCCTTTCTACTTATTCACACTTACAATATAAATATAAAATTTATCTAATAATTATGTTACATAAAAATATGTATAATATGAAATAAATTTATTATATTATATTAAATAATATTTATTGATTAGATAATTATAAGAAAGAATTATGGGAGGTAGGGAGGGCGCACTCCAAGGTGGTGGAGGATGTTGGCATGAATGGCCATGTTGGAGTTGTAAGGGGAAATAGTGATGGGTGGAAAGCCACGAGCAGTACGAGAGAGTTGGCTTGTCCTATCAATCAACCTAATGCATGAGGAAGACAACTCATCTATTTTCCTGAGGCACAGGAAATATTAAAATCCATTCATGCTTTCACTTGCATTCAGACACCTCGCACATAGGAGAAGGAGGTTGGCGAGGCTGGCGGCGATACTCATTTAAGGCTTGCACAAAATGTCATTGGCATTTTTTCTAGTTCAGTGTTGTGGTTGAAGTCTGGATATTGATTGATTGATTGATTTTGATATCATTTTGTCAAGCGCTTACTACTAGGAGTTGAATGGATGGGTCCTTGAAATTTTTGACAGAGGTTTCGGTTGCGGGTGTAGCTCGGTTTGGGGCAGACACTCCCATTTCGCTCAAGTCTAACGATAGGCTGAGCAACTTTCGTTTCATAATGTATCAACGCCTTAAGATAATTTTGCTCGACTATGAGCCTCTGGTGTTAGTTACAGTAAAAATGGTCTTGGGTCCTCATTTTTTGGAGGAAATAAAGTATGGGTATGATAATTTGCACATATCTTCTCATTTTTTGGCTTCCCTACTGGATAATCTGGTCCCGAAGATTGAAGCAAGGACTTTAATGAGGAAATTGTTCATACCCGGACTACTGGGTGGTATGGATGAGCTCCTTTGGGTGGTGGTGGAAGGGTGAGGATGTATGTGTGCATTGGAGGTGGCGAAGGTGAAGGATGAATACACGGTGAATATTTTTCCGTTTATGTTAGACCTTCAGGGTACTGGGTTGATGAAGCATCAGGCCATAGTAGTGGTTGTGGTCATCTTCTTGAAGAAATGGTTCGGGCTAATGGTGACTGATAGCGATGAATGGAGGGAGGAGTTTGAAGATTTCACATTTCTGAATAAGTTTTTGTGAAGTGCAGTGTATGTTCTTAGTATTTTAGCAGCTAGTTTTTTTTCCTATTAATGCAAGCACGAACTGGTTAGATTGGTTTAAATTTAGACTATTTAAAGTATTGAATGTTTGAAGCTATGACTTGTATTTTGGAGGATCCGTACATACAATATATGGTTTTTTGAATATTTTCGCATTTCTGAATAATTTTTTGTGAAGTGTAGTGTATGTTCTTTGTATTTTAGCAGCTAGTTTTTTTTTCTATTAATGCAAGCACGAACTGGTTAGATTGGTTTAAATTTAGACTATTTAAAGTATTGAATCTTTGAAGCTATGGCCTGTATTTTGGAGGACCCATACAAATAATATATGGTTTTTTGGTTCTTGGTGGAATTGGTGAAATTAGCTTAATCAGTTGTACTTTGGATCTATAAGTATAAATACAATATAATCCTTATGTATCAAAAAAAAAATATAAGAAATAATTAGATAAGTATTATTTAAACATAAAATTTATATAATACTTAATATGTATATAATTTATGTTAATATATATATTATTAATGCATTACACATATTTTTTTAGAAATTTAATCAAGGCGGAAAATTATATTTAAACAAATACTTATATTATTATTTTACTTTCAGCTTCCTTTGCCCCTGGTTTTACTTGAAAACCTTGCTCTGCTTTGTATAGCATTTCGCATGAAAACAGATGAAATGGATTGCTAACATTAATAGACGGTTAATGTATCGTAATTTTTTTTACGAGGAAGAAAAAATTTTGGATTTCACTATAGGAGGATTGCGAAATTTGGAAGGAAGGCCTCCTTTTCGATTTCTTATTTGCATTTGTAGTCACTACTCATTATTTTTAGGAGAAATTTGTGGAGCTGGTGTCCCCATGTATATTTGATTTTGTTGCTTATTTTTAAACACATTTTAAATTGTATTTATTAAAATGTATATTTTTTAAATTGTTTTTTCCTCTATTAAAATAAGAACATAATTCAACTGTATATTCTTATATTTAATTATCAATCCTTGCCACTATTTTTTATGAACTGTATATTTTTATATTTAATTACCATTTGTTGCTATGTTAATTTTGACAAAGAATTATTGACAGGGAAATGAAATATGTTATTATTGACTAAGAATTAACAAATGAAGACATTCAGATCTATTATAATTCTCTCAATCTGTACAAACAAGAAAGGATGCTAGCATAATTTTCATTCAATTTTACACTAATTATCTATGTTGCACAGTGATAAATAAAGATATAAATAAAGATAAAAAATAGTTCAAACAATTATAAATAAAGTTAAAAAACAAATCTATGTTGCAATTAAATGTTTTAAAAATGGGTAGATTCAGGGCAAGATCTATATTTCAAAGAATTCTAATAAGATGTATACTTTCAATAAGACTTAAAATTTATTTTTTAATATGAAAATATGTATCTTGTTGTTGCACTGTATCACTGTAGGAAAAATTTAGAGGGAAAATTCAGAGGGAGGAATTGGAGGTAAATAAAAAAGAGGGAAGGAAATTTGTAAAGCCACATGGCATTTTTCACAATAAGAATTTGTTGCTTATTTTTCACTTATATACACAAACACTCCCTATTCCCCTTCTCCATCTCTCTCCCTCTCTCTCTTTCTCTCACTCTTGACCCCTCTATCCATATCTCTATATTACTCTCTCTCTCCTCTCTATCTATTGAGCCATCTCCTCCTCTCTCCCCATATCTCTCTCTCCATATCAATATCTTTCTCTACCTCTACCTCTACCTCTATATCCCTATCTCGCTTTCTCCTTCCCTATTCCTCTCTATCTCTCTATATCAACCTCTATCTATAGTTATATCTCAGTCTTCCTCTCTATCTCTGTTTTTCTCATTATTTCTCAATTTATCTTCCTCTCTCTCCCCTATATCTCTATATATTTATCTACACTTCTCTCTCTATTTATTCATATCTATCTTTGTCTCTGTCTCTCTCTTTCACTCATATACACAAACACTCCCTATTCCCCTTCTTTATCTCTCTCCCTCTCTCTCTTTCTCTCACTCTTGACCCCTCTATCCATATCTCTATATTACTCCCTCTCTCCTCTCTATCTATTGAGCCATCTCTTCCTCTCTCCCCATACCTCTCTCTCCATATCCATATCTTTCTCTACCTCTACCTCTACCTCTACCTCTACCTCTATCTCCCTATCTCACTTTGTCCTTCCCTATCCCTATCTATCTCTCTATATCACCCTCTATCTATATTTCTATCTCAGTCTTCCTCTCTATCTCTGTCTCATTACCCCTCTCTTGATCTCCCCTCTCTTTATCTCCCTCTTCCTCTCTTCGTATTGCAAAATTAATATGATTCGAGTAATGGAGCTTGATTATCTTCCTAATTCAGAGGTTTTGTAAGTGGATGCATAGTTGGTTTGAACTTATCATTTCTCCATTGAGACATTTTTTGCACACCATTTTTGAGACATTTTGGCATACCCATTGCACACCAATGTGCAATTGCTACTTATTTGTTACTTTTGAAAATTTTCTTTGTTTTTAATCTCTTTTCAATTTTATTGTTAATTTATTTTAAATTTATGCATTTTTTATATATTCTTATTTATAATTTTATATTTTCGTACAATTTATTTTCTAATTAATTATTTATAATTTATAATTTATATGTAAACATATAATTTATAAATTTTATGTTTACTTATAAATTATAATTTATATACTTATAATCTCTTTATAATTTATTCTCTTTTAAATTTGTTATAATTTAAAAACATATTTATTATTTGGTTATTTTCTCTTTATATATTATATATTTTAATTTATTTTCTTCTAATTTATTTTGTTTATTGTTAAAATTATATGTTTATTTTCTTGTTATTTATAATAATTTTTGTTTATTTTTAAATTTTATTCCTATTAATTTTTTGTTTGTTTATGCCTAATTTATTGTTATGTTTTTTATAAAATATTTTTCTTTTAAACTTTGGATTTTTAATATTTTATTTTTTGGTTCATTTAATTTTTACTATAGAGGGGGTTTTAAAACAACTTATGCCCATCAATTCATCTAAGTCGGGCCCCTTTTGATTTAATGTTTTAATTCTTTCGCCTGACTTTATTTTTCCCTATTCTAAGTTGGCCCCATGCCCCCATGTTTAAAAACAACTTAAGCCATTGTTTGTCGTCGCCTAGGTGATGTCCCCTTATGCCTTTAATAAATGTTTTATATTGTGCAGGGAATAACTTTTAATGACCGTTGATCAACCATCGTTTGATCGCAGTCGTTCCCCGCCATCCCGCGATGACCCCACCACAGAGACTCAACCGATTGCGATATCATGGGCGAGCACCACGTGTCTCATCTGGCAGTGTCGAAGGGATGATGAAAGTGCTTTAATATATTTGTCAGTTTTAATATGTTATATAGTAGGTTACTAAAGTGGTTACAAGATGCACGTGCTTCAAATCAACGCGATGTTATAATCTGGATGGAAAAGGTGCTCGATGGTTAGTGACAAGGCTGGCGACTATGTTGAGTGAACAGGATTGCCGATGGTTGAAATCTACGATTGCCCGCCATCGTGTGATCAAAAGTTGCGAGGTCTTTATTGATCGCGATATCACGGGCGAGCGCCACATGGATTTCTTTGGCGATGCATAATATGGTGGGCCCTTGCTGCTGTGATGGAGATCGTGTCAGCTTGTTTTGGCAACCGTTCGATGATCTGATAGAAGTGAAAGATCGACGACTGATATAATAGGCTTGGCTTGCTTTATATTCACTACTCTAAATGGTGCCATAATTTTAAATTTAATTAACATACTCTAAAACCTAACAAAACCAGTTGTAGCTCATCAAATTGGAGAAGTGAAAGGTCAATACCAACCTGAGGAAGAGTTTGGAGGAGTGAAAAAAAGGTCAATACCAGTGTCGAGGAAGAGTTTGGAGTTAAAACAAGGTCAATACCAGTGGTGACGAAGAGTTTGGAGGAGTGAAAACAAGGTCAATACCAGCGCTGAGGAAGAGTATGGAGGAGTGAAAACAAGGTCAATACCAGCACCGAGGAAGAGTATGGAGGAGTGAAAACAAGGTCAATACTAGCCGAGGAAGAGTTTGGAGTTAAAACAAGGTCAATACCAATGTCGAACGAAGAGTTTGGAGGAGTGAAAACAAGGTCAATACCAGCACCGAGGAAGAGTATGGAGGAGTGAAAACAAGGTCAATACCAGCGCCGAGGAAGAGTATGGAGGAGTGAAAAAAAGGTCAATACCAGCGCCGAGGACAAGGTTGAGGGGCACTCAGGGAAAAATTGACAACCAAGGGACAATGAGTATTGTAAGTTTGGCACCCCCATTCTCTTTAACCTACAATTTTCATGCCTAGTTTCCAAAGATATTCTTGTACATTGGCACCCCCATTCTCATAAAATGGTATAAGATAAGAAATAAAAAATAAAATAGCTTAGTCTTTCACATTTTTATCGACCAACCTCAGGTCTTGGAAAAACTCCCATAATCTACCCACATCTTGGTTGTTGGTGGGAACATGTTATTCTTTTTTGTATGACCTACCTCAAATCTTATGTCCACAAAGTTGCTAAAAACATAAAACAATAAGAAAAAATTCAAATGTACAACTAAAAAAGGGTTATTTCCTTTTGGCCTCATCCACCTCTTATATTTCAACATAGCATGGAATTATGCTTACATAACATAAACTCAAACAAATGGAAGTTTATAGAGGAAAAGGAGCCCAAGTATATGCTAGGCTAAGCTAGATCTAATGAATGGAAATAGAGGCATACAGTTCTTCTTTAATACCTCCACCACAAACATATGCAAGGAAAGGTCTCCTCCCTTCTTGGTAGTGATAACCTCCTCCACACACAAACCTTAAAAATTATGAATAGATGAATATAATATTTGAAGAACTCAAATTTGATTCTCTCCTATCTGATGCAATTATTCATTTTATCCTTACAAACATTTATAGTGATTACTAGAGGCACATAGACCAATTCTTCATAATAGAAAAATTTGATCATACTTCTCCAATGATGGCATTATGAGAAAACCTTAGGTTAAATGAATAATTCTTAGCTAAGTTCTTTAAATCATGTCCAACCATATAAGAGAAGACCGCTGCTATGTGTACTTGGATACCATGGAGAAAGACTCTTTGGGCTCTTTCATCAATCAAGGTATTGTTAAATTTTAACACCTAAAAGTGAGAATGAAGAATCTTTCCTAAGATGGTGGCCAATTATGCTTCTCAACACCTAGATTACAAAATCCTTGTCAATAATGTCCATCATAATTAAACCTATTGCTTGAGATATAGTCATACAGGTAAACAAATTGGATTTCTTGATAGTAGATACATTCTAGACAATTCAATCCTTGCATCAGAGATTGGTGAATGGGCCCAACAAACTACTCATGATGCCCTTACAATTAAGTTAAAAGTTTGACAAGGCATATGACTACATCAAATTTCCTTTCATTAAAAAATGATGCCATGTCAAGACTTTCAAATGAAGGTTTTTTTATTTTAAATATTTCATGTCCAAAATGATTTATAAAAGGAACCTTTGCATGAAGGACCTTCAAATGAAGGCCTTAATTCAAAGGTCCTTCATTAGAAGATACTTCATATGAAAGTTCCTTTAATGCCATCCCATTATAGCTCTTAGAGTTGTTAGAGATATTTTTGTTTTGAAGTAGAGATTAGGCCATCAAATAGTGTCACCATGACTCTACCAAGATATCCATCAAATTGATAAACCTTGACTTAACAACCACAAATTCACAAGAAAATTGCCCCTGCCAGCCCTAGGGCATCAATTCAATGCCAAGTTTCTTGTTTTAAAAGAACCATAAATTCAATGAACCTCTATCATACCATGATGCACACCAATCCACTGAGTTATAGTTCCAAGATAGTGGGTGGATTGGTGGATGTCATTTCTATTTAGCCCTCAAACCCTTACATAGGCACAATAGGGTAGTCCTTGTATTTGATTATTTTCTCCCACAAAATAGTGATTGGGAACTTCAAAACAAATGCAAATGAAAGGGAACACATATATTTATCTACACCAATGATCTCAGAGTATTTCAAGCTTGTACGGATCTATACAACATAAAAGAACTTCAGAAAAATAGTAAAAACACAGAAAATTGCTTCAAGAATGTGGTATTTGATATGAAATTTTGGTATCAACTCCTCCAACAATTGCAATGGAATGGGAATACAATATGATAGAAGTGGGATAATAAATGCATCGTTTGAAGCATCAAACCAATATGCAAAGATGAAAGAAAGTGCTAACCCCTTAAACTGAAAAAGTTTCTTTTAACTTTAAGTTTGTTGGGTAGCGAATTCATTTAAGTTATCAAATCCTACCATCATACATAATCAAATTTTTGTTGCTTCAAATGACTATGAGCACTAACTTTCACTATTTGAAGATGTTGAAACCTTGTCATAGAGAATTAGAACATTGATTTGACCACTCATCCTACCTTAAAACATACCAAAAGTCTCCTAGAAATTAGACATAGGAAGATTTAAGATGACTTAAACAATTTTTATTGCCAAAGCATAAACTTATGATGACTTTACTAGGCCTAGTACACACTCCCTCCCCGTTAACTACTTAAACATATGGAAATTAAATGTAAATTTTCTGCTATTTTTAGTCATGTAGGTGTCCAATAAACCACTTGGTGGTGTTTCCCTTCAAGTTTATTTACTTGAATGAGGAGAAAAAGTCCTTTGATTAGAATTAGAGAATACATTTGAGGCCTTGGTTGTGTAATTGGTGGACCATAGTCACCTTTAACACTTGCTACAAAGTTTGGGAGTTAAAAAGTTAAGTAGATTTGATTTGTGATGGACACATTTGGACGGTAGTAACAATAACTTGCAATCTATCAAGATTTGATTACCTTATAACCTGTCAAATTCTAGCGATGAAATGATAGATTAATCATAATGTCACCTTGGGATCACATCACCATGAAAGAACTTCATCCAACATCCTTATGAGTGCAGGCACCACCAAATAGGTATTTTTCAGATTTATCTTCCTCGAGCAAGGGAAATTCAGGAAGAGAAGAGGAAAGCGAGACATGTAGTAGGTCTAAAAGAGGGAGATCAACTAGAGGTCAAAATATTAGAAGAAAATTATGTAAACGTATGGAATTTTTTCTTGTTGAAGGGGGGTCATGTTCTTATGATGATGAGAGCATAGGCAACATCAAGGTGCCCTTGAGGTACAAACATCTACGGAAACAATGAGTACCCAAGGAACTTCCTCCAATAAACATTGATCTTTGTGTCAACGAGAGGATATATCACATAGCACCATCGTCATTACATGGTTTGAGCCTATTTTGCATGGACGACATTAAGGTATGTTACAAAAAATTTACTAAATTGATGGATTATGTTGGACCCTATTACAGTTACAAAGATTGGATGCAGCTAGTTCGATATACATGAAGTATGCATAGGTATGCACTATCAGCAAATTATATACAACTAAAAGATAAGGATCAAAATAAAGGAGTGGCTAGGTACATTGACAGAAGGCCAAAAGCATCAAGGAATATTGTAGGGTTTATAAATAGTACATGACCTGGGTCAACAAATAAGAAACCCAATTGCATATTCGAGGTGCGAGAGGGAAACCGTGTATTCGTATGTGTGATAAAATCAATAAGTGCAGGGGAAGAGTTGCTAATCGATTAAAATTTGAATTGCTTAGATACAAACACAATTACTATGGAGGCGGTATGTAATATATCCCATTTTACCCAACCTCCAATTAATGACTCCAATATACCATTTTATTATTATGATTTTTTTCATAAGTCTATTGGTTTCATTTTGGTAATATTTTTTATATTTAATTTTTGTCACAACGAGACATTGATCATACGAGGAAGGCTCTGACCCAAAGCACATATCATGATCCATCTTCGAGCACTTCAACCTGATAGGTTTACCTCATTGTAATTGTACAAATTCGATACAAGCAAAATGTTTTATGATTATGTTTTTTCATGAGTTTATTGGGTTAATTTCAATAATATTTTTAATATTCTTGTTGCAGTCAGTTGATCGGGGAAAGGCACCAGCAATACAGGAGAGCATCCATATGGAGGTTGCAGTCACTATTATGTGATGATGACATCGCATTTTCCACAAACCCTGTGGATATGATGAGGAAGGCCCAAAAAAATGCAATGAAGAAATCCTTCAGTTGGTATTCATAGTACCTCAAACAGATGAGATAAGAGAAAGGGTTAAAATATTGTCTGAGAGAGCACAAAACTTGCAAGTAAGCTATCATGAGATATTTAATTATAACATAATTTCATTCATAGTTTTATATTTTTTACTCTTTTATGTCATGAACTAAAATATGTGTTGTTTTTACAGGATTATTTGCATCCTCATCTTGTTGTTGGCCATGATCAGGGTACTGCAAGTGTTGCTCGGGAAGTAGGGGTCGGTATAAGTGTCAATCCTAATCTTCCTACACATATATCACATCATCTGATCCCATCATTCGTGCCTATATTGTCAAATGAAATATTGGCAACACATATTGTGCAGGCATTTGGTAGTGCACCCTCTGGCAGCGAACACATGCCACTACATGTGTCAGTACATGTACCTGGGGATGCAAAGGCCACTAGTACTGGTGATGTTTTAGTAGCATTTCCTGGATGTTCCCGTATTACTAGTATGGGAACATTGCTAGTCACATTTGTGGTGACCGAGGATTTCGTTCCCATAAAGATAGAGAAGGTCCCAGATACTTTAAAAAAAATTAATTATTATTATATATAATCCAATTGAAATTTACTTATTGATCACTCTTTATAAACTAATGATCCCATGATCATTTTATAGGAAATGATATTTTTTATAAACATCTAAGTGATGTTACATTGGAGATCTTTGGGCCCACCATATGTACACAGTGGAATGCCCAAAATCAAGATTTAAAAGATGAGCTCATTAACCATTTAGTTGTGTTGTTTGGTGATAAAACATTCAACCAAATCAAGGTCCTTAAGAAAGCTGGTACTTATCTAAAGTATGTGAGGGACCAATATAGGTCACATTTAGAGAAGAACAGAAAGTACGAGTGTCCCCCCATGATTCTAGAGAGGGAGTGGAAGGACTTGGTTTTAGATGGAAAGGAGAAGGCTAAAAAGAAAAAAAGATAGACACCACTAGGCCAAGGAAGGTATGTGATACTATCAACAGTGTAATTATATATTGATTACTCTTTTTTTTTACATAATCTAACGTATTATAAATTTTTCATAGGTTGTCTGACACATCGAAGGCAAAAAAGGAAAAACTAGAAAAACACAGGCAGCACAAACTTGGCTCTAGTGGTTGTATGAAATTAGCCACATGATTTGTAAGTATCAATAAATGAAATATTGCATCCAAATAATAAATTGCAAACAATTTTTGTTTTATCACACCATAGAAGCAAAATTTAGGGCTCTAATTTCAATAGAACACCCATAGAAGAGGACCTGACGTTTGCCTTCCAGGAAGGCTATTGAGCCCTAGTTGAACAACTAAGAGTCTCGACTGGGAAAACACAATCTTCCACTGCATCCAACACGCAGATAAATAAACTCAATAAATTTTATTTAAAATTGAATACTTGTGCAATCTATTCAATATTAATTTCCACCATAATAATGTGCCTATTTGTTTTAAATAGATAAGCAATGATAATATTGCACCTGACATTGGAATGCAGCCTAGTGAGGTTGGAGCACAACCTACAAATGAAGGCCATGTTGTGCACCCTGGTACTAGATGTATTCATGTGCTATACAAAAAGCAGTATGGATTAATACAATTAAACATCTTTAATTGTATTTGGTGTATTAATCAATGTAACCTTTCGTGTTTCAACTTTAGAGCATGTAGAGTGTGATCAACATGTTGAGCATGATCAAGCTAGACAAGATCAATAACATGATGTGGCTCCATCAGGTAAAGAGGGCCACTCTAATGTTCTTTTAAACATATTTAATTGCAATTGGTGTATTAATTAATGTAACCTTTCGCGTTTCAACTCTAGATCAGGATTTACAGGGTGTTCAACATGTTTTTGAAAAGTTAAGCAGCATTTACAGGGCATTGTACCCTTCACAACGAGCCACAAGGGCCAAAAAGAAACCAGACAAAATAGAAAATCAAAATAAAATTAATCAAGACACAGAAACAGACCAGAGGCAGCACAACAACCGCAGAACATCAACCAACACATAGGCACAAGGAGCAACTAACTGGCACTATCCCATTTTTTAGTCAGGAGGTTCACTACCTCATCACCCACCCATTCTTTGTTGTCCTGGTTGTTCTTACCCTCCAGCTCCTCCTTTATAGCATTAGATAGGGTGCTTGTTACAAAGTGACCCAACTTCATGGTGAAGCAGGTTAAGCCTCGAAATATTTTATCCAAAGTATCCATTCTTTTAACCACATCACACGAATCCACCCCAACATCCATAGTCCCCTGAACCTCTCCACGCTCATCCACCAGGGGATGGGGAGAGTGAGAGGCAAAGCCATCAACCGGAAGCTTGTTGTTCATCAGAGTAAATTGGGGCCCCTCCACAATGTCATCCTTCTCCTCTTCAGAACAACAAAGAGGAACATGATGAGCATGAGGCTATAAGATAAAGATCACCATCAAGTAAAGAGAACCACTCTAATATTCTGTTAATTAATGAAATACTTGTAACAATAATAAGAAAACATATCAATTTAACATTTCTTTGCTATTACAGCAGACCCCCCTTGCAGCGGCGTCCATGTTGTGAGTACACGACTAGGCATACATTAAGATCACGAGCAGAGCTTAGAACAACTAAAGGGGGGACAAATGATTTTGAAAACGATACTCCACTTCAGCTTTTTTTAGCTGCAAAAAAGAAAAAAGAAAAAAAGTGATTGTAATCATATTATGACAACCATTTTTTTGATAATATGTAAAAACTGAAAAAATGAATGTTATATGTTAATGAATGAATGTGAATATGTTAATGAATAAATGTTATATTTTAATGAATGAATGTTATATGTTATTAATGTAGGATGAATGAATGAATGTTATATTTTATTAATGGATGAATGAATGATTAATGTTATATTATCGGGTATGGGGAATTGAGAGTGATGTGAGGGGGTGGCGGTGGGGGAGGAGGGGCCAAATGAGCTTCCACCTTCACGTGGTTGGCCTTGTTAAGTAGAGAATATTAAAATATTCTCAAAACAAAGAGAATCTCAATAAGGTAATGCACTTTTCAATATAAGAAATCCATTGTTTGAAGCATCAAACCAATATGCAAAGATGAAAGAAAGTGCTAAATTTTCACTATGAACATTTTGTTGTGTGTGGATTTGGTTTCAAAGCTCTATTTTTATTTCATTTTAATGGTCTCTAAAATTTGACTTTTGTGCATAACATGTTAGTGGAAAATTTGATAGCTCTGAAGGGTTAGGAGGCTCGATTGAGATAGATACATAGATATTTGGATCTTTTTGTTGATGGGAGGCTTCCACTTAACCATGAAAATTTGTACCATCTGCAGGTATGTGAAAATTTCTCTACTTACATTCATTCAAGTTACTATAATATAATATCTGACAAAAATCTCCTTTTCATTATACTTAGATGGATTTTCATGCCCTATTCCAAAGCACATGTTTTAGAACAGGCAAGAAGGATGTTGTCAAGGGTTAAGGAATTTGGCTTTACACCTTCCAATTGCATAGTTTACTTCATTCATCCAGCATATTGCCAATGCGTTTCACAATTGTTGGAATCATATCCTATAATTACAGAACTAGTAAAATTAAAATATGTTAAGTTTCAAATATGGCATTACATATATTTCTATGAATTTTTGAAATAAAATATCAAAATGGAGAAGTATTAACAAAATAATATGCATAATTTCTAAGAGATCAGGGAATTTTTTTGTAGAGTTATCTTGAGTATATTTAAGACAAAAGTAACTTATAGAGATTCAAGCAGAATATTGGTAGTCTAAAATCACCAGTCAACACATCTTAGTAGTATCTCAATTCAAGAGAACTAGGTCCACTATCAATTCGGTATGACTTAATGCTAAAATTTTGGTATGATTTTATCTGTTTAAGACCAATTTAGATTCATTTTCTGCTCACACTACTTTTATTTACATTTATGTTTTGCTAATATCCATTTTCAATTACATTCATATTATTGAATTATTCTATACATATTGTGTTTACAATAATGTTTTCCTTAGATCAATTCATAAGATTATTATGTTCTAATAGGGTTGACTAGTTGCTTGTTTCTTTTTGATTATCAGGAAGTCATCAATATACACTTGGTTTTCTTGCCTTCTCTTGCCTCATGGCTATAGAGTTTCTGCAGAAGGCATCAAAGTAACCTTCAAGATTGGAAATGGCAATGAGTACAAGGTTAGTATAACTTAATGCTAATTGGATATGATTTTATTTGTTCAAGACCAATTTAGATTCATTTTATGCTCACACTACTTTTATTTACATTTATGTTTTGCTAATATCCATTTTCCTTTACATTCATATTCTTGAATTCTTCTATACATATTGTGTTTACAATAATGTTTTCCTTAGATCAATTCATAAGATTATTCTATTCTAATAGGGTTGATTGGTTTCTTGTTTCTTTTTTATTGTCAGGAAGTCGTGATCAATATACACTTGGTTTTCCCACCTTCTCTTGCATCGTGGCCATAGAGTTTATAGCTTCTCAAAGTAACCTTCAAGATTGGCAATGGAAATGAGTACAAGGTCAGTATAACTTAATGCTAATTGGGTATGATTTTATTTGTTCAAGACCAATTTAGATTCATTTTCTGCTCACACTACTTTTATTTACGTTTATGTTTTGCTAATATCCATTTTCATTTACATTCATATTCTTGAATTATTCTATACATATTGTGTTTACAATAATGTTTTCCTTAGATCCATTCATAAGATTATTATGTTCTAATAGGGTTGATTGGTTGCTTGTTTCTTTTTTATTGTCAAGAAGTCATCAATATACACTTGGTTTTCCCACCTTCTCTTGCCTCGTGGCCAGAGAGTTTCTGTAGAAGGCATCAAAGTAACCTTCAAGATTGGCAATATCAATTATTACAAGGTCAGTATAAATTAATGCTAATTACGTATGATTTTATTTGGTCAAGACCAATTTAGATTCATTTTCTGCTCACACTACTTTTATTTACATTTATGTTTTGCTAATATCCATTTTCCTTTACATTCATATTCTTGAATTCTTCTATACATATTGTGTTTACAATAATGTTTTCATTAGATCAATTCATAAGATTATTCTATTCTAATAGGGTTGACTGGTTGTTTTTTTCTTTTTGATTGTCAGGAAGTCGTCAATATACACTTGGTTTTCTTGCCTTCTCTTGCCTCATGGCCAGAGAGTTTCTACATAAGGCATCAAAGTAACCTTCAAGATTGGCAATGGAAATGAGTACAAGGTCTGTATAACTTAATGCTAATTGGGTATGATTTTATTTGTTCAAGACCAATTTAGATTCATTTTCTGCTCACACTACTTTTATTTACATTTATGTTTTGCTAATATCCATTTTCCTTTACATTCATATTCTTGAATTCTTCTATACATATTGTGTTTACAATAATGTTTTCATTAGATCAATTCATAAGATTATTCTGTTCTAATAGGGTTGACTAGTTTCTTTTTCTCACCAAATTGCTTATTTTCCACAAAATCAGATTCTAGTGTGTAGTTTAATATTCACTAGTTTGATTTTTTTCTTTTTTAGCAAAATTAGAATCGAGTTTGTAGGTTGTGCTTGTTGTCCATGACAGCCCCCTTGATCTCATGACTCATCATAGGTTTTATATTTTGCTCCAATTGCTGATCAACATCAAATGTGGCCATCATAATATCATCCATAGCCTCCATATTCTACAATTATTCATTGCTCATTTCTCATACATAGTAACCAAATAATGCAAACCTAGAGCTTGGACTGCAGATGTATGAAAAAAATGATAAATCCCCGCCTCTGTAAGCCTAATTAAACACAACAACTGACATGTTTGATATTTTAAAGTCATATGACTGTCTTTTTTCTACCTTGTAAACACTTACTAAATTCATACAATAATTTATTGAAATACAAAGTTGAATGGCCTCTTAACACTTGACACTAATGTCATTGCATTTGTCAAAATAGGGTTAATCATATTGTGATCTAAATTTTCATAGTGCAGTCTTCCAATTTGTCCTTTATATCTGAGCATTGATGACAATCCATCTTGTCTTTTACTACCCCTTTTAAATGCTCATGGTCTTGGCACATCAACTTTCTCTCTTTGATTGACCTTTCCTTATGTCCTGTCACTATCCCTATGGATGGAATTTGGAGCCTCCTACTACTTTTAAATATCTCCCAGAGTCACCCCGATAAGTATTTCGATCCATTTGTATCTTCATCGACAAGAAATCAGGTATCGCTAGGATATTCTGCAATTTCCCCGATGTGGTGAGTCTCCTCGATGATTATTCTTTCGATCTCAAGTATATCGCCAAGATTCTTGCTGATGTAATCTTATCGGTGTAACATAGTGGGTCAGGTAGACATTCATAACTTACTCTAATGGTATAGGTGTTGCCGATATGCTCCCCTCATGCTTCATCAATGAGACAAGATCAATATCTTGCTGATGAAATTTCATCGCTGAGACCACAGGCTAGTCCTCCTGATATATCTTCTCAGGCAATTCTAATCACTGTAACATTCTTGATCTTTCACCGATATGCTTACATTTGAACGAATACTTTTAAAAAAAAAAAATTGCATTGTTCCGTCAGAATTTTGATGAACCTCCAAAAGTGTCCAACGAATTTGCAATACATCTGACGAACATTCGTTGTAATGACTTGCCTATTTGGTCGCGAGTTCGATGAACTGCTGTCATTTTTTTGATCTGAAGTATGTCACCAAGACTCCTACCAATGTAATCTTATTGGTGTGCATAGCGGGTCAGGTAGACATTCAAAACTTACTCCGATGGTATATGTCTCACCGATATGCTTCCCTCGTGCTTCATCAATGAGACAAGATGAGTATCTCGCCGATGAAACTTCATCACTGAGACCATAGACCAGTCCTCCCGATATATCTTCTCAGGAAATTCAAATCGATGTAACATTCTTGATCTTTCACCGATATGCCTACATTTGAACGAATAATTTTATTTTTTTTAAATTGCATTTTTCCGTCGAATTTTTTATGAACCCCCAAAAGTGTCCGACGAATTGGCAATACATCTGATGAAATTTCATCGTAATGACTTGCCTATTTCATCGCGAGTACGATGAAATTCTGTCATTTTTTCGATCTGAAGTATGCCACCAAGACTCGTGTCGATGTAATCTTATCAGCGTGACATAGCGGGTCGGGTAGACATTCAGAACTTGCTCCGATGGTATATATCTTCATCGTTGAGACCATAGGCCAATCCTCTCGATATATCTTCTCAGGCAATTTTGATCGCAAAAACAGTCTCGATCTCTCACTGATATTTGCAATACGTCGAACATTTCGTCGTAATGTCGATGAACTTCTTTTGTTAATCCGACGATTCGGCAAAGGTATGTCGCTTGTATTCTGGCTACTGTTCATCGCTAGATCGACGAAATGGTTGTTGTGGTTCCGATGAACGTCTATCATTGATCCGACACTTTTGCAAAGGTATGTTGCTTGTGTTCTGGCTATTGTTCATCACTCGATCGACAAAGTTTCCATCACGGCTCCAACAAATGAGCGTCTTGAGTTTGACATTTAAAATGTTGTATGACTATCGATGAAAATTGAGCGAGGAGACTAATTTCTGCGATTCGTCGGTATATCGACAAAATATCATCAAAATTCCAATAAACTATCATTGAAAATTGGAGTCAAATTTAGTAGTGTTGGTTTTTTCATTTTGGGGGAAACCCCTCCCTTTTATTTTTCTCTCGCATGACACACTTTACTCAGAAACATATGATTTAACATAGGGTTTTCTATGTTAGCTCTCATGTCTTCTTCTTTTGCTCTAGATCATTTTCTAATTTATAGTAATTTCTCACATCATGGTGTTTAGCAATTCCTTTAAAGTGGGGTTATACATTGGCGTTATTCTCTTGCATTTTCCTTCTCATGGTTCTTGGTGCAATTCTCTTGCTTCATACTCGATGTGTTTTTTTCTTTGTGGATGACATTGGGTGTAATGTCCTTCAAGATCGCGATCTCTCTTAGCATATTGTGTTCCTCTTGGTGGCTTGATGCAACATACTGCATCCCCTAACTTGTGAATCTTCTATTCTTTGATCGGTCCTCTCTTTAAGACATTAGGCACAATGTTCCCTAAGTTAAAGACCTTTCATGAACTAAGCAAAACTCCTTTGAAAATTTTCTATTTTTCATTTTTCATTTGTTGTTATATGGCCACTTTGCATAATAAATCTTGCATGACTATGGAGCCATCTTGTTTTTTCATGAGCTCCAAGCATACGAATTTTTTCTTGTCTCATGAAGTTCGAAAATGATTACTTTTTGTGTGGTGCCTTATTAAATTTATTAGGAGGTATAACTTTGGTATGGTTTTGAGTGGAGGCCCTAATCGAGGCATGACATTCCCCATAGCCACTTTCATGTATGCAAGTGCATACCAACCATGAGTGTGTGTCTCACCTTTTAGGATTTCTCACCCGATGAACAACTAGGAGTTTCGTCGCCTCCGAGTGAGTATGCATTTTTCAGATAAACGGCCTAGATCCGATCCACATCATGATGGACAAATGATTGAAGCTTGTTTTGATTCTTTTATTTTCACCTTCTCTTTTATTTTCTTTGGCAGTGTATGCTTATGCCTTATCATTGTTCTTTATATCATTCGCATGTGTGTTCTTTTGTGCTTATGTTGGTTTACCATGGGATCTTGATCACCCCTCTTGATTGTTGTTGTGCCATATTATTGGCATTGGTACATTTGAACCCCCCCTTGGTGTGTGTTGACTTTAGTGTGAGTTTGAAGCAATTTCATTCTCTCACTAAAGTGGGGGCTAAATGTAGTGTAGAAAAATGTATCCTTTGACATTTTCACACTCGTTTGGGTCCTCCTTGTGGATTTTTTCTTAATTTTTCCTTGATTTGATGTTTCAATGTGGATAACACATTCACATTAGGTCTTGGGCCCTTGTAAACTAATGGAATTTAATGGTTCCTTGCAAAAGTTTTGTGAAGTGTTGTAACACACTTTCACATTTTTCTAGGGTTTTATCAATAAACTAAGCATAATAAACATAATTTTAATCATAATTAATACTTAATCTTTCCTAATTTGGAGTGTTGTAAAGTGTTGTAACACACTTTCACATTTCTCTGGGATTTTCATTAACAATCAAACTTTCTTATACTTTAATTGGACCTATTTTGCATCCACAAGCCTCATTTATTGCATCTTTTCAAGGATAATACCGACACCAATCATACTTCAGGTGTTTATGGCTTGTGTGGCCCAAATTTAGTGTTTGGGACTCACTCGCCACCTTGGGAAAATGAGTTTTGTGTGGCCCAAATTCAAATTTAATTCAAATTTTTGATGGATTTTATTCTCCTAGATCTAATGTTGGCTTGTAGTGTTTCAATTTTGGGAATTCTTGCATAATTGAGTATAAATACAAGGTTCTTTCACTCATATTTTCATACCTAAGCAACCCTAACATCCTAACAAGCAATCAAGTGACCTAACATTCAAGAGATCACCTAGCAAGTTTACAAGTCATCTAGCATTCACAAGAGTATTCAAGGGAAAATCATCAAGCATTTTAGAGCAACATTCAAATTCCAATCATCATATCAAAGATTGCATTCTTCATGTTTGTTATTGTGCTAACAATTGTGATGTAGATTTTATGATTCAAGCAAGTGTTTCAAGCAAGATTCAAGGACCACATCCATTGTAGCCATTTCAAGCATATTTGCAGCACCTTATTGCTAGGGTTTGGTGAGTTTTAACGTTGTTATTTTTTCATTCATCATTCTCCATTCATAGTTGTTTTCATTTCAAGGTTTAATTACCACCAAGGGGTTTCACCAAGGTAAAACCCTATTCTCTAACCCCACAACAATTTTCCCTATTCTTGTGTGTGATTTGTAGGGCTAGGTTGCAGATTTTTTTCAAGAAGCAAAGTTGGAGAAAATTTGACAATTCCCTAAAGTTGTCAAAGTTGTCATCAAGTCTTGGAGAAGCTTGGAGAAGACCTACTAGTGAAAACTTGCAGTTTCGGATCCAAAAACCAGTCAAAAAGAGAAAAGCAAATCTAGAGACACGAAATCAAGTCCTGAACTTCTAAAAAAGAAGAAGTGGATTGATTCACCACAAGTGGCGAATGAGTCCCACTGTAAAGGCTTAACAAAGATTTTCACATATCCAGATATCCTTTTGGCTGAAATATGTATCTGCACATTTTCTCAGTAGCAAGACTGATTCACCCAGCTTGGGAAATGAGTCCTAGATAGCATTAATAATAGATTTTCTAGAATTCTAGACCTCCATTTTGTCTTCTTCAGTCTCCCAAGTGCACACTCTCTATATCATAACTTTCTATTGCATTTTGTTCACATTTTTAGGCCATTCAAGGTTTTCCATTTCACATTTTGTTGCATTGTCTTTTCCAAGTCCTCACTTGGTGGTGAACCCCTCATTAGATATCATTCAACCCTTAGGACAATCCCTTTACAATATTTCAATCTCCTTTGCATTGAAATCTCAAGGGTTTGTTCTTGAGTGAAATATATGAAGATTTTCTCTCTCTTTTTAGGTTCAAAACCCTAGAGGTGAAAGAAAGGTACCAATTTTATTCTTTTCAATTACAGGAATAAACTTCATCAAAAGTTCTACATTTTATTATTTTACATCATTTTGAAATTCAAAACATAAAGACCACTTTTATGTGGTTGAAGTTCAGATTGTTTTTTGTTGTTGGTCGATTTCTTTATAAAGTGTGACACAATTTTTTTCTTTTACCCATCCAATAGAGCATTTGAGGAAAGCAATACAAAACTCCATTTATGACAAATACATGAAGAATTTCAATTACCAAAATGATGGAAAGAACATTTACATAGCATAGGATAAAAAATTGTAGTATTCTTTTAAGTGCGTAGGGTTGGAGAGGTTTGTTTTTTGGTAAAAGCATTTATGTGTTAAAAAAGAAAATTAAATGAGAGGCATATACCCTATATATATTAATATATATGAAATAAGATAACAAAAAAAGTCTAATTGCCATCTACTATTTGGCAATTCACTATTTGAAAACTATTTATACAATCATCTGTATACTGATTATACTGAACCCTTCCTAACAGTTCAACATATCAAATCTTTACAAAACATACATCCTCTAGTCTTATAGAAAACAACTAACTATTCCCCCTTACATATAAGAAGAATCCATATATAGAATCCCAAAAATTCCTGAATTAGCAGTGTAATCATCTATGAACACCCTAGATCGATACTGGAAAGAAAACTGAAATTTAATAATAACAAAATTGGAACAAAAAACCCCATTTGAAATAGTCATTCTTCCATGTCTACCGGATCATTTTCACCTCCCACCAGATCATTTTCACCTCGACTTTGCTCTGAATTAGAAACTTGAATCACTCTAGCCCTCTTTTTCCCTAAATAAATCTTCACTAGTGCATCTCTCTTTGAAGTGCCCTGAGAGATAAGCCTAACTCCCTTAGCTATAGAACAATGAAGCAAAGAAAAAAATTTCCCCACATTATAACTTTTTTGGAACAACAAACAAGCATGATATTTTTAAAAAAGATAGGGCAAAAAAATGTTCTTTATGTCCATCTCCACTCAAGCACAAAAACTATGAGAATTTTCCCTTGAAGCCCTCAAAAAAATTCAGTCATTGTTGGATTGTAGGCTCAATCTCATAGCTACATATATCCCCTGAACAACTTGGCACTTTTTAAATAGCTTAAATGGAAACAATCCACCTATTAACCCATTCCCTTTAAACAAGCAATATCCCTAAACTACTATTAAGTTCCTTGCAAAAATTAAGATTTAACATACCTCTGCACCACAACCTCCAACTCCTTAAAGGATTGAATTATATCTATAAAGTTTGAGCAGAAAATGGATAACACCTGGGCAGGTAGAATCAGCCGACGCGAACTAGGCCTGATAATCTCAATGCCAATCACTTCTCTAATACTGTCTGCAACCCCTGGGCATTCCATACAGAAGATTGAAGTGAGGTCTTCATCAGATAAATCATTTTCAAAAGGTCGCTCCCAGCTTTGCACTTGTAGAAAAAAATGAAGATTCCAGGAGTAGAATTCCATCTATCCCAAAGAAACAAACCAACCACCTCCCAAGAAATCCACATGTCTTTGAGTTTGGTTTCCGCCGCCTCTGTTGTTTCCCAGAGTATTACAAAGTTTCTCGAACACACAAACCAAACTCTCGGATGCATTTAAATAGACACTTCACCAATTTGGAACATACAAAACAATTATAGCTTTAGATATAATGAAGAATGAAGGAGGTCATTTCAACATCAAATGAAGTCATGAGCTCCAAAGCACAACTTAGTTGCACATTGTTCAATAAAAACTTTGTACCTGCACAATGAATACAAGTGAAGGAAAAAAAAGATCATATCTTAAAGAGAGCCTTCGTCAGTTGATGAAGGATTCCACTGTGGAACATGTGCCACAAAGCATGCTAAGTCATCATTCCCTTGGTATGAAACTCGTGGCTTGATTCATTTGAAGGGTGATTACAAGCAGATCCTTTTGCAATATTTTGCAAACATCTATTGAAAAGGATGACATTACTTAGATATGAGTAATTCTTGTAGAAGCATGTCTTCTTTTATTATTGCTCTTACATTTTGATGTTTAAAATCTTTCCCTTCACACCCAAAGTTTACAATTCTATCGGCTATTTTATTCCCTTCTTGATAAATATGAGAAATATGCACTTTTTGAAAGGACTCCATCAATGCCCATGCTCTCTTTAGAATATATTAGATTCTCTAATTTAAGACATTTTTTGATTTACATGCATTTATAATAATCAAAGAATCGCCCTCAATATGAACCTTATTTAAACCCGACTCCCTTGCCAAATACAAACCTTTTAGTAAATTTTTGCTTTTGCCATATTATTTGTTCCTTCTTCTAATTTAAGAGCCTGAGCCACTATCAGATGACTGTGTGAATCTCGAATACAAATACCAACACCTGACAAGCCTGGATTACCTTTACTCGTTCCATCAAAATTTATTTTAACAAAACCCAGAGCAAGAGGAGTCCACTTCACCTCATATCTATTCTGTTTACTAAACCCTGAATTTTGATTTGTTCCAAAAATTGACTTAGAAATGAGCTCCCAATTACACAAAACCTAATTATCCCAAGTAGTTAATGTAGATGAATGACTTTTTTTATTTTTGACGTAATAATTTACTACTTTTGAGATTTACTTTTCTAGTTTGAAAAGAAGTTGTTGTTGGGAGTGTACTTGCTTTATTACTTTCCCACCATATGCACCAAATGACTAATGAAGGAATTATCTTCCATATGCATGCAAATAAAGATTATTTATATAAAATAGGCCAACTCGAGAACAAGTCCCATAATGAGTTAGGAAGAGGAAATTGGATATTCAAATTTATCCTTATAAAATTCCAACACTCTTGAGCTTCTTTACAATTAACAGAAAGATGATCTACTATTTCATATGTTTCATGACATAAAACACAAACAAAAGAATCTGTAATACCCAATCTTTCCAACTTTCCACTCGTCAATATCCTCTTCTTCAAAGCAAGCCAAGAAAAAATTCCTTCCTTAGGAAGAGTCATGGAATTCCAACAAAAAGAAAAGGTCCTATGATATTGGGACTGGGTTGAGTTTTCAATGATTGAATTATACCCATCCCTAACTGAGTATTCTCCATCCTTTCTAGGAGCCCAAACTAGTCTATCTGCTTTCCCTAAAAAGAAGACTTCTCTTTTTTCCAATTCCCTTTTTAGACTTGTTACTTGTTGTGTGGAAATATTTAAAGCAGAAAAAACTTTCCAAGAAACTTTCCCTGTATGAGTATCAACTACAGCTACATAATCTTTTAAGTTAGTTCCCCAACTTTTCGAGAGATCTTGAACCAAAGTCTAAATATGCAACACATAATTAAGTGGAGGAAAACCATTCCACGAATCCTTCTAAAATTGCACCCGTTCCCCATCATTAACCTCCCATGATAGATAAGGGAGAATAATCTTCCTGCACAAGGTAATAAAA
The DNA here is from genome assembly GCA_007115665.2 of Sequoiadendron giganteum. Lineage (NCBI taxonomy): Eukaryota > Viridiplantae > Streptophyta > Pinopsida > Cupressales > Cupressaceae > Sequoiadendron > Sequoiadendron giganteum. Next base: position 376,205,696 of record CM021102.1, read on the forward strand.
TTCAACATATCTGAGCCACAAGGCGGATTTTCTATTGTAAATACCCTTTGGGAGTTACTACTATCTAAATATTTTTTCTGTATTATGGAGCACCATTTCAATTCAGGACTCTTATACATCCACCATGATAGTTTTGCACCTAATGCTAAATTTCTTGCAGATAAATTATATAGACCAATCCCACCAGCATGTTTACTCAAACACATGTTCTCTGAAGAAATCAAAGGTACTTTCCTTTTTTCATCAATATTACCGCTCCACAAAAAGCTTTTGATAATTTTTTCAATTCTTTTAATTATGAAATTTAGTGCATTCAAAACATCAAGGAAGTAATTCGAGATGGAAGTTAATACCGACTTGATCAGCATAATCTGACCTGGCAAAGACAACCATCTATCTTTCCAGGACAAAATTCTTGACTTGAGTCAATCAATAATTTTTTTCCAGTACTTTATTTTATTTTTTCCCATGTAAAAAGGAATATCTAAATAAGAACTAGGTAATTCAGCCAATTGAAAGCCCAGTGTGTCTACTATTTGCTTTGAAACTGTAGATTTTGTGTTAAAAATAAAAATTTTGGATTTATCTGCATTTACCTTATGTCCTAAAACCAAAGAATAGCTTTGAATAACTTTTTTTACTTGTTTAGCTTCCTAAAGAGTTTATTTTCCATATAGAAGAGTATCATCTGCAAATAATGAGTGTGCTACCACAACCTGAGTGTTTGGAATCTGAATACCCTACCAAAGCCCTTGATTATGACATTTGAGGATTGTCCTGCTTAAAGCATCTGCCATTAGAATAAATAAAGAAGGAAATAATGGATCACCTTGTCTAACCCCTTGATATGCGCCAAAGAAACCAACCAAAGACCCATTTACTAACACAAAAAATTTAGCCCCAGCCGAACAAGATCTGATCCATTTACACCATTTGTTACAGAAACCAAACCTTTGCAATACTTGGATTAAAAAATCCCAATTTACTTTATCATAATCTTTCATCATGTCAAGTTTAATAATAAAGGAAGGAATATTATTTGCTTTAATAGAATGCAATACTTCATGCGCAACTAGAGCACCTTTTGGTGTTTCTCTGCTTGGAACAAAATAGCCTTGCTCCGAAGAAATAATTCTTGAAATGAGAGGTTGAATTCTGAAATAGATTTCTTTTGTAAATATCTTATATATTGTATTGCATAAGGAAATTGGCCTGAAATCTGCAAAAGTTTTCGGGGACTACACTTTTGCAATAATCGCAACGTGAGTAGTTTATTTAGCATTATACCTGATCTCCTTGATAGCTCTAACACCATCAAGACATCAATACCTAAAAATTCACAACACTTTTGAAAGAATAGCGTCATGTATCCATTAGGACCCGAAGCCTTATCTGGATCTAAAGAGAAGACCACCTTCTTAACTTCCTCCAAAGTGAAAGGCCTCATTAACCCATTATTATCTTCTTTAGAGATCAACTTTGGAATATTCTCTAACAACTCCTCTACCTTATCTATGGATGGCCTTTCACTATTTTCCGAGCTAGATAATAATTGTGAGAAAAAATTGATACCTTCTTGTTGAATATCCACTTCTGATGATAACAATTCATCTGTTTAAGAATGATGAATTGAAAATATTGTTGTAGATGACCTTTTAGCTGCACTGAAGAGTGAATTTGTTTTGTATTTTTATCCCCTTCTTTTAGCCATACTTCTCTAGATTTCTCACGCCAATAAATCTCTTCTCTTGGTACTAATTCAGCCCATTCCATTTGTAACTTCTTTTGTTGCTCATATGTCTCTACATCCAACCCTTGAGCTATAATCTTTTCATTAATTTCAGATAATTTCTTGAAAACCAACTTCTTCTGATGGAAAATATTTTTAAAAACATGTAAATTCCAATGCTTGATTTGAGTTTTAACATATTTCAACTTATTCCATAATTGAAGCATTTGAGATCCCTTAATAAAAGGAGCAGAGACCCGCCATTGTTGTAACAACTAGTAAAATTGTGGGTGCCTGAACCACATCTTTAGGAACTTGAAGGAAGGATTAGACTTAAAAGCATGACTGTTTGTTTCTATGTCTAGAGAAATAGCATAATGATCTGAAGCCACATAAGGCAAAATTTGAGCTGTAAAGACTTGTCCTGAAAACCAATTAGTCCATGTAAACAACTCATTCTCTAGTACAATATCAATTAAGGTGTTATCATTAATAAAGCTTAAAAAATCCTCCATCACTCTGGGTAGGGGACAAATGCCTCCTTTTTTTTCTTTTAATGATGCTATAGCATTAAAATCACTAGCTAAAATAACCTTCTCATTTCTGAAAGTATCCAAAACATTCGATAAACTATCCCAAAGATGTCTCTTTTCCAAAGTTGTAGTAGGAGCATAAACATTGATAATGTGAAAATACAAATCAAAATGAGAAACTTTCAGCAGTTGCCAATGTTTTTCATTACTGATCAACTGCAAGGCAATTGTTTGGGATCCCATAAAGAAATAATACCTCCCAAAGCTCCATTTTCTGGAGACTGAACTGATCTCCAATTTTTCCATTTCCCAATTGAAGATTCAAACACTTTTTCTGAAGTTTTAGTTTCTTGAAGTAATATCACATCAGCTTTACAAGCATCAATTTTTTGCTTGACTTGAGCTTTCTTGTCAAGGGCATTAATGCCCTTGAAATTCCATGAGAAAATCCTAATTGAATACTAGGAGAGCAACAACCTCTCCTCAATTTTTTATTTCCTAAAACCACCAATTTAGAATCCAATGTAGCTTGTAAACCAGCAGCTATCACCTCTTGCATTTTTGTGGCATAATATTTCCTTCCCCTTTTACGAGGAGTTTTCAAAGGAGATAACTGGACAAAAGGTGTTTGTGAATTGACAAAGTCTATGAATAATCAAAACCTCCATAAGACTTAACTTCTCTTACTTGGGCTCCATGTGTTAAACTTTTTTTCATTATACTTTTGAAATTGATAGTATATGCAACGCGGTTTAGTACTAAAAAAGATTTGGCTGAAATAAAATCTATCCAATGCAAGTATACATATCAAAAACATGTTAATTCATATTTGAAGAATGCATAAAAGAACCCATTAATTATTCAAAAGATAGTATTGGAGTCATCTATCGTTATGAAAAACAAAAACTAGAATAATTATTATTTAGAGTATGAAATATTGATGGTATTTGTATGAAGATTTATTAATTTTTTTTTTGTTGCACATTGCACCAAAATTGTCTTGTGCATGAAATCTTTTTGAAGATCTTTCCTAACATTACTATCCTTTTCAAAGAAAGTACAAATTAATTTGCATAACCTTCCTCTTGAAGCATAATGTTTAATGCATTTTGAACCAATGTTCACCAAATTTTGGCTCTCTCCACTTTTATCTCATTCAATGCAAATGAGAAATGTAGAGTTAGCAAAGATGTGGTGATAATTGAGTAGAATGCATTAAAAGTTGCTTCAAGAGGAAGAGTATAAAAATTTATATGTACTCTTTTTGAAATGGATAGTAAGTTAGGGAAGTTTGAAAAGAAGTTAGATGGACAACACAATTTTGGTGAAATGTGTCATAGGAAAATTACATAGTCGAACTAATCAAATTCTGGCATAAGAAGCCAAAGTTTTGTCTATTCTCCTTGATTTTTTGTATCATTAAAGCACTTGGCTTGAGAAATTGAAAATTTAACTGAGGCCAATGCCCAATTAGCACTACAAAACACACATAACTCTATGAAATAGAAGACGATAATACAATGAATGTCATGCATATGCTTGTCAAAATAGGAATTACAAGTATTTGTTGTTGAAGAAGACCAAAAGACTTGAAGAAAATAAAAGATATTCTTCCTTCATGTGATCCAAAATTTGTTAAGGAATTTTCTCATCATGTTTTAATGTCAGCCACACATGAAAAATTGGAGTTGCACCACACCTATTTTCTACTTCATGGACATGAGCACAAATGTTGTTTACTAGAGTCTAATAGCTCTTGATAACTTCCATTTTGAGAAATGTCCCTGTAGAACATTTGTTGCAATAAAGTGTGGCCTTGTTCTTATAAGTGAAAGTGAAAATGCAAAAATTTCTATAAATAACTCTATGAAGTAGATGTTGATAATACAATGAATGGCATGTACATATGCTTCTCAAAATATGAAATAAAAGTATCTAATGTTCGAGAACATCAAAAGACTCGAGGTAAACAAAAGATAGTCTTTCTTTGTGTGAACCAAAGGTTGTTAAGGCATTTTCCCATCATGTTTTTATGTCAGCAACACATGAAAACTTGGAGTTGAGCCCTGCCTATTTTTTGCTTCATGGACATGAGTAGAAATATTTTTTGTTGGAGTCTAATAACTCAAATTTGTACACATAACTCTATGAAGTAGATGGTTTTAATACAATTGATGTGATACATCTTCTTTTCAAAATATGAAAGATTCTGATTAGCATCAATGTGCTCACTTGGGGGCTTTGTAATTTAGCTACTATGCAAGTATTGCCCAAAATTTTCCCAACCAAAAATACATGACAAAGACTAGCAATGCAGCAATACAAGAAACACTTTTTCTATTTGAAATAGTGAGTATTTCATTACAAAATAGTATGTACAACTTCCTTTTTTTCCTTTTAATCAACTGAAGCACTTTAGGTGCTCTACCCGTTTACTATTGTCCTTTGTGGGACTTGACCTTTTCAATTGTAGCACTGTAACTATGAATTTGTTAGAAATCATTGTGTCTTTATGTGCATTTGCAAGCTCTTGGAATGCCTCGCTCAAGGCTAATGGCTCTTGATAACTCCCACATTAAGAAATTTGTGCATCCAACATTGACTACAATAAATTATGGCCTTTTTGTTATTACTGAAAGTGAAGCTACAAAAAATTGTACCATTAAGTTTCCTATAAATTATAGGGATGACATTTTGTATGAGTAACTAGAAAGCTTCTTCATGTAACTCCATTAAGCATTATATGTGTGGTTAGGTAGTTCTTGCATGGCCATAAAATCTCACACTAACCAGTATGGTATCAAATGCTAGTAGGATAAGCCTAATATATTACTAACTACACGTGTCCAGCCTTTATCATTGTAATTAATTATTATGAAAGGAATTTTCTCATGCAAGTTTAAATTGGTTATCTTTTGCAAATCAAGGACATCAAGAGAATAAAATGAGAAAATTATGCACAAGGAATACAATTGTTGATAATGGATATGATAAGATGAACATCCATGGGATTTTTTATACTGCTAAAAGAAATGTTGATCCTTTCTGCATTGCTCATCTTAGTAAGAAAACTTGTCATTTTTAATATTGGCTATAGGAAGTGTACTACTCATATTCTATTTGTTTAGCATTTGACTATTTCCTAGGAAAGGTTTCCTTGCAAAGAATGGCAATCATTAATGTAGTAATATGAACACACTACTTTGAACATGATTCACAGTAATTCAACTAGTAATATGAAGATGCTAAATATTCCTATATAAATAAGTTATGAATATATTACATTACATTTTATTTTGTGTTGTCTATATTTTCCTAGCTTTCTTTAATGCTATCTATGTTGATTTGTATTGGTTATTCTTTGTTATCAAATATGAGTTAGAAATTTATAATTCTACTTGATACGAAATTAGAAATCCAATAATGTGAAAGGGAACAATGTTTTGACAAAGTGTCAATTGTGCATTAGAAAAGTAAGAGAAGCAATGGAGAACAGATACAGAGGTGTTAGAAAATGGTCAGTTCGTTATGGTTCAAAAATCTATAACCCTGATTTAAAGAGGCAAAAATGGCTTGGAACATTTGACACAACAAAAGAAGTAGTGCATTCTTTTGACAAAGTTGTGATAGCAATTAGAGGGGAAAATTAAGGGGAAAATTAAATTAAATTTTTTGTGTACACCCATTCTAAACCATGTAGCTCGTTGTTCAAGGAATCTATTGTTGAAATATGTCATCTAGAATCTAGATTACAAAAAAATAAGAAATAGAAAAACAAATTGGCCAAACAATTTGCATCTCACCAATGTAAAGAGAAAATACAAGGATGTGAAGACCTATGCTTGAGTTCTAATGAATCTGAACAATGTGCAAAATATAGGTCATATAGAAGTGTTAGAAAATGTCGAAGTGGTCGATATGGTGCAGAAATTTAGAATAATAAATTGAAAAAATGACAATGGCTGGGACGTTTTCATATAGCCAAGGAAGTTGCCTATGCTTATGATATGGCTGCAATATCCATAAAAGGCAATAAGGCAATCACAAATTTTGACCATACCACCAAGTTCTTGCAACAAACTTTGCCTAATAATAGCTGCAAAGAAAAAATACAAGAAAGTGAAGACCTATGCTTGATTTCTGATGAGTTTGAACAATTTGCAAAAGAAATTTCATATAGAGGTGTAAGACAACGTCCATGGGGTCGTTATGTTGCAAAAATTTGGAATAATAAATTAAAGAAATGACTGTGGCTAGGAATTTTTGATACAATTGAAGAAGCTTCCTATGCTTATGATATGGTTGTAATATCTAGAAAAGGCAATAAGGCAATCACAAATTTCAACTATACCAATTCAAAACCAGGAGACCTGCCACAATCCACCAAATTATTGAAACAAAATTTTCTTGATAATAGCTCAACTAGTTTAAGAATGGAAAAATCAGGATCAGATAGCCTAAGTCCTAACAATCTTTCTGACATGAACATCGTTGATGATATATAATGCTCTACAAATATGACAAATAAGAATTAATACCTTGTTGAACTTGATTCCAACAAATTAGACATTCCTATCTCTGATCCAAAAGATATTAATGTCATTTTTAGTAGCAATATTGAAACTAGAATCCCTTTGGAATATTATACCTTTGATAATTCTCTTGCAAACTTTGGTATGCATTATTCAAGTACATTTGAATTGTTCAATTATGAAACCTTTTGTCAAAATTCTACTGGTAGCAATTTTTTTACTCCATCTTCATTGACATGGTTCAAACCCATTCTTAGCTCTACTAATAACTATATTCTAGTTATTAATACCAACAATGATACAATTTCAATGATGGATACTAAAAAATTGAATTTTCCCAATAAAATTGAAAGCCAGTGTATATGCCCATTCTTGGGAGATTTTCTATTTGCAGCGACAATCTTGAGATAAACAAGGAAAACAATATCAATTATGATATTAGTAATTTGTATGTGGTTGTTACTAGTTCTACATCTACAACTAAAATATGATATTGTTACTTGGGAAATTAGAATTCCTTCGAAGAATATTGTACGCTAATATTGATTAAGCAATATAAATTACATTGAAGCAAAATATCATTTTAGAAGATTGTATGTTGTTGTTACAAAGTCTAATTTCAATGCTTATAGCTTAGCCCAATATGTACACCATATATTTGTGCAACTATTACATAACAATATTTTACAAATACATGTATTGAAAAAAACTATTGCATTTGAGAAGAATATATTTTATTCATTTATGACATATTTTCAAATTTATCATTTCTTATTTTTTGAATTGTCTAAATTATTTTGAAGTTCATATTTATCATCCCTTATTTATTCGACTTTCATGTGTCATCCTCTAATCTTTGTATCCTATCAAAATAAGCAAGATGACAATGAATAAGTGTATCTACATGCCTCGATAGAAATGGGAGGTGCCAATTCTAGGCCCAATTGATTTAATTATATTGGCACACATTTTTTTTGTGGATTATCTTCATGCTGAGCAAGCTATCAAAATCATATTAGGTGAGGACTTGATTAAGGGTGGAATTAGAGTGATGTACTACTCAAACATAGTTTCATGCTTTCTATCAAATTCCATGGACTTAGTCCACTATCCAAATTTCCTAAATAAGTTAGCATATGCATATATTAAAGATTATCTACTGCCACCAAATATTTATAGTGAAGTTGTCACTAATTATGATGAAATAGTTGGTTATTCTTTTTTGGGGGGTTTATTACCCTATGATGTGTAAAATAATGTGAAGCAACTTCCTATATTTACAATGTTATACAAATGGGATTGAACAATAATTGTGAGCTCGTATTCATGCATTCCTTGTGTGCACATTCTGCTCACTTGGGTCAAAATCTATCAACAAGGATCTTAGAGGTCGTTAGATCATTGATAGACCTATATAAGCATGTTCCTCCTCAAGATCCTACCACATCTCTAGTATCCACATCCACTTTAGATATAGTTTCTTCGGAGGAAATTATCAATAATTCTTCTCCATAGGGAAGGCCTATGTAATTTGCAGATTCTACTATATTTTTTGTTTATGGTATTCAAGTATACAATTCTAAGCATTCTATCTTTCTGATCAATTTCATCTAGCATTTTCTTGTGTTTCTTTAATCTTGTAAATGTACACATCTTATCATCTTTAGTGCATGACATTGTCACAAAAATAATTTTCAAGTTGATATGTTTTTTGCTATGAATGCATTTTCCTATATCTCACGTATTGTCATAATAAAACATTGATGGGTAATTATGTATAAATTTTCATTGCAATACAAATCTGTAGACATGGAAAATGTACAAATGTCATTCAACACACTTGATCCTAATTACTAACATCATTTCCTACAGAATCACACTCTCAACATTTCATCGTAATTCTATCCCTTAATCTGATGAATCATTATTCATCTGATTAAGTCTATCACCTCCTTTGATTAAATTAATCAATTTAATTTAATTAGCCTTACCTTTCTGTTTAATTAAATAATTCATTTTATTTAATTAAATACCTAAATTCTTACTATTAAATTAAATAAATTAAACATTATTTAATTTAATCTAACATATTCCTTCTTGATTAAATAAATCAAATCATTTATTTAATAAATCATTTCCCCTCAATTCTAGACTTAAATCAATTCATAAATCTAAGTCTAAATTGTCACATCACCTTATTCTTCATTAAATTAATCAAATCTATGATTAACTTAATCATTCTCACTAAAATCCTCTAGAGAATGCAAGTTGCACAATAAATCAAATACTTTGATTTATTAATTCTTCTATTTTCCCTCACAAAGCATCAAAAGGGAATATTCCCTCAATTTGAATTCAAATTCAAGTGGGCTTTGTCCTTCCAACAAAGCATTAAAGGCCTCTTACATGTCCTTGTGCATTGAGCCAAGTGACATTAACTCCATTTATCTTTCCCTCTCACATGTCACATTCAAAATTCAAATTTGAATCTCATGGCATTTATCATGCACATTGACCAAAATGTGCTCATTCCTCAACCATTCACATCTTGACAAATGGCACTTGGCCATTGGATGTTGAATGATCCCACATTGCTTATTTTCACTCATTCTTCCAAGATTGAAATCTATAAATGAGAGACTCTTCCTCTCATCCAATCACCCACATCTTGAGTAAACTTACTCTACTCAACTTCATCCTCAAAGCAAGATCTTAGATAGGTTATTGCAAGTTTTCTCAAGAACACATCATTGTTCTTCATCATCAAGTGGATCAATCATCAACAATCACACAAAGGAGTTGGGAAAGGGCCAATTGCAACACTTCATTGGCACCAACTCCCCCATGGGATCAAGAGTTTTCTTAGTTTAGATAGATTTAATTTGGTTTAATGCATTGTTCTTCGTTTTTCATTTCTATCTTAATTTTGTCAATGGATTTCATGGGGAATCTTGATTCTCACTTGCATTTGATCTAAAATTATGCTTGTTTGCTATGTTTGTGCATTTGCAGGATTAGGGTTCACAAAATCCAATTTACATAAATAGATGTAGTTAAAAAAACCAATTTGGTATGTCATTTATGCAAACTACAAAGGTAGAAGCACAAAATTAAGCCTACTTGATATCTAAATAACAATGTGATTGGAAATTTTTATATATGGATTGTCCATTATATCTAATACATTTAATATCAAATCATTTCTTAGAATCATATATGTAAAATATGGATTGCCAACTTCATACAAAGTTTACAAAATATATAAATTGGAATCAGACTTTCATAAAAAATACACGTGACAATAATTCAAACTATTGATTTGAGTCTTGTTATTTACATACCCTAGTTAAATCATAAATATTTGATTTAGCCAATATCTCATTTTGTGGTAGTAAATAAGTCTGCTATCTACTACATAGAACAATAGAATTGAATGTGTCCCAAAAAAATTTATGATGATATGTTAAAATAAAAACAGATAGTAGAATATTATTAAACTACTTTTTGCATAATAAAGTAAAAAAATATAATGCCAATCAACTTAATATGTTGCAATTTTAACTCAAAAAAATTAATAACAATGAAATTTTCGTATTGTAGAACTTGGAGCAAGAGGACAAGAAGAGAACCTACAAATATTATTCTAAATAGTAAATCCAAGTACAAATTCACAAATTGTTTTCTTCATAAACATAACAGGTACATGACACCTCTGCTCTTTACTTGTGGATAATTCTTATCTTTTCCCACAAAAATGAAGAGAAAAATATAATATAAAGAATAGATGTAGAAAATTATAGATTATCAAGTCGCTCTCAAGTATATAATATTGACAATGCACTTAGAATTGAAGGACTATTTAGAACTAATTAATTTACATACAATGTAGAAGATTGTATTTTTGATTCATTAGAATTTCTACTTAATCATCGTTACACATCAAATCAATTATGTAATGGAACAATTGATTACAATTTTTAAAATGTTATTTAGAAGGTGATGTGGAAGCAGATTGGTCATATAACAATGAATTAGATCCAAATACATTAGATGAATTGCATAAAATAGAAAACATTGAAACTTGTTTTCGGAGAATGCAAAAATCAACTATTCCAACTACAAATAATGAAGAAATTGGGTTATGGGGAGATATTTTGTATTAAGTGGCTATCAAAATGGCTAGGCATATAAATAAAGGTTCAATCACTAATAATGGCATAGAAATATTTTTATTTTAATGAATTATCTAATGCAGAATCATACTCTATCCTTTTTCATGATACAAATCCTCTTCATGGACACTTTGAGCCACTTCTACTTTATGAAATGCATTCGACGAATATCATTAAAATGCAACACTTTGTCAAATTAAACAACTGATTAGAAATACCAATGAACATAAGAAAACCCCATTCAATCAAATTGAAAATATTCAACAATGTACGCTCAACTCACTACGAAAAAATCAAAAAACAAATATGTACAGAACATATGACAAAATCTAAAAATTACAACACATACAATTCAAAATCGCCCATAGAATTGTTCAAAAAACAAATTGAAGATACAGCTAGCTATGTATGTTCAATTTGTGAAATGTTGCATTTCAAAAAAGACATTACAACTTTGAAAGAGAAAGAAATGTGTATGTATTACTACTTGTCCACAAATAAACAAATTACAACAACAAACTATATTTGTTCCCAATGCAAAGCATAATTGAAACAATCTAAATTATCAAAATATGCAACTCCAGATTATATCCAAACCAACAATCCATTACAATATGTATCAATGCTAACACAACTAGGAGAACAACTAGTTTCACTTAGAATTGCATTTGCACAAATATGGCAATTAGGATATAAAAAATCTCAAATAGGGTTGATTGGCTCTATTATAAATGTACCAATTAACACAGATATCATACAAAGAGCATTACCACGTTCAACCAATGAAACATCAACAATTGCTATTGCTCTTAAAAGACGACTGCAATATAAAAATGCATACCAAAAAGGAATGGTAAGTGCAAATATGATAATGAAATCTTTGAAACAATTATGCAAGAAAAAATTATAGGTGATCCCACAATACTGGTTTACAATTTTTGGCCAAACTAGACACTGAACTAATTTTTTCTAACTAAATCTTCACTTTCAGACATCTATAACAACTAAACCATGAGGAATTTGAAGATGATGCAAACTAGTGATTTGTGACATTTTTTCTATAGATTCTAAATATATTTTTTTCAAAAATTTGGAATCAAATTGCACTTTTTTTTTCCATATCCTTTGAAAACTAGTTTTTTTTAGTAAACACCATTTTTAAGGAGTGATGCTCACCGTATAACACATAACTTTTTTTCCTTGAAGGATAAAATTCTATTTTTTTCAAATTTAGATTTGTAACTACGATATCTAGTGCTTCCAATTGGTCTCATAGTGTTTTATTGAATATTTGTCCTTAATCAAGTTTTGAAGTCAAAACAATTACAATTCAAACATAGGTGGACCGTATAAGACATAAATATTTTTGTATGTATCGAAATTCACTTTTTTTTTGTTGGATCAAGGACTTCAATATCTGGTGCACTCATATTTTTCAAAAAAATAAAATGATAATCTTATATTTTTCCACATGTGCAGAACAGAGAGTTTGATTTTCGGTGAAAAACCTATGTTTAATAAAACTAAAAAAAAAATACATAATAAAACCAAAACATATTAAAATTGTATTCGTTGGATAGCTCATTTCAAGGACTACCATCATCTAGTTGGGTCTATGAAGTCTCCTCCATTTTCATCCTCAACCCGAGCTTCAAAGGGAAAAATTTTGGAGTTTTTTTGTGCCAGAGGGTGAGGAGGTGGGAAAAGGGGGGTTCACTCTAACCCTTGGGGCTTCGCTCGAACTAGGGCTCACTTAAACCAGGGTTCGCTCTAACCCTAGTTCGAGCGAACCCCCTTTCCATAACGAAAAAATATGGGTTTCAACATTCAATGGGTCCGCTCAAACCAAGAGTTCGTTTGAACCCCCAAAAACCTTTTTTTTTTGCATAGGGTCATTTTTTGCAACTTTTCCTTCCTCACTCGAATTGTAAACCACTTTTGTGGGTTTACCCACAAAATGGAAAATGTTCAAATAAATACAGATTGGGGACGAATTCTTGAACTCAATATTCCAAATGGCATAGTCAATTACAGTAGTATGAGTGACACTGATGTTGGAAGTGATATAGAAAATGAAATACCTGGTGAAACATTCATACATGGTTTCACTTAATCTAGATGCATACTTGAAATGCAAGACAATATTATAGAAATTACATGAGAAAAAGGAAATAATACCAATGGAATATTTAAAGATAAATATATTGAAGAAATGAATTTTCCTACATTGTTCTTTGGCAATCCGTGTGATGATGACATCACCAAAAGATATTCGTACCAAAAAATAGTAAAATGGGAATTACAACATTCAAATAGGAAATTTTCTTACCATACAACAAATCTATTCTTCAAGACCATTAAAATTCTAATAGAACAAGTCCTATCAACAATATGGGTGAGACTATGTAAGGGGTATTTAAAAGGGAGAAGGCTACTAGCAAAGATGTGAAACATAAACCTAATTTAGAAAATATTCTTAAATCTAACATTGGCTATGTTGATTTCAAGAGAATAAGAATATCTCCAAATTATTTGCATCAATTAAAAAAAAATATTTGTGATGATACGACAACTTGGACCACTGACTTTTTTTATTACATTTACAAGTGTTGAACAATATTCAAAACCATTAAAAAAAATGCTTGAAGACTTACATCATGCATATCAAAAAACAATAAATCAAGAAAAATCCAACACTACAAACGAAAGTGAAAAACTCCATTTGATAAGAAGAGATCCTATCACATGTGCACGCTATTATAGGCATAGAATTAATGTAATGAAAAAATTAATATTAATAGACAATTCATTTTTTGGAATTATTTCAGATTATTTCTCTGTAATTGAATTTCAGAACCGTGGAAATGAACATGATCATTTCCTCTTGTGGATTACAGAAGCACCAATTTATGGCAAAGACAATAACAAAACTATCAAAAAAAATGTAGACAAGTACATTACATGTAACACTGAACATATACACCCAGATATAGCTATGATACACAAACACCACCACACAAAACAATGTAGAAATTCCAAAAAGAAAACTTGTAGATATAATTTTCCACTCCCGCCATGAGTAAAATTATTAATCTAGAACCTTCTCAAAATAATGATAAAAACATAATTTCAATAGAAAAATAATACAATCGACTTTACAACTTTCAAGAAAACTATGACAATACAATATCGTTTCAAATGTTCATAGATGAAATGAATATTAATGAAAACGAATACATAATAACCATCAAATCTACAATCTGTAGGCCTACAACACTTTTGAAGAGGAAACCGTCAAACATATGGAATAATAGTTTTGCTAGAACATTACCATAAATATGGAAAGAAAATACAGATGTATAATTTGTATTGAATGCATATGTTGCAACAATGTATTGTAGCTCCTATATGACAAAATAAGACAAGTCACTGACAAATTCATTCAAAAGGATTCATAAAGATCATGAGCAAAACAATATCGATTCTATAAATATGATAAGAAAACTTGGAAATGAATTACTCTATTTACAACAAATTTCTTCACAACAAGAAACTCACATTTCTTTATCATTTATATTAAACTATAGCTCAAGAAAATACATATTCATTGATACAAGAATCGAAGATGAGAGGAAATTTATCTTAAAATCAACAAAAAAACTAAGTAAAGAACTAGATGAATCAAAAAAATTAACATCAAAATCATTGATAGATCACTATCTTGCAAGACCTCCAACAATTCCACACATTTTTCTTGTAGGTTTTGTTTCAAAATATAGGAACAATGATCAAAGATTACAAAGTAAAGTTGAATCAAATATTATACGTTTTTTAAACTTCAACAAACATATTGACTCAGAAAACTATTGTAGAGAACAATTACTACTATACATGACATTTATAGAAAGTGAAAAAACACTTATAAATGGTTTTGAAACATTGCATAGTGCTTATTTATATCATGAAAATATTATTAGATAAAATCACATGAAATACAACTACAAGATCAACCCCATGTGGGGTGACATTGACAAACCTATTGATGAAATCAATACAAATAATGATGACATCAAAAATCATATCCTTTCTAAAAATAATACATCCAACAAAGAATAGTATAACATAGAATTAGATATTGAAGCAGTAAAATTCAACAAACCAAATAGAAAATTTCACAACATTTTTGAAATTGCAAAACTTCCTCAAATTATAGACAATAATGAATACTATACATTGAGATGAATGTTAGAAAAAGACCAACAAGCAATTGTAAAATACATTGCATTGAAAAACTAAAGAACAACAAAGCACCACTACACTTGTTCTTAACAGGAGGTGTCGGAACAGGAAAGACATTTACTGCAAAATTCATATATCAAACCTTACTTCGCATATACAACACATCTATTGATAATGATCCAAACAAACCAAACGGCCTAATACTTTCTTATACAAGAAAAGTAGCATACAACATAGGTGGAATCACAATACACTCAACATTACACATGACATTTAATAAGTTAGAATTCATCCCATTGATTTTTGACATATTGGATGCAATATCCAAGCATTATCAACAACTTCGTGTTGTATTGATAGACGAAATCTCTCTAGTTGGAGCAAGATTTCTACGTTATATTGATAAATGATTACGACACATAATGCAAACCCCTACCAACTATTTTAGAAATGTTGACATGATTTTCTATGGCGATCTTTACCAAGTACAACCAGTATAGGATTCTCTAGTATTTGGGAATTCCCCAACATTAAATGAACTATTGCCATATAACTTTTGGGAACAAAATATAAAATGCTATGCATTGCAATCAACCATGCGACAAAGAGATGAAAATTTTATTGCATTACTCGATAGAATAAGAATTGGATTGCAAACGATTGAGGACTTGGAGTATTTAAATAAAAATTGTTTCCACTCATTGCCAATGGACCCAAAATTCCCTTACCTCTTCTACAGACGAGAAGATGTCAAAAAACACAATCAAAACATGCTATCAATTACACCTAGAGAGATAATTATATTGAACACAATTAACGAATATGATGATAATTTTAATGCAATTCCATCATATGACCATTCAATTTATCTACCATCTCAAATACTCTTGAAACCAAATATGCTAGTTGAAATATATGCTGGCAATTACAACATGGAAGATGGGCTAGTCAATGGATCAAATGGAACATTCAAAGCATACACAAAATACACTAACTTCGACATTGTTTGGATCAAATTCAATGATTCACAAGTTGGACGTAGATAAGCCAAAAGATTGGCACAATGTTATAGAAATTGCATTGACAAAATTTGGACACTCATACTTCTCATTGTGAAACCTACTAAAAACCTATACAACCAAAAGAGATTGACTATTAGAAAACAATTTCCAATACAACTAGCATGTGCTTGTACACTTCATATATCACAAGGCCTTACAGTGCAAGCATTAGCATTTAATCCATCAGGCATAAACAAACATGGATTGGCATATATGACACTTTCACGTACACAGACAATTGACACGTTATTTTTGTAAAAACCTCTTACTCAAAAACATTTCAAAGTGAAAAAAAAGTGATCACCAAAATGTCCCGCCTACATTCAACAGCGAAATTGGGAATTTCAAAATGAACAACTATAAAACATTAGCGGAAAACATTTACTAATAACCACATTGAATACTCATAACCTACTTCTACATATTGAGGACATACTTAATGACCATGAAATGATGTCATCTGATATTATTTGTCTACAAGAAACACATATGTAACTATCTAAACATAATGATCAATTCCAAAATTTCAATCATTTTTCAACAAGTCACATACATGGTGTAACAACCTTAACTAAAAATAATCTATTAATTTCAAAAACAATGCAACATGAAACAAAAAATGTAGAAGCTATAACAATAACAATAACTTTGAAAAATGATGAGATCAACATATGTAATCTATATGCAAGACCTAATACACCACTAATAGAGATTATAATAATAATGGATGAAGTATTCTCCTTTGTAAATCTACTATCGACCTTATATATTGTAGGCAACTTCAACATTGGCATGTCTACGGATAATGGTTGAAAAGAAATTCTATTAAACCATATGCACAATTCTAAAATGTATTTTTTGCTAGATAATTTAAACAACGTTTCTAAACCATTAACTGATCATATTTGGTGTAATATGAACACACAAACATATTGTATTTGCAAATCACAAACATATTGGAGTGATTATGATCCTATTTATATAAATTTTGAAATAAATGACAAGCTTAAATCTAATTAACATCTATATGTCATATATTTTCTTATCCATAAACTATATCTTAAACCTCAATATATTTTTTGAATAAGCATATTAAGATTTTTAATCATACTTATTTTATAGTCAGAGTTGCATAGAAATAAGATATATGTCTTGCAATAATTCAATCTATTGATTTGAACCTTGTTATTTGCATACCATATTCAAACATTTACAAATTAGAACAATGAACAACATAAATATGAACTTTTCAATACAATTGAAAACTATAAAGTTTTCAATACAATTGAAAACTATAAACTTTTGCTACGGAAAATCAATGGAAAGCAACAAGAGAATAAGCAAACGAGTACAACCAAAACAGGAACAAACTACAAAAAGGTAATCACCACACTAATTATATTTACACTATGTGTATTCATTGTTTTGATATTAAAGCAATTATATTATATTCTATACAAATTGAAAAGTAAAAGTTTTAATTCCATATCCATTGAAGATCTCAATGCTAAAAATTTTGGTAATATTTTTTAAGGTGACATTATTGTTGTATACAAATCCAACTTAGATAAAGTAAACCAATCTCATGAAGTGTTCCGCATTGACCTAACAGATGCTAAAGCATAAATGACAATCACTTTAAATGTTAATGGGAATCTTGTAAAACAACATGAAAACAAAATAATTTCAGGATCAACAATACGTGTATCAAATTTTTAAATAGCTCACAAAACAGATTAGACCATGGAGATTGTGATTGCATAATCATTTTCCAAGAATCAACAACAGTTGAATTCATACCCCGACTATGCGAATAATGTAACTTCATACTAGAAATGAAAATCAAGCAATTTCTTACAAGTACAAGTAGCTATCCCATCAGAATAGTGGGCACAGTGGTAATTTCCACAAAAATAGCAACTTCCCAAAATTTGATTGAAATAAAGGATGGAGACTCAGACATGCACAAAGCATAGGTACAAATATGTCTCAAACTCTTCTCCTTAACTACTTTGCATCTATTGTTTTCTTCTTTCTATCATTAAAATCCAAAAAAAAGGTTAATTTACTTATCATTGACAAACAGATTCAGATACATGAGAATTTGACACAACAATTCTTACAAATAGAAAATGAAGTGCAAGAAAACTAGTTTCCAGTATTGTTATTCAAAAATATTGCAAAACAAAAAGAAGCAAACAACAAGCTTTGCATCATCGAATCTACATATATTTGCAAGCTAAATAATAAAAGGATAGTGGAAAGGCTAAAGAGATTCCTCCAAATAACATTTGAGGTAATCATTTGAAAATTGTTAAATCTCTAAATTTACAATTAATTTTTTTCTCTTCATAAAAGTATGGTTTAAATATTTGTCACGGATAGATAGAATATTGAAAGTGGCCAACCCATTATCAAATCCCTTCCATGCATTATGTGCAAAGTGCAATTATAAGTTCAAAAATTATGGAACACTGGAAGAACAAGTTACTTTTTTCCCTAGATGTAATGGAGATGTAGCTGAAACCAAGCAGACAATACGTGTTGCTCTGTTGATAAATCCATTGTTCAAATGTTATTGTCTGATCTACACAACACCACATATGAAGAATGCATTGAAGATAAATCTCTTGTCATCTTCATGTTGCGTGATTTCATAGAAACATGCCACTTCAAATTGAACCATAATGTCATAATCCATGCCAATTTTGTTCAACAATAATGAAAACATCCTTTGAAAAGGTTAGTATATTTTTTTCCATTTTTTTTAACTATATGCATCTATCTACTCATTCAATACTCTTCTATAATACAATAATGATTTTCTAACAACTATCTCAATACAATATTTGCAGGAAGAAAATGAGATACAAAAGGGGACAATATTGCACTTCTACCATCTCGACAACCACTATATTTTTTGCTTCAACATGTCTGATACAAATATATTGGTTGTTTTCAAAAAAATTGTCATGACATGAACTACAAACTTCAGTTGCATAATTATTTATGATAATACATGTCAAGTGCTACATGCACAATTATTTGTATAAAGTTTCAAGTTATATGATCCCTATCATACAATGTTAACTCTATGATTACATATTTTTATTCATAAATATTTGTAAACAATTATATTTAAATTAGGTTTGCTCTTATAATAAGTAACGATTTTGCTCACATCAATGATTTAGAATAAAAAGGAAAAATGAAACCACCATGTCTAAGTTTTTCTTAAAAACAATAAACATTGAGAATGCACCCCCCTAACTGCTTCTATCAACTAAATCTCTCAAACAACCAAACAAAACTCACAATCAGCAGGAACATGACACAACTGCGTCTCTTGTTAAGAATAGGAATTTCTTGTTATATCTTTTGATATCCCCTCTTTAAATAATGCTTTCACCACAATGAGCATACTTTATTCGTGAATAGGTATGTAACCCTTTCAAGAGAGGGGCACGATGTTTCAAGATCAATAGTCATGTATTTATGAAATGGTGAATAAATAACAAGAAAGTATTTAATGATAAAGAATTATATAAAGTGTGTTTAATTAGGAGATATTGTTATATAAATTGTTATAGGATTGGTATATGATAATTAAAATATATATATATATATATATTTAAATACTAATAAAAAATTAGTCTTTAAAATTGGTGTTAAAATTGGATAGAATTACTCAAAATAAATAAAAATCACTAGCATTCTAAATCATTAAAGAAAAAATAACATTTTTAAAAGGTTTTGATTTTCTTATAAGAATATTGAAATTATATCATAATAGAATAATTTTAAATTACTTAGATTATAAAATATAATATAAAAATAAGCATCATGCATTATCAAATTATGTACATGTACTTGAAACTCTCTAGAATAAAATTTAATCCTCTTGGATTGAATAATACTTAAATAATATCATATAACTATCTAAAAAGGTGAAAAGAGCATTCCAAGCTTTCTTGAACAAACACCTTTCACAAATCTTTAAAAAATATTGTTGTTAATTAGTCCACACATGATGGTACATGCAATTTAAGAAAATAAATCAATAAATTTTAATTTACACATTGTAAATGATTAGCACAACTTAATTGGCTTTATACCAAGCTAGAAATTAAAATCTTAAGATACTAATCATTATAAACAAAGTATAAAATTAATAAAGTGAGAATATAGAATATATTTTACACATAAATCATAAAATGTAAAAATACGGAAATTAAAATAAAACTTCCGCATAATTAAATGACTTCACAACACATTATATCACTATCAGTAATCAATTGAAATCCATCATAAAATCAATATCACATGCTAACCAAGACAAGCATAAAAGCATAAGAACAATGTCTATATATTATATGTATAATGTTAAAACATATGAACATGAAAACATCAAACAAGAATCATAATATAATCCATGAAACATAGAGTACCAAGTATAGAGAAGGTGGGGTCTCACAACAATTTTGTAAAACAAAATTATCCTATAACATTGAACAATCAATTTATTGGTTCAAAGCAAACACATATGGGGGTTTTGACATGCTGACAAATCAGTTTGCTCCATTTTTCATAATTGTATTAAATCTAAAATTAAATAAACTAATTTGATTTGTTTAAATTTAATACTTTTATTTATCACATTTATTTGTTAGTTATTAATATATATATAAAATACCAAACATGAAATCATACCCTAAATTCAAATTGAAAGAAAAAGGAAACATATAACTCTTAAAGAGAAAGCTAAAAAAAATAAAATATAATCTCATATAAGAAAAACAACCATCAAATCATTAAATTAAAATAATAAACTAAAAACATTACCATTAAACAGCAAAAACAATACGGATATTAAGAAGGAATTCATGTCCATAAAAATTATCCCACCCATTATCTCAATTATTAATTTTAACTCTACATCTTATATTAAATGTATTTATCATTATAATTTAATTAATGTATTTATTTTCTCCACACAAAAAATAATAAAAAAAGCATAAACTAAGGTTATTACCAAAACAATTAATTAAAGTAGTTTTTAATGTTAAAATCTAAGTGATTCCGATGTTTTTGCATTTCAAAATCAACCAAAAATGTTTGTGACTTCCATATCCCATGCTTTTAACTGGTTGCAAATAATTGTGGAAGAGCCATTGTTGAAGAGAAACAAATGCAAATCTGTTCCTGCAGTTAACGTTGGATAAACTCTACATGTTATGCAACTTTTCCCCCCTTCTGCGAAGCTCTCCACAATCGAATGATCAACCTGTCCATCACAACTTCTATCTATTCAGTACATTAAAAAATTCCCTGTGTATTACATTTCTTGATCTAATTGAAAAATTCAGAACCCACCAGAACTCGCAATGAAACAATCTTGTTTGGGTTATTAAGAGGAACAAAGGATCCATAAGTTGTTTTATCCAAATCTTCTTGGGTTGATGATCTGCAGGAGAAAAACTTTAATATGAGTCCTCCATATTATAACTCCACACAATAGTATGCCCTAACAATCATACAATTTATGGTAAAACACATTACTTACCTGCTCTGGTCACTGCACATTAGTAGCTTCAACTTGTTCTGATGTGAAATAATGTGATAAAACACAGCAGTGTATTGAGTGAGATCGTTGGAAGCCAAGACAAGCAGCCCAAATGGCCCCACAACACCCTTGTGAGATACTCCAATATTGCTACACAACTGTTGAGCACTGGCATTTGCATCCATCTTTTCAAACTCTGTAATGTTCATTTTCTGAAGATCGAATGAAACCTCTACATCCACCTGATAGTACATCCAATAATAAATAATTCACCCAAAAGCTTACTTAAAACTTTGTAAGGACAGTATTCAAACAAGTAAAATGAAGCCTCTATAGTTTTTATAATTGAATAGCAGAACTATTTTCAAAATTTAAAAGAACATGTTTAAATAATACCAAATAAAATAATAAAAATAAATGAAAAAATAATCTCACAGTCACTTTATAGTATGTCTGCATAACAAAAATAATTCTCATTGAAAATGGTATTTTAAATTTTTTGGACTCAAATTTAATATTTGTATGTAGTCAGAGCCTGTATAATTGGACACTTTTAATCTTAAAGAGCCTGTCTATGTTGGAGGCCACCTCAACACAAAAAAATTAAGCTTTTTAAACTATTCCAGTTAAACAAAGTCATACAAATAAAGGTTCAAATACCCAAAGTCAAGCGTGTGTCAGAGTGGAGAATTCACTGTCAACAATTCATTTCGGGAAAAAATTCAGTGGTGAATTTTCCAGCGCAGTGAATTTGTCATGGTTGTGAATTTTTCTGCACTGAATTTTCCGAAGTGAATTTACCTGATGCCTAAGATTATGGTCAGGAGCATGAATATTTTTTGCTGGAAATTAGGAAAAACCTTAAAATTATTTTTATATCAATATATACTTAAAGAGAAATGATTATTCATCTAAGTTAATTATACATAGTTTAAATATCAAAAATAAAATTAATATTCTAATATAAAAAATACTTTAAAAAAAATATTTTATATGTAAATTGAAAACTGATCCAATCTCAATATTAATCATATCAAAAAGATATTTTAAGATTTAAATTAATATATCTATTTAAAATCAATTTATGTAAAAGATGTTCAGATATATGTCTATTTCATTTATATCACAAATTCAATCAATACTAATAACATCAAACAATTAAAAGTAACATAATATAAGATCTAACCAAGAACATAAACTAATTTCTTAATCTAACTGAAAATAGGTCCATAACTATCCTAAAACCAATATTATGACAACACCTAGAAACTTTCTTCATGACTTCAAAGTTCAGATGAAAGCAACAGTCTAAGAAAAACAATACCTGTGCGCCTGTTACCCCATTAAGTTCTACAACCGTCCCACTTTTGAGAATAGTACTATTCCTAGCTGTCTTCTTTCCGCGAATAGATTCCACTTCTGCAACAGGCCACTGCATCAGCTTCATTTTTGTGCTACCATCCAGCCAGATGATCCTTGGAATCCCCTAAACACAACATCAACAAAGAAAAATGAAGTCTGAACTATAGTCAAGTATTGTCTTGTAACCTTTTATTCAGATTCTGGTTTAGAGGGAAGGCCAAACATTTATTAAAGCTATACAGTGGGGGCAAACTACTCTGAAAAACACAAATACAAGTAGTGCCAATCAGTGAATGTGGGCAGTACCTGCAAACCAGCCCACCCTTTAATAAGATCATCTGACTGGCTATCGGATTCATTGATCCATCCCCACAGAACCCTTCTGTTCTTATTCGCATCATAGAAACTCTTAGATGCATAGAACTTGCCATAGTCATACCTTAAATCCAATTCATCATCCTGGCTTCCCTTATCCGGAACAAATATATCTTCATCCACCAAATAGCTCCCCACAGTATAGTAATCATATCCTCTTGCTGCCAAACTTGCTTTCATAACATGCTTCACAGAAGATCCAACAAACCATGCTTTTCTGAAATATGAACTGGATAAAAATCCGGGCATTCCCACATTCCTAAATGTTCAGAGAAATGCAGAGGATGTTGGGCCTTCTCCCACTTAATAAAATCGGTGCTCTTGTACAGAAGAGCCATTCCCCTGTTTTCTCCCTCCAATGATCCAACAACAATTCTCCATTTCATATCCACAGATTTAAACCATCCAGTTATTGGGTCCCTGAAACTGTTCCCATCCATGCCTATGTCCGGAACTATAATAGGATTTTCAGGGATTTTAACCCATTCTCTCAAGAAAGGATCTGACAAATTTTTAGGTACTGCCATGTTCTGTACTTGTTGCGAGGCGTTGGTAATTCCTGTGAAAAGAATAACAGGCTTCCCACCTTGAAGAAAAGTAGCTGAGCCGGACCAACAGCCTCCTATATCATACCATTCACTAGGCACAATTGCTGCATCCAAAGACCTCCAGTGCAGCATATCCTGTGACACAGAATGCCACCACACAATTGTACCAGGTATGGGTCCCTCCGGATTGTACTGGTAGAACAAATGGTAATAGCCTTTGTAGAACATGGGTCCTGTATCAAAACATATCATTCCCTGTGAAAAGTGTATCCCTCAAATTTGAATGTACAAATTATGAATTATTAAAGCAAACAGTATGAATTATCTGTATTGGAAACTCACCATTTGGGTCTGTTCATCGTTTTCAAAGGCACGTTCCATACCAAAAAGGCCAATCCAAAACACAAATTATCAGACCAGCACAATCATTTGGAAAACTTAAGAGCAGAAATCAAAAACTGTAAAATAAACGAACCATTCATCCAGTTTTTTTGAGGCTGGAAATGATATGCAGTGCGATACTGTTGGGTAACATTTGCATTGAGGGTATCCAAATTTCGCACTGTCCGTAAAGGCTGTGTGAAATCACAAGTAGTTAGGCATAACCAACTGAAGCTTATTGCGTAAGCTGCAGCGACTCTGAGATTCAGAAATCCCATTGCTTATAGAAAAGGGGAGAAAAAGAAAGAAACAGTCTGTTGTTGAGGACAAATGATTCTGGATTGTATTTATCTGTTATTGGCTATCTAGACTTTAGAATGCACATTAGATCATATCATAAAGTCTATGGAGACTCGAATACACACTTCAAGTCTATGGAGACTTAAATGTACGTTCGATTATTTTATAAAAGATTATTTTTCTTTTTTTGATGATGGATCACTCAGTGTGATCTAAAACATCCATCAAATAAATATACAGAATTAATTTTTATGGACTTAGAAAAATTATTCCTACTATTTTATAAAGTCTATAAAGTGTATGGAGATCAAATTTTAATTTTCAATTAATTAATAAATTTACTCAATAATTTTCAATTATTGATCAAATGTGCATTCTCAGACTGCAAGGTAAACCACATTTGATCATATTATAATCTATTGCACATTTGATTATATTATAAAATCTACAAAGACTAAATTATAATTTTCAATTAATTAATAAATAAAATCAATAATTAAAAATTATTGATCAAATAAACCACATGTACAAACTTGTAATAATAAAATGCAAAAACATGATTGTAAGATTTTTCCTTATTTTTCTTTTTTCTCTTGGAAGCATCTTTGGAACGCAAAGTCGTTGATATTTATTCTTGTAGGGCTTGTTTATGTTGACCATATGAATCTCCAAAGTCATTTACAGTTTTAAATAATTTTTAGAACATTCTTTTGGGATGAACAAATTTATTAATTTTACATTAATTAAAAAATAATAATATAATATTTTTCGTGTTTTTTTTTAATTTTATGCTGTTTAAAAAAGAGTTGGACATTATTTGTACTAGTATTTGTATTCAAAGGAGGTGAAAGGATTACGTTGATAGAAAACTATATACATGTTAATATGTTAGAGAGTATGTTGTTGCAGCATTAACAATAAGTGTTAAATAATGGAATGGAATAAACTTCTCTTAGACTAATTCAATTTTTTTTATTTAAAAAATTACTTATTATCTAATTTTGAAATATTTGCATGCAAATAAAAAAAGAAAAGTTTTCAATCAAATTGACAAAAAATATTGGAAAAGGAAATAGAATGTTCCATCCAATTGAAAATTAATATTTATTTGGCGTTTATGTGATAAGTGGGGTTTTAGAGGCTTTCATATGATATTTTGGAGGTTTATACCATTAAACAACAACTGATTTACCATTAAACCATAGCTGAAACGTGTTTTCCGACATTGAATAATGGTTTGTAGGCGTGAGACTTGTTTCAAGCTCAAATCTCACACTATATGTAGCCTATCACTAATTAAAGATATTTATTTAAATTTTAAAAGTTTTGAACATGGGAAATCTTGGTTTTGGAAATAAATATTATTTTTATGCTAGCAAATATTAAAATCAAATAATGTAGAGATATTAGGTATTATGAATTTATATCAAATATATATTAAATAATAATAATATATTTTTTAATTGAAAATAATTATATTGAAAAGTGTTTTTGATGTAGGAGCATCCAGTGGTGTAGGGGAATCTTCCATCACCCAAATAAATGTTTTTCCTTATTTTCTTTAGTTTTTTTAAGTCCCACGATGGCACTTAAAGGGTATAAGACAGTCAAAAGTCAAAAATAGCGAAAAATGACCACTTACTATTTTCAATAAGTTGGCCTAAACGGGCTTGTATGGACCTAAAATTTTACCCCAAGGAGTAGAATTGAAAAATATTTTCGGTCGCAAAAGAATCACCTCAATACCTTGCACGGTTTGGGAGAAATTAAAGTTTTCATCCTGAAAAATTTCTCCAACACAGTTTCAAATTCAAATATAAAACTTTAGAGGCCCTGAAATAGCTCGAAAAGTAGACAAACCAACATACGGTGGGTTGGCATGTTGTAGATCTCTTCAACAATTTTCCAACAATATGCAATAATAGCAAATCAGACACCCGAATCAAAAGTTATGGCCCCGGGAAGTTGCCCCTTTAAAAAGTGAATTTCATTAAAATTTCTTCTTGGGTCAAAAATCAAACGGTGGGACTTTTGGCACCAAAACAAAAGAGAAAGTTGCACTTTCTAGAACATTCTAGGGCAATTATTGGGTAAAATAAAAAGGGATAAGTGGGGGTTATGGAAGGTGGCTTCATTAGTGCAAATTGTGACTCTAAATAATAGTTTTTCTTTCAAAATTGATTTTGTTGTAATGAATCAAGCCCATGAGGTTGTAGCATTGTAAGTTCTGAATCTGTAATTTCATTTTTTGAAAATAATTGAAAGTGGGTTATTTTTTGTCTCGCATCTTTTGTATTGGTATCTATTGTTGTGTTTTGTGGGGTTTGGATGGTGTACCCCTCATCAAGTGGTATCAGAGCAGAAGTCCCTGAGTGTGTAGATAGATCACCGAATGTGGGTCTGTGAGAAAATATGCCTCTGTGAAGAAGTTGTGGTGGAAGAAATGTTGGGGTAACAAAAGAGGGTTTTAGAGCCCTCCAGAGACAAGTTCAAGTGTTGCAAGAGGAGCTGCGTAGAGAAGTTGATGTCAGAAGAAGAGATGAAAGTGAGGATGAGGTTGAAGATGAGGATTCATCCAAAGAGGAAGCACCGAATGTAATGGATCCTAAAGAAGTCAAACTGATTAGGGCCATTTCCAAGATTGGAAAGAGGTCGAAGATAGAAGTTTCTAAAAAATTTAGAAACCTAAATCTAGAGGAGTTGATAGATTGGATCAATGACATGGAAGAGTATTTTGAGTATGAGGAAATAGAAGACCTAGATAGGGTCAAATTTGCAAAGGCCAAATTGAAAGGTCGTGCTAACATATGGTGGAAAGAAGTCCAGTTGGAAAGAAATAGAAGAGGAATAGAGAAAATAACAAGATGGGATCGAATGGTGGAAAAATTGAAGAGATAGTTCATTCCTAGGGACTACGAGTTGGATTTGTTGAGGAAAATGCAAGGGTTGAAACAAGTAGGAAAATTTGTTAAGGAGTATACAAAAGAATTCTACCACGTCTTGATCAGAACAAGTCATTCTGAGGCCAACAAGGAGAAAGTTGCTTGTTACATAAATGGGTTGAAGTCGAGTATTCAAGAAGAACTAAGTCTAGTAAGAATTTCTACCATTGAAGATGCATATTAGTTTTCTTTGAAGGTAGAAGAAAATTTGAATAGGAGATTTGAAAGAAAGCAAAGGGGTGGGGGTCGTGGTGGAAAGACTAGTGGACAGTCATATGGAGGTTGAAATGAAGATCAAAAAAAGGGTGAAGGATCTAGTAGCAACTATAACTAGAAATGAGATAACACCTACCATCCTCATGATCAGAATAATGGAGACCAAAGAGGAAGAGGAAGATCTGGACGAGGACCGAGAAGAGGAGGCTTTCATAGAACCTGTTTCCAATGTGGAGAAGAAAGACATGGAGCCTATGAGTGTCCTCAAAATCAAGGAAGGACAAATAGAAGACCTGAGGGCAATGCACGAGTTGCACATGTAGATGAAGATGTTGAGTCTTCACATTCCAAGGATGCAGAAAGAGGAGAGATTCTTGTTACTAGAAGAGCCTTGTTGAAAGAGGAGAAAAAACCAAATCAAAGGAAGAATTTGTTTCGCATTAGATGTAAGTGTGAAGGTAAAGTTTGCAATGTTATTATTGATGGAGGTAGTACTGATAACCTTGTTTCAGAAGAGATGGTTAGTAAGTTGTGGTTGGAGAGAAGAAGGCATTTGAATCCATAATGGATTGCTTGGTTGTAGAAGGACCATAAAGCTTTGGTAAATGAACAATGTCTGGTAAGGTTCAAGATTGGAAATTACCTTGATGAGGTATTGTGTGATATTATGCCTATGGATGTTTGTCATATGTTGTTAGGAAGACCATGGTAGTTTGATCAGTGAGAAGTACATGATGGACATGCCAACACCTATTCTTTGACAAAGGATGGAGTTCATCATAAGTTGAAGCCCTTGAAAGAGGCAGAGGAAAATGTATGCAATAATGCAAGAATTGGTTTGGTTGATGGAAGAAAGTTCCTTAAAGGTATGGGGCATGAGCATATGTGTTTTGTATTGATCCCTAGAGTTGATAAAGAAGATACTACCAAGGTACTTGTAGAGGTTTCAGATTTGTTGAATGAGTTTCAATAAATTGTTTCTGATAATGTACCTGAAGGTTTATCTCCAGTAAGGAAGGTTAGCCATTAGATGGATCTGATTCCTAGAGCTAGTTTTCCAAATAAGGTAACCCATCGAATGACTCCAATAGAGAATGAAGAGTTGAATAGACAAGTGTGAGAGTTGTTGTAGAAGGGATTGATTTGAGACATTTTGAACCCATGTGTGGTACCTACAGTACTAGCACCAAAGAAGGATGGGGAATGGCAGATGTGTACAGATTCTAGAGCCATCAGCAACATCACCATCAAGTATAGATTTTCCTTGTCGAGAATGGATGACATTATGGATTGTTTGAGTGGAGTTGAGTACTTCACGAAGATAGATTTGAAGAGCAGATATCACCAGATCCAGATTAGAGAAGGAGATGAATGGACGATGAACTTTAAAACCAAGGAGGGATTGTATGAGTGGTTAGTCATTCCTTTTGGGCTAACCAATGCACCGAGCACATTTATGCAACTTATGAATGAGGTATTGAAAAAAAAATAGGAATTTTTTTTATTGTTTATTTGGATGATATTTTGATTTTTAGTAATACATTGGAGGAGCAATTGATGCATATCCAAATATTTTTTGAGAAGCTAAGGAAGGAGAAGTTGTTGATTAATTTGAAGAAATGTAGTTTTGTGAAGAGAGAATTGGTGTATCTGGGATTTTTTGTCTCAATAGAGGGTCTTAAAATGGATCCAAAGAAGGTGAGAGCTATCAGTGAATGGCTTACCCTAAGGAGTGTTACAGAGGTAAGATCATTTCATGGTGTAACAAGCTTTTATAGAAATTTAATTAAGAATTTGAAATAGTATTTTTGCACCTCTAACTAAAGCAATGAGAGGGGATAGAAAAGAGTTCAAGTGGACTACAGGAGCAGCCAAAAGTTTTGATATGTTGAAGAAGAAAGTTATAGAGCAACTTGTTTTGGCACTTCCAAATTTAAATAAGGTCTTTCATGTAGATTGTGATGTTAGTGGCACTGCCATAGGAGCTGTTTTGGGTCAAGAAGGTAACCCTGTTGCCTATTTTAGTGAGAAGTTGAATGATGCTAAGAAGAAATATTATGTCTATGATCAAGAGTTTTATGCTATAGTTCAAGATTTAAAGAAATGGATACACTATTTGTTTCCAAAATAATTTGTTTTATATACTGATCACTAGGCTTTACAATATCTCAATAGTCAAGGAAAGTTAAATCAAAGGCACTTAAAATGGGTTGATTGTTTGTAGAGTTATACTTTTATTTTGAAGCACAGGAGTGGAAGGTCAAACAGAGTTGCATATGCCTTAAGTAGAAGACAATTTTTTTTTATAGAGATGAATATAGAGGTTGTTGGATTCAATGAACTCAAGAGTTTCTATCCTGAAGATCCAGACTTTGTAGAAGCTTGGAAGGATTGTTTGGAACCTGTTACATTAGAGAGGACAAGATGGTTGGATTTCTTAATCCAAGATGGGATGTTGTTTAGAGGAAGCCAATTGTGCATTCCAAGGAGTTCTATGAGAGAGAATCTAATCAAGGAGAATCATAGTGGAGGATTGGTTGGACATTATTTTGGTCGAGATAAGACCATTTCTCTTGTTAGTGAGAACTATTATTGGCTACAATTACAACAAGATGTGGAGAATTTTGTAGAAAGTTGTAGAGTATGTCAGATGGTGAAATGAACAAATCAAAATATTGGATTGTATCTACCATTACCTGTAGCCAAGAGGCCATGGGAGGATATTAGCATGGATTTTGTTCTTGGCTTGCCAAGAACATAAAGAGGGCATGATTCCATATTTGTGGTGGTGGATATATTTTCAAAGATAGCACATTTCATTCCATGTCATAAGGCTAGTGATGTTGTTCATATTGCAGAGTTATTTTTTAGAGAGGTGGTGAGACTACACGGTCTACCAAAGAGTATAGTTTCAGACAAAGATACTAAATTTGTTGGTTATTTCTGGAGGACATTATGGAAGAAGTTGAAGACATATTTGAAGTTCAGTTCTACACACCATCCACAACCTGATGGAAAAATAGAAGTGGTGAATAGGAGTTTGGGTAACCTACTAAGATTCTTAGTAGGAGTTAAACCCAAGGGATGGGATTTGATTATACCACAAGAGGAATTCGCTTACAACAATTTTTTCAATAGGAGCATTGGTAAATCACCATTCCAAATTGTGTATGGGAGTAGTCCAAGAAATTCTTTTGAACTGAGGAAGATGGATAGGGGGGAAAAGATTAGTGCTGAGGTTGAAGATTTTGCTGAGCACTTGAAGAATTTTTATGAAGAGGTGAAGAAACATGTCAATAAGATGAACTCACTATATAAGGCTAAGGTAGATCAAAAAAGGAGGTATAAGGAGTTCAAGATAGGAGATGAAATCATGGTTCATTTGCAAAAGGAGAGGTTTCTAGTTGGTACATACAACAAGTTAAAGATGAAGAAGTTTGGATCGTGCAAGATCTTGAAGAAGCATGATTCAGGAAATGCATATGAGGTAGAGTTGTCTGATGAAATTCATATTTCACCTGTGTTTAACATTTCAGATTTAACAGAATATCATGAAGGGGGAATTAATGAAGAAACAATAGAATCACAGTGGAATATTCCAACACCTACTTTAGAAAAGGAGGAGATAGAAGAAATTTTGGATAGTCATGTGGGTAGAAGCACAAGAAATAGGCAATATGTAGAGTACTTGGTGAAATGGAGAGGAAGGCCTATTGAATCTTCATCGTGGTTTTCTAAGGCTAAGGTTAACCATCTTGGTTTCCCTCTAACTCCTGAGAAGTGACAAGGTCACTTTTCAAATTACCCTGGGTGTCTAATGTAGGAGCATCCAGTGGTGTAGGGAAATCTTGCATCACCCAAAAAAAATATCCTTATTTTCTTTAGTTTTTTGAGTCCCATGATGACACTTAAGGGGTATAAAATAATCAGAAGTCAAAAATAGCGAAAAACGGTCACTTACTATTTTTAGTAAGTTGGCCTAAACAGGCTTGTATGGACCTAAAAATTTACCCCAAGGAGCAAAACTGAAAAAAAATTATGATCGTGAAAGAAAAAACTCAATACCACAGACGGTTTGGGAGAAATTAAAGTTTCCATCCTGAGAAATTTCTCTAATGCAACTTCAAATTCAAATATAAAACTTTAGAGGCTCCAAAACAACTCGAAAAGTGGATGAACTGACCTACAGTGGGTTCATGCATTGTAGATCTCTTTGAAGGCTTTCCAACGATATGCAATAATAGAAAATTAGACACCCATATCAAAAGTAATGGGCCTATGAAGTTGCCCCTCTAAAAAGTGAATTTCATTAAAATTTCTTCCTAGGCCAGAAATCAAATGACAAGACTTTTGGCACCAAACAAAAGGGAAAGTTGCACTTTCTAAAACATTCTAGGGCAATTATTGGGTAAAATAAAAAGGGATAAGTGGGGGTTATGGAATGTAGCTCTATTAGTGTATATTGTGGCTCTGAATAATAAGTTTTCTTTCAAAATTGATTTTATTGTAATGAACCAAGCCCATGAGGCTGTAGCATTGTAAGTTTTGAATCTGTAATTTCATTTTCAAAAAATAATTGAAAGTGGGCTATTTTTTGTCTCGCATCTTCTATGTTGGTATCTATTGTTGTGTTTTGTGGGGTTTGGGTAGTGTACCCCTTATCAATTTTACAATGATATAAAATAGTTCGATGTTGTGAGTATAATTTTTTTTTATTATTGGTTAATATTATATGATTAATATTTAATGTAATCAAATACTAAAATAAAATAATAGAAGGTTATTAAAAAAATCCAAAATTAGGCATTAAAATTTATATGAAATAGATATTAAAAATAATAATAAATTTTTAAAATTGAAAACAATAATTTTAAAAAATAAAAGTGGAAAAACCATGATAAACTTTATATTAAAATTGGAACAAAATGTTACATTGTAGAAGTCCATGATGACGAAAAATCTTATAATAGAAGCTATAAACTGCAAATTATAGCATTGTAATGCAAAAATAAAAAAGTTTATACAACTTTCACTTGTTCATGCAAGATCAAAAGGTGGGGGGAAGAGAGGACTTGTATGTGGGTCTTCTTCAACATGTTTTATAAAAAAATATACAAAGTTGAAAATTTTATTTGTATCAACATATAATGTTTCACCAATAGCAAAGCACATAGCATTCATACAAGTTTTGAATTAGAAGGATTATCACCAACAAGACCATTAACCATCGAATATAGAATTGAAAGAGGAGCATCACCATTTAGTAGCATGTTCCTATCAAGGAAGCCACCCACCGTGGCATGCCAAAGTTGAAGTTGTAATTTTCTATCTCTTTTAATTTTCATGCCTAAGATTAACTTAGTAGCTTCCAATTTCTTCATGTCAAGCTATGCAAAAACTCAATATTTCAAAGTTGAAAACTTATTGTTACCAAAAAATAGCCTAACATCTACATATAATGTGATAACAAGAAAACAAACAACTCTTATTTATAGTAAACATAATAATATAATTTAGACCTTAATACAAATCCTAGTCTTGACACAAAAGAATCAAATCTCTAGTACCATTTTTGGTGACTCTTTCAGACCATACAAAGATTTCTCATTTTCAAACCAACGACTTGTTATCTTTTATAATTTAGTGATCTAGTTGTGACATATATTTCTTCCTCCAAGTCACCATGCAAGAATTTTATCTTCATATCTATTTTGTTTTATCTCAAAATAACCGACAACTACAATAGATACCAAGAACCTAATATATGTTAGCTTAGAAACTAGAGAAAAACTCTTCCACTAAATTGTATCCCCTCAATTTGGGAATATCCTTTCACAAAAAATCTCACCTTGTGTTTCTCAACACTACCATTTAAACTAAACTTGTTCTTGAATACCCATTTACAACCATTATGCTTCCTTCCTTTTAGAAAATGAACAAAGTTATAAGTCTCATTCATTTTTAGTACAACCATCTCCTCATCCATAGCCAATATCTAGGACAAGTACTATTATCCATCTATAACATCTCTCATTTTTAGTTGTTGTGATATATGATGTTATGAACTTTTATATGATTTGTAATGGTCATTCCAGTAAGATGAGTGTAATGCAAGATTGCATTTATGAATAGATAATAAATGAGATTTTTTTTATACCATTGAAGATTAGGTTTTTATGCTTCACTAACAAATGCTACTAAATTTTATCATAAGATTATGTTGTGTGTATGTATAGAAAATTGAAGAACGTGGGCTAGGTCCTAGTGATAGAATTTCCTTTTATGATGTAATAGTGTAGATACTAGAAGATTAATTAAACAATTAAAATAATTAATCTATAATTAGATTTATTTCATGATTAGAACATAAATACATTGATTTTATTAATGCTAATGGAAAGTGGTCATTAATCTTCTTAATATTTCATTAGGAAAAATAGGCAAGAGAATAATATATTATTAGGAACTAATTTGTTTAGTTCTAAGTTTAGTAGAATATTTGTTTAGACAAAATTAGGTATAAAGGAAGTTTGAATTGTTATGGGAAGGGGAAAGAAAATATTTTTATAAGATGAAGTTGAGAGAATCGGAGGGTGAATATGGGTTATTGGGAATTGAAATTTGGATAAAATATTCACCAAATATACAGGGTAAGTGGTTTTGATGAGGTTTTGTTTTAAATATTTATAAGATGAAAAATGTTGTGGAAAATTTGCAAACAATTCACGTGCTTTGATTATGCTTCAACATTTAATATACGGATTTCTAAGGTAGTTGACATTGTAATATTTGATGATTTTTTTCTTTTATGCTTAAATGGAAGTACACTAGCATATTATAATTGTTTAGGTTGGAGATATGTCCATTACATTTGGTGAAACAATATGACTACCACATAGTGAATCAAGATAATATCATTAGGAATATGAAGGAAATTATTTCTTACTGCAAAGACTCGGTGAAAAACACTATTACTATCCTTTAGAATTTCTAGACTGAGCTAGAGAAAAGGAAAATCAAACACAAGGTGGAACAATATTGGTCGACTTTGATAACATATCATGCACTAAAAAGAAGGCAGTCAAAGGTTAAATGATATTGTTCAAAATGATATTCCTCCTATCAATTATGATGATCAAAGTGTACTTCTCAAAAAGGTGTCATTTGAGGAGAAGTTGGAGTTCCTCAATTGGGAACGTCAGGCTATCAAAGGCCTAAAACTAATTGTCGGTTCATAGCTACCTAATTTTGGTCTTTTGTTGTCTTTACTTTTTTGTAAATGGTTTTCCTTTGTTTTAGATTTAGTTTTTCTTTTTCTTTTGTCTCACTCCTAGTGAGACTTGTTCTCTTCTCCATCTTGGATTTTTGTAATTGGTTTGGACCTTATCCTATGTTTACTTTAATAAAAAAAATATGACTACCACATGAGGATACCCATGTATTATGTAGGCTACAATAATCATATTCCATAGAACATTGTCATGTTCTATAGGTTCTTGTAATCATATTCCATGAAATTTTGTCTTCTCTCTCAATAAATTGATTCTAAGTGATTCATAAATTTGTTTCCAACAAGAGAGGAAAAATAAAAAAAGAGAACCTTATAGTATTGCATATAAATATACAATTATCACTCTTCCTCAATCAACCAAAAATGTATTTTAATATTTTAGCAGAGTATACTTCTATAATTATAACCAAAGTTATTCATTAATATTAGATTGCAACTCCATAATGCAAGAATATCACTATATTTTTACTTATTTTGATGTTGCACAATAATTCAAAAAATAGCAGTTGATGGTTCCTTAAATACACTAGGTTAATTATTGGTTAATGTTACACAATAGATTTTTGGAAATATTAATTATATTTAATCCAATGTCTAGGTTCAAATGTTTAGTTAAGAAATCAAAATAATATAATTTCATTTGAAATGAATATTGTATTTCTAACAATACTTTTTCAATGATCTATTTTCAAAAGACTTTTTGATCATTTTTATAATTAATATTATGTTTTTGATATTATTAAAAATAGTTAGAAATGTTTTCAATAAAAAATTTATTTAATTTAATCAATAAGTATATTATGTAATTTATATTAATTAAAAAATTAATGATAATCAACAATTTGTTTCACGATGAATGTATGGTGGTTTTGATTATAACAACCATTCATGAAAGCTTTATCTAAATTTCAACTAGAGAGTGTATCTATGTTATTGAATAGTTAATTAGCGATAAAATTATTCCTTGAAAGTTACCCTAGTAAAATTAGTAGTTTGATCAATAATATTTACTATCATGGATCTTCTATGGGTTTTCATTATTTTAATTTAGATAATATTAAATGTTTATTTTGGATTAAATTGTAATTAATAATTTTTGTCCACCTTGGTAGTTATTGTTTATGTTATATTATTTGGTGACAATTTTAATGTGATAATAACAATATCTTTGAACAAGTAAATTTATGTATTTTCAGTTATTAAATTGAATTAATTGGTAAAAATTGTTGAATATAAGCTAAGAAAACCTAAGGAGCTAATTACCTTAATGCATTGAATATAAGATTAAGTTAGAACATACATTTGTTATTTTCTTGCATTGATGTTTTTTAAATTAGACTTTGGTGGGATTATCATAATGTGTGCATAGACAAGATTTATATAAATGGGGTGAATTTTATTATTATTTGAAATCATATTAGTATGAATTGATTTTATTTAAGAAATTTGTAGAGCATGATGGTCTAATAATTGTTCTTTATTTGTGGTTGCTTTTCAGTTAGTGTTTTGGCAATAGGACGTAAAAAATAGTAAGTGGTAGTGTGCATGTAATTTTTATGTGGCTCGTGTGGATGATTATTCCAACCTAGTTACATGTATATCAAGAAAATGTTGGTCATGTATTTTAACTATTTGTGAATATACCTAAGGTGTTGTGATACAAACATACGTATGTGTTTTTCCTTGATTCTCTTCATTGAGAACTTTGTGTACTTTAGACATGGTAAAGATACCATGATAAACTATATGAGGCAAAATTGGGTGTTGATTAGGTTGATAAACTAGACACCACTTTTCTCTACTCTAGTGTCATATGAAAACCATATTCTCTTAAATAATATTGTAAGAGATTATCATCTCACTTTTAGACTCATAACACCCATATTATATGGCTTTGGTTGGGTAAGATCTCACAAGGTCTACAAAGGTACACATTTATGTATCTTCCCATTGCTAAAACTAGGAGACTCTCTTAAGTAATATCATATGGCTTGAACCTTAATATACCATTTTTTCATCTAATAGGTTTTTGTGGAAAGGTTCTTGTACTTTTTATTTTTCAAGCTTTTATTACTTATGGCAATACTCTGTGTAGTGGTACACTACCATTTTAGAGATGTCTATCTTAGTGTGGTAGGGGACTTCAAATGGATGTTGAGTTTGTGACATTGCACTTGTACTCTTATGGAATGTCTCTCTATGTTTCTTTTATTTTTAGTGTTGATTCATGCATTATTATTATGATTGTATTCTTATGTGTGTTTTCCTTCTATCTATTTTAATTTTTTGATCTTATGCCATGAATTATGTACTTTTGTTCATGTTCTTTAAATGATATGATCAAAAGTGTTGTGTACTTTTTGACAAATAATTCTTTGGAATATTTGTTTATGTATTTTTTAGATCTATGATTCATAAATATGATAAGGATTAATTAAAGGAATGACTTAATAAAGATAATAGTAAGTGTTGAGATGTATCACACTCTTGGATCATGGATGGATGCTCCTTTGACTTGACAGATAGATGGGGATGAAAGAGATTTCATGTAATGGTGGGTTACTATTATAAATTAAGATATTAGGTTGTAAATCATTACAAATAAATATAAAATAAATAAAATGAGAATACAAGATACAAAAATTAAACAAACTACAAAACACATAATGGGGAAAACCATTTGGGATAATAAAAACCCCATTAAACATCATTCTATTATTAAAAACTTACAAAATGGTCTATAAAAAATAGACTAAAGTTAGGGGAAAATTCTCCTTGTTTCCATATGACCAGTAATACCTCTTGTGCATAGTGATATAATTCAATATTAATCTCCAAATTCCATAATACTAGATCAATGAGAGAGAACCTCCTTAAATATAGAAGGGGTGAAAATTTACTTGAAGCGGTATTAGTCGCACCTATTCAAAACTACCATTTATAAATAATTAATAATATAATAGCTCTTAAAATCTCCCTTTTATTAGAAGAAAATCAGGGTCGTTGGAATGAAGCCATTGGCATTTGCAGCGGGTGCTAGGGTTTTTCCAGGAATGATTGCTGGAAGCCCCTCAAATCACAAAGGGTTGGATGCAAGCTTTGGATAGAAGTCAAAATGAAGGGGAAACATGAGTAAAGCTTGGTGTTGTAAGTAATGGAACCATCTTTAGAAAGAGAGCTGATGACTTCCAGTTGGGAGTGGGGGG
The DNA here is from genome assembly GCA_007115665.2 of Sequoiadendron giganteum. Lineage (NCBI taxonomy): Eukaryota > Viridiplantae > Streptophyta > Pinopsida > Cupressales > Cupressaceae > Sequoiadendron > Sequoiadendron giganteum. The sequence continues at coordinate 376,244,146 of CM021102.1, forward strand.
AAACGCACAGGTTGGGCCTCCCCTCTAGGTGTCGGGAATAACGGATAAGGCTACTTTGGTGTTTGTATCTCTGCAAGTAGAGCTCGATGAAGAGGTAACTCACAATGTTAAAGTCTTTTTAGAGCTAGGTTTGATTGGATGTTTTAAGGGATTCTAGCCAAGTTTGTGTGATCTACATAAATGGATCTCTGAACATTGGGAACCCATGGTGAACGATTGTATTCAAATCTACCCTGTTTTGAGAGGTTTTTCATTTTTGCTTTTGAATCTTTGAAAGATAGAAACAAAGTTCTATGTGATTATTTTGGAGTTGGGAGGAAAAAATTTCTTTGTCACTGAATCCATGGTATCTGGATTTTAAACCTATTATAAAGACTTTTGATAAAGTGCCATTATGGGTGAGACTCACGAATTTTCCTCTTCATCTTTGGTTTGAGTCATGTTTTTAGGCTATAGGAAATTCCTTAGGAAATTTTCTAATGATTGATGATGATTCCTCGAATCTTATGCATTCTACTTATGCTCATATTTTGGTGGAGATGGAAGTTGCAAAGACTATGCCAGAAGAGATTGCAATCAACACTTCCAAAGGATGTTGGATGACACCTTTGGACTATGAAGGGGTTCCATTTCATTGAAAAACATGTTTCCAAACTGGACATTTGGTTGCGCAATGTGCAAAGCCCTGAGTGCCTAAAATAGCTACATGGTGGAAGGATGTGTCACACAATCATTATGCGGTGGAGAAACATGGTGAGAAGAAGGAAGAACAGGGAAAAAGCTACTCTCAGGCTGTGAGTAACTTGGACCCACATTAGCCAAATGGGGTCTCAGAAAAAATGGGGGGGTCAGGTAATGTCGAGGTACCTACCTTGATCATTGTTGAAGCAGTGAGGGTTGTTGAACGGGTTGTTGAATAAAACCACCATGGTGCTTAAATGCCAGAGTGTAGGGAGAAATCAGGGTCGATGAGGGGTCAAGAAATGGGGGAGGTGAATGGCACCTTAGAGGGTCAGTGTGGACATGTTGTATGTGGATACCAAGGAGAGGTTGGGATGCAGATCGACACATCTCAGAAATGGAAAAAGGAGGTTGCAAGGATGGAGGAGGGATGACAAGTTGTGAAGGGTAAGCAAGATAAAAATAGAAATAAGGAAAACTTTGACATGATCCTCCGATCACAAGCAAAGGGAGGAACCAAAGGCAAAGGACACGTGTGAACAACTTGAAGTCATCGATAGAGGGTTTGGGATTTGTGACTTTGAGTATTGATTTGGTAGGGGGTTTATGATTTGTTGTTTTGAGTATTGATTATTTGTTGGTGTCATTTTCATGGGGAGATGGTTTCCCTTGTTACCATCCCTGTTTCAGGGCAGGACAATTCCTAGAAAATATTAATAAAACACAATCTTATCACTGATAAAAAAATATAATATAATAGCTCTTAGACTATTAATTATTCATATCATATATAATTTATAAAGCATATAAAATGAATAAGGTTTTGTAACCTTATATTAGAATAATATATAGATTTTATAAGGGTATGACCCCTAATAACATTATGCTATAACAATTCAAGCCTTCCCCTATCAACATAAAAAATTAAGGTAATTTCGAAAGACTTTAGGACAACACTTCTTCTTATTAAATTGGTTACATGGATTTTATAGTGAGACCACACATGGATGTGGCATACGAGGCTTCTTGCTAAATCTACTCATGTGTATATATTATAATGAGGGGATGTAGTTTTGGACCCATTGTATTATTAATAATATAAGTTGAGATTTAATGTCACTTTATATTGTACTAATTGTTGTACCAAGTAATTATTGGTTAATTCTCACCAAGATATTTAATATTAATAGCATGGTTATGCATAGTGTTATAATGTTTTCACTTACATAAAGGATTTTTTTATCACATTTTTTATACTATTATACCATCGTAATTACTGCTTTCACAATTTCAAGTTCATTAGTGTTATTAGTCAAAGAAAAAACACATATAAAATTAAGTGAGTGAGCTATAACTTTCTAGCTGCATTATTTTCAAATTAGACTTCATCAAAAGTTGAGGTGGAGATTGGTCAAACCTCATGATGGTATTTCTACCTCCACAACAAAAAAAAATGATGATAAAGAGAGCTTATCCTTTAGAGGGATAGAGGCTAAATGACAAATGAATGATGAACCAACAACTCACTGTAACTCACCACTCAAATCTAGTATCCTTGAGGGACTAAAGTCATACACATTATCTTCAAGGCTTGCTTGCAATTTGGCTTGATTGAACTTGAAGACCTACAAATATAAGTACTCACAAACAAAGTGTATGCACATAAACATTAGCAAACTCACATAAAACTTGACATGATGCCTTGTTGTTGAAATGTTGCAATTTAATTTCCTGTAAATTAAATCTTGATGGTCGACATTTAGGATTTGAAATTAAAATAATAAATTTCCAACCCCAGCATATTAACATTTGGGGCCAAATTAGGAGGACAAGGCCACCAAGGGCATTCTTGTCTAGACCCTACTTTTTTGGGATATGAAGTATCAAGGGAAAAATATGAAATACCTACTTGAGTTTTATACATTTTATTTCTTGATAAATGATAAAATGGGCCATGGAATGCATAATTTAGGAAATTAGGAGCATGATTAGGTCCAAGCACATAAGGGGAGAAAAATCTAGTGTGAAATTGTCAAGGGTGAAAATTTATGACATTACATTTAGTCCCCACTTTAGTGAGAGTATGAACTTATGCTCATATTCACACTAAAGTAAGAAATATGTCAAGAGGGGTTCATTATCCAAATGTTGAGGAGATAGGATGATGATAAATCTATGAGGAAGCACACAAGCACCTAGGATTCAAGATCCCATGGAAAACCAACATAAGGACAAAGGAACACACATGTATGTGTAAGTGTGAATAAGTAAATAAGTAAAACAACTAAAAACACTTTTTAATGAAACATCATATCAAAATTCAATCAAAAATTAACTAATTTAAAGCACAAAAAACTTGAAAGTGTCTCATTGTTTCCTATCTCCAAATATTTATTAAATCATAGAGGGCTCTCAGATTTGGTAAGCACTGTGACTGTTAAAGTTCCAATCTAGAGAATGGAATGATGCTAACCGCAATGATCTACTTCTATATGGTGATTTCTAAATGATATTGATGCTATTGTAAACTATGCTGACATGAAAACTGATGGATGGAAGCTACATTAATCTACGATGCAACCATGATATTGATTCTACAGATGCTATGATTTCTATTTCTAAATGATTTTATGTTGAATTTCTTAAATGCTAAGGCACTTGATTGCTTTTCCTGTAGGGTAAGTTTGCACAAAGATGAGAGATCCATTTCCTGTAGAATGAGGCTATATTTATAGATTCACGATAACAATTTTGTGAAGAGGCAACACAACAAAGGCTTGGATTCAATCTGGAGAATTGAATGGTAAGAGATTGAGAAGCTTGAGTTGATCATGGGAATGGTCTCTCCCCATGAAAACATCATGCCAGATGATAGGAAGAATCAAAGGAAGGAGATTGAGAGATTGATTCCAATTTGTCTCCAAAGCTTTCCCTTGAAATGCTAGTTGAATTAATTTAGACATAAATTAGACATATAATATCTAATTTTATAGGTGAGTGAATAGAGGAAATTTTCCTTTATGCCTTTATTTTAATATTTTGGTTTATTCAAATTAGTAAAAGGGGATAAATAATTTAATAAAACAAACTATAGAATTTGTTTATTGAATAAATATAGAAGGGATATGATAATTAAACAACAAAGTTTTTAATCTTGTTTAATTAATTAAGATTGAATGATGTGATAATTAAATAACACAAACTATTGAAGTTGCATATTTAATTAAAATTGAAGAATAGAAGAATTAGAATGTGGATTATTTAAATAAATATTTCTATTTATTTAATAGTAGATGAATTTAATTATGATAATTAAATAAAACAAAGTGAAATTCATTTATTTAATTAATATGAAAATAAAAGATTGAAGAATTTAAGATGAACTATATAAATAAATATTTATATTTATTTAATAGTAGATGAAATAAAGGTTAAATAATCAAATAAATCATATTTAATTAATTATATTCGCCAAACCATTTTTTGGTGTATACATTTTGCCCCTCTTTGAAGTGATGTGTTTACACATTGCTTCAAAGAAAAATTTGTGTTGCTGCCAGTATCGATAAGGCATGATGATAATGGTTGATTGATTAAGATGCTAGGAATGATTGATTCCATAAGGCATGATGATGATAAGTACTTAGGATCACTAATTTCCTCTAAGTATGATAAGATTGATGATTATTGATGATTGATTGACAAAAGATATGAGGATTGCATGATGTTTTACAGCTAGGCTCAAATATGATTTGTATGATAAGATTCAAGGTTGCAAAGGGACATGGTGACATGGATTTTGATAAGATAGGAGATATGGAATGGAAGAAAGAAAGGATAAAAATAATTAATGGTATGATCAAGATCAACTAGATAAGATACAAACACAAGGCCCAAGTATTTTTCCCCTATTCCTCATCAAGACCAAGGAAAGGAAGAAACAATGTATTTAGTAAGAATGATGGAATATGGATAAGATGAAAGATATGGTATGTAAGATATGGATAAAGTGTATAGGATAAGATATATGATGTTCAAGAAGATCATTAACATTGTCAAGATCAAAGGTGGAAATGTAAGGAATGAGCATAGAAAGGATAATGACCATGAATGATAAGATGGACGAAACTTGTCCCTAAGTGTAGAGTGCAAGAGGAATATGGAAGATAGGATATGGATGATAGGGAGATGGAGAAGGACTTAAGAATAATGTTTCAAAACCAAATATCCCTCTAATAGACCATGGCAAATGGGAATTAGACTCCTAAATGTTGGAAGATTAATGATATGATGAAATAATCTAAGGACTTATGCAAAGTTTTGGATCAAAGAAGAATGATGGGGGATGAATGTTGGATAATGGATAGGAGGTTGGAAGGCCTGATGATGGATAGATGGAAAGGATGGCAAGATCAACGTTGGCACACACCCTGAAGGGTGGTGGAGTGATGGAGGAAAAATGGATTTGGAAGGTGATAGGTTATTAGATGGAAAATTGGAGGAAGCTTTTGGATTAGCAAATTTGGATTCCAATTTAGATTTTATTGCTTCTATGAGGCTTTTAGGAATCCACACAAATTTTGACTTTTATTTTTGCTTTGTGGGCCCTTTTGGCCTTTGACATTTTTATTTTTGATTTATGGACCTTTGTGGTCTTTGAAAATTGCCTTTTTGCTTTGATGGGCCTTTGTGGCGTTTTAGATTTTTCTTTTGATTTTGGATCAAAATTTCTTTTATTTTTGCATGTCTCTTTGAGGAGACATGTTGATCCTTTGATACATGTGGATTTTGATATAGAATCTTTTGATATTTGGCACCCAAATTGCTTCCAAGAGCAATGGGAGGGGTGGATTGAGATGAATGATATGGAGGTATTATGGATGGGTTAATTTCAGTGTAATTTTGAAAGGGCATCAAGGATGTGTGCCTTTGTTGTTCTTGAGAAATATGATATGGACCTAGGATAGAGGGAAGGTTTGATGGACTAGGATGAAGACCTATGATAGATGGTATGTTTGGTGGATTAGGATGAGGACCTAAGATAGATGGTAGGTTTGATGAACTAGGACACTTAGGTGTATAACCAAGGCCATGGTGATATGGGTTTCTTTGAACAAAAAGGGGTTCTAGGATACCTTGCTCATGAAGGCCTAATCCTTTTCCTTTGTAATTCATACTTTGATACATTTTTTTACCAATGGGATATTTATTGTTTGTGAAACAAGATGTGCGTCCATTTTGGGGAGGATATGATATGGATGAGAGGATAGGTGTTGGAAGTAAAATGGAATCTATAAAGGTGGAGGATCCAAATTTATAGGTTTGGGGTTCATGGATAGCTTGAATAGCTGTGATAGGCTCTTGACATGGGGATGATGGGGTGTTTTGATCTTGACTTGGAAAATAATTATGAAGTGGTATAAAAGGCATATATTGATTATGAGAAGGATAAACATCTTCATGGGATGAAAGGGTATCTTTGAATGGAAGAATATCTTGATCTTGATGAGGAAGGGAATCATGAAATTTTATAGAAAGCATGTCTTGATCATCAGTTGGTAAGACATCATTAGATAGGATGGAAGAAATATCATGATCTTGTGATGCAATAGAATCATGAGATGGTATGGATTGATTAGATGATGTGGAAGAAGAACTTGGAAGGATACTTGTCTCTTGAGATGGAAGGGAATTATTTTGGATGAAAAGTGAAAGGAGGGGATCTTCATAAGATTCTTGAGAAATGGGATCTTGATCAAAGATTGGAAGAATTTGTGGAATTTTGATATCATTGGATGGAGTGGAAAGAATATTTTGATCTTGATGTTTAGGGGAGTCTATGCTAGCATGATTTGGATTGTGAGGTTGACATGAATCATTGGATGTTGAAGATATAATAGAAGAGGATGATTGGATGGAATTGTTAACTTGAGTGAAAGAATCTTGAGGTTTATTTTGGCTTATGGTGGATGGAGATAAATGCATGACATGATAGGATTGCTCAATATCATTTGTGTTTGAGGACTTAGATTTGGGCTTATTGAAATTTTGTAAAAATTCAAAGACATTGAACTTGGATGATGTAGTTTTTGGTGAAGAAGGTCTCATGTTCATTGTTTGGTCAAGAGGATATGGGTAGATGTCTGACAACAGATATATTTATGTGGTTTCTCTTTGTATGTCTTGGAATTTTTGTTGAAGGTTTTCCATCTATTGAGTTAAAGCATTCAATTGATCCTCATCTATTTTAACCATGGTGGTTTGAGTTTCAATTTCCTGTTCTTCGGATTTTTAATCTTTGTGACCTTGTTAAAATGGACATACGAACGTTATTGTTTTCAATAAACTTTTGATCTTAGTTTGGTATAGTTTCAAGGATATTAACTCAAGTAAAATAGAATGATAGATTCTATTGATTAGACTAAGTTGATAATTTTGATTATACAGTTTTGTTTATTTGATTTAGGATGATTGATCTTGAAACTTAACTTACTAATCAAATGTGTTTGATTGAGACACTTTTGGATGGTAGATCTTGGTTTGATTTGAACAAATTGAATTGTAAAGTCCAATTTATGTAGGTTTAAGACTTTGTTTTGATTTAGGAAAGTTTATGTTCTGATAAAAATCTAAATTTTGATGTTAATTGTCTAACAAGGGTTTCCAATAGCTTTCTATTTTCTTGTTTTCTTTGTGTTTTTTAGGATGATCTTATCTAAATTAATGTTTTGAAAACACAAGCATTTGTAAAACAATTGTTTTTAAGTCCCATAATCTAAACAATGAGTGTATGTTCAAATAACCATGCATGGTCCTATTTTCACTGGTTTGTTAACAAGAATACACTTCAGACAGACTCACTATTAAGGTCAAAAAGGTCATCGTTATACTAAACAACCCACATCTTAAAACTGCATCGACTCACATAGTCGTGTCACCCCCTAGAGGGCACCTGTGTTTTTGTCTTTTCCAGGCGCATACTCAAAGTTAGATTTCTCAATCCCTTGAGAAAACGGTCCTTGGAAATTATATGGTGAGTTTCTTGGGGGTAGATTCTTCCCTTCCCTTGCACTACGAGTATTATAATGTTTGGTTATTGACTCAGTTGGATTCTACACTATGGTTCGTAGATAGGGTTTTTCTTCGGTGCAACAAATGATAAACTCCCTCAGGAGACCTCCCAACCTTTAGAACAAAAGATTTTGGGATGGTTATCTTGCACACTACTATCGAGTTGGAATTTTATCAACTCGCTTTTGATTATAGTGGGTTGGAATCCTTGGCTTTAGGCATTCCCACTTAGGTCATTCCCGTAGGGTGAGTAGTTTTTCCCACTACGGTAGGCCTTCTAAAGGATTTAAAAAAGCATAAATTGCATGAAAATAAAGGGTGATTCTGGCCTTTTGATCACCCAGTTAAGGGGAGAGCATAAGCCTATCACCACATAAGCACAATAATCAAATGTTCAATTCTTAAATCCAAAAGACAATTTTATATTCTAGGTGAAGATATTGCTTCACAAAAGTCATGATGTTAATTTTAACTGATATAGAAAATGTATGATGACTACCCTAGGATTGATATATTTTAAACCAAATGACTACCCTAGGATTGATATATTTTAAACCAAATGACTACCCTAGGATTGGTCCTTTTTAGTCCAAATGCATCAAAATTAATTTATGGCCACGATCATGTCAAATTTAGACAAGAAATTACAGAAGTGTTAAAACAGACTGCAAAAGCGCTATTTAATTCATCATAAGTGTTGCAGCATTTGGAAGTGCTACATAAATTGGTAGAAGCATTGTAGAATTCAACAAAAGTGCTAAAACAAAATTGGACCTGGAACAGTTAACCTTCCTAAGAGCTTTGAGTGGAAGCGCTAAAACAGATTGTAGAAACACCAGAACTTTTGGTGGAAGTGCTAAAATAGATTGCAGAAGCGACAAAACTTTTGGTGGAAGCGCTATAGAATCCTTTGATCACGCTAAAAGAAAACATGCATGTATCCTGCACGAACACTTTTCATAAAAAAATGTTAAAATATGGGGTTAGAGGCCCCATGGTGGGTGCCAAATTGTAAGTGTGAATAAGTAAATAAGTAAAACAAATACAAACACTTCTTAATGAAACATTATATCAAGATTCAATCAACAATTAACTAATTTAAAGCACAAAAAAATTGAAAGTGTCTCATTGTTTCCTATCTCCAAAGATTTATTAAATCATAGAGGGCTCTTAGATTTGGTAAGCATTGTGACTGTTAAAATTCTAATCTAGAGAATGGAATGATGCTAACTGCAATGATCTACTTCTATATGGTGATTTCTAAATGATATTGATTCTACAGATGCGATGATTTCTATTTCTAAATGATTTTATGCTGAATTTCTTAAATGCTAAGATGCTTGATTTCTTTTCCTACAAAGTAAGTTTGCACAAAGATGAGAGATCCATTTCCTGTAGAATGAGGTTGTATTTATAGATTCACGACAACAATTTTGTGAAGAGGCAACACAACAAAGGCTTGGATTCAATCTGGAGAATTGAATGGTAAGAGATTGAGAAGCTTGAGCTGATCATGGGAATGGTCTCTCCCAATGAAAACATCATGCCAGATGATAGGAAGAATCAGAGGAAGGAGATTGAGAGATTGATTCCAATTAGTCTCCAAAGCTTTCCCTTGAAATGCTAGTTGAATTAATTTAGACATAAATTAGACATATAATATCTAATTTGATAGGTGAGTGAATAGAGGAAATTTTCCTTTATGCCTTTATTTGAATATTTTGGTTTATTCAAATTAGTAAAAGGGGATAAATAATTTAATAAAACAAACTATAGAATTTGTTTATTAAATAAATATAGAAGGGATATGATAATTAAACAATAAAGTATTTAACCTTGTTTAATTAATTAAGATTAAATGATGTGATAATTAAATAACACAAACTATTGAAGTTGCATATTTAATTAAAATTGAAGAATAGAAGAATTAGAATGTGAATTATTTAAATAAATGTTTCTATTTATTTAATAGTAGATTAATTTAATTATGATAATTAAATAAAACAAAGTGAAATTCGTTTATTTAATTAAGACGAAAATAAAAGATTGAAGAATTTAAGATGAACTATATAAATAAATATTTTTATTTATTTAATAGTAGATGAAATAAAGGTTAAATAATCAAATAAATCATATTTAATTAATTAGATTCGCTAGACCATTTTTTGGTGTATACAGTATGTAATGCAACATGATAACACAAACACAATGCGAAAAAATGAAAATGCAAACAAAATGAAAATGAAAATGAAAAAGGAGGGTATGACAATCACAGGTCTGCAAGCTCTGCAAAAATTTTACTAGGATCCATACCCAAGACGTTCATGAATCACAAGCTTAAAAATTTGATATTTGCTAGGTGGACCATGAACCAAAGGCACAACGGGCTGCTGAAGTCTGATATTCACTAGGTGAGCATTCTAAAAGAGAGTAGCAAAATGAGAAACACATAAGGGCTAGTGAGGATCTATTTTCACTAGGTGTGTACCCATGTCAACCATACCAAGAATTATAGTCCCAATAATTCTGATAAGGTGCTACAAATAATAAAAAATGCTAAGCCAACACATCAACAATTTCAATGTGTGTAAACAAAGTGAAGCACATAATGGAATGTATGTCCCCATGTATTAAAATAATTGCTAACCAAAATGTTGTGAGAAATTTCTTTAAGGTAGAAAAATGATAAGTGCAATATGATAAGGCCATGAGATCTTATTTGGAAAGCCCTATGTCGATGATATGTTTTCAAATAAAACTAGCTCATAGCGAGGGATTTCCCTCAATGCAATGCCACAAACAACATAAAGATGATCACATAAGGGATCCATAGATTTAGGGCTAGTATACATCTTTGCTATGTAATATTATAAGTGAGCTCACAATTGACATCATTCCCCCAAATACTCATGGCACTATGAAAACAATGGAAGAATGACACATAGAGAGAAAAATCAAACTTTTGGGTCAACATGGAATATAACTAAATGTCTCAATGCTTTGCATTGTCCCTGGAAGGAAACCACAAGGTAACAAAAATTTTACAACATAAAGAAGAATGGAGATACAAATAGATGAATGCAACAATAGATTCGTTTTCTTTGTATCCTTGTGCCAATAGAGCAACAAGGGTCCTTTAAAGAAAACTCACAAACATAAAGACACACCAAGAAACACAACACAAGAGACCACATAATGTGCAAGTAAACACAAATAACACAAATAAAATGCAAATGGTACTACATATGCAATTGGATCTAAAGAAAATCGCCCGCATCCCAATCTTGCTCGTCATAAATGGAAGGCAGACAACTAGCCAAAGGGACTACAAGAAGTGTCATACAAGAAGTTTCACCAAGTTCAGCACATGGTGAATCAATCTCATCAAGAGGATCATCATGATTTCCCCATCTAAATAAATATTTGAGAAAAACAAAGATAGCTCATTATGCACTTGTTCATCAATCTCAGTATCTTCATCCTCATCATCCAAATTTATCATAATGGGTGGTTTAATGACAATGTCAGTTATATGTTCTTTTTTCATTCTTTTTTTTGGTTGGGACATGTAAGGTTAATTTGCATGGTTTGGTGAAGGTGGAAATTCCTCATGGTTTGTTTGGATAGGTGTTTGATCATCAAGTAATGTCTTATTATTTTCAACCAATTGGCAAGCAATGGCATGATGTTTATGCTTATGCTCTTTAGAACATTTGTTTCTTCTTGTACGATTTTAAATTTGTGAAGGGGTAAGAGAGGGTTTCTCTATCATTGGTCTCTTTTCTTCCCTTGGAGGAGGAACTAAAGGGACCACCGAGTGTTGAGAAATTAATATATCCTTAAGTCTATACACTTGTTTCTCTTTTGGTGACACAAAGGTAATTAAACCTTGCAACAAGAATTGCAGCATAAATTCTTGGTGTACTTGGGAGGATATTTTCTTCGGGCATGGGTTCATCCACAACCTATGAGGTGGGAGGAACAACCATAGAACGATCATCCTCAGGTGACATATTGCTAAGGTATAATTATGTAATACACTTTTCCTTAAATTTTTGATATGACCTAAAAAATAAATCTTCACAAGGCTTTATAGGTTCCATGGGTTGAGGCCAAAAATAGTTTAATGAAAAGTTTCCATGTGAAGCCAAAGGTTTAAACCCACTATGATGAACTATATATATTTGGTTTTCAAATGGGAACTTTATGCACTTGTGGATTACTGATAGGATGGAATTCATGGAGCATATCCATGGATATCCTAGGTTCACATGAAATTGGCCTAACATTGGGATGATGGTGAATGATACATCTAGTTGTTTTGGTCCAACTTTAAGTGGGAGAGTTATCAAACCTATCATAGGACGAGTGAAACCATCATGAGTTTTTAACCATGCTTTTGATTGTTCATGAGAATATTGATAAAGTTCATGCACAAATAATAATTCCTTAGTGACCACATTCTCTAAACACATGCGATCAATGAGTATCCCTGGTGTAGGTTTGTCACTAATACGTTCAACGATATAGAGAGGACCATCTGGTGCATGTATAGATGCATCAATATGTGTAAAAGAAATACCAGATAACAAAATGGTTCAGCCCTTATGAGGTTGTACATCTATTACACTAATCATATTATCTAGACCATCCTCATTGAAGTATTCCTATCATCACAAGCTTGCACAAAGTTGGATGTATGATTTGGCATTAGATTTGTGAAAATTTACAAATTTTGATTGGGTGGAGCTACAAACTTGTTTCCAAGTTATCATTGACATCAACCAAATGGATGTGATTATAATTTATGAGGTCTTTCAATTGGTGTTTAAGATGCATTCATCATTCTGTATCATGTCCAGGTGTACGATGATATTGAAAAAATTCTTTTGGGTTAAAGTTTAAAGGTAAAGGTTTAGTCATGTCCACGAGTCTACTTAGAGGCAATTGGATTATATTTTTGCTTAACAATTGTAACATGACTAAATGATAAGATTCAATAAATTGGGTAAATTTTCCATCTCTCAGCCTAAATTGATAGGTAATTGTACTTACAACGACCACTTGTGTTTCAATGTTGTTGGCAGTTTGAGGAGTGTTTATCTTAATAATATTCTTGTTTTATTTTTTAAATGGTTGATAATTGTTTTGAGGTGTGGATTTAGATTGGTCAGTAGGATTTGATGAAGGTGTACCTTCATATTGACTAACCGATATCTAATAGTCACAAAGAGCCATACAAAAGTGTGTAAAAACCCTCAAAAAACATCATTTTATTAAAACACTTACAATGATGGTCTATTATAACATAGACCAAACTTGAGGAACATTTCTCCATACTTCCATGTGGAAAATAATACTTCATGTGCATAGTGATAGAATTCACAATCAATCTCTGAAATATTCACCTCTCAAATGAGAGGAAACCTCCTTAAATATAGGAGAAAGGGTGACATAATACCTTAAGGGATATTAGTCAAACCTATTCAAAATAGCCATTCATAAATAATTAATAATTTAGTAGTTATTAGACTATAACTATTTTAAAGGGGATATGCTTACAAAAGCATATAATATATAAGGTTTAATAACCTTATATTAGAACATTATATAAATGTTATAAGGGTATTGACTCCTAATAACATTATGTTCTAACAAAGAAAATCTAGATTTTGAAGTAGCAATAGGTGAGGAGATCTCACTGCATGTCATTGGACAATATTTTTCATCTCCAAATGATGGTGATGTCTCAAAAGATGTTTGAGTAAGACATGATGTTTCTACAAGTTTTGGATTAGAACAATTTGACAAGTTGATTCCATTTGTATTACAACTTGATTTGTTAACTGATGAAGTTTCCAAGCAAGTTCCAAGTCATCAAAATTTGTAATCATGCATTCATCTATGGTGTACCTTTTCTTCTTATAATAATTACATTTGTTTTTCAAATATTTGGAGATATCATTACAACAATCAAGATAAAAACAATAAATGAAGTGTAAGAAGAAAATATGCTTAAGGGAAATGTGGAAGTGCCCAAGACATGACTTAAGAAAGTGATCAAAGGAACAACTCAAGATACCTCCCTTGACTCAAGTTTAGATTCCACCCAAAAATATTAGTATTGAAAGAAAATGCTTTTAAGAGAAATGTAGAATTATTTAGGACATGACTCACATAAGTGTGCAAAGACATAACTCAAGGCACACCCTTGATTATTATTGATGTAGGCACCCCTCAAAATGATGTGCAAGAAAAATTACAATATTTTTTAAGATTAGATATTGAAATCGATTGTTTTCATGGTTATTTTTTGTAAAATAGGCTAATCAAAAACTTAAAATTACATACAAATTTAAATTCCTTACAAATTTTTGATACATAAAGAAAGTATGAAATTTTGACAATCAGGGTGCACGTTATGCCCCATTAAAATTTGTTTACAAATATGACTTTTGAAAGCCAAAAAAATAGTCAAAATAGAAAAAGAATCAAAACGTCTCAATGCTACTTTGTCAATGACGAAATCAACTTCCCATCAACTATTTACAATTGAAAATTTGACTCCCCATTTGCAAGTTATGTAAAAATAAAAATTAAAAACCTTTTACAAGCACTAATGGTCAATCTAAAAGTTTGTACAAGCCACTAATAATTTGTATAAACCATTGGAAATCAGCACTAAATGCTATGGTTATAAAATTGTTAACAATAAAACACAAAATAATAAGAAATAGCATCTAAGGCTAACATAAAATGTAACTCATATAAGGTAGGGGTTGTTGACTAGGTAACATGTGAAAGGTTCGACTAATTCGTGGATAAGCAGTCATCGGTTTGACTTCTCTGCAGAAATTTCCATATGTAGGGACACATGTCTGCATAAAGAGGAAAGCTCCATGAAACCAACTTATTCTAAAATTAGCTTGCATTTTATGTAGAGAATCACATCGAGTTGACATGAGTTTTTAAACCCTAGATGTGTGAGTTTGTGCAGTAGATTTGAACCCACGATGTCCAACACAATAGACCAATGTATCTGCAAAAGATTTGAAACACTTGTGCACCTTTCCTTTGTATTTGATCAAATGAGATGTAAGGTGCCTTTGCAATTAAAAATACTCACTACCCCCTTACTAGTTTCTGATGACCTAGAAGCATTGGCTCGATGAATGTGTTATGGCCTAGACAATTCTAGTGGATCAAACTAAGAGAAGGCAAAATGTGAGCACCAAACTTCTACATCCCCAAATGACTTGTTGAAGTCATCGAGAGAGAACAAGCAATGGTGAGTTACACCAATGACCACAAAAGTGCAATGGAAACCCTGAATCATGCACATACTAGTGAAATTAAATCAACCAAATACACCAAAACCTCTTAAACCATATATCCAATGGATCTAAATTTGGAACCTACAAAAGTTCTTATTCGAAATGATGAAATGGGCAAGGAGACATTCAACCTTCTACAATTTTTTTTTGATTTTTCACCTAAAAATCCTTATAATACATAATTTTGTATGGTGTACAATTATATGATTGTACGGTACAAGGTATAGAGCAATTTTTTTGCAAAAATATAAATTTACCATTTTTCATCAAACATAGGATATTCCTATGTGTCTTGAGCCTTTTAGATGTAATGGTGGCATCATGAATGATAGAGCCATGTGTTGGAGTCGCTTAGATGCAGGAAGGAGACATGCACACTTGGACAAAGAACTGGTGTGTGAGAAGCAAATAAATTTGAACAATCGTTATGCTAACACCAAACTAGCACCTTCAACCAAAACTAACTCCAATACCATGTTAGGATTAGCTATAATTTAAATGCACAATATAACCTTCTACTAAGTGAAACCAAGTTAGCACAATAATTTTTTTATATCATATACAAATGAGTATGTAAAATGTACATAGTGACCTTTCTTATACATGCAAGGATGGGGAAGTGAGAAGGTAGGAGACAATGACTAACTATCCCTCCAAACGTGCAACACTTGTGAATTCACTTGACAAGTGTGATAAAGTGGAAAGTATGCATGTAATATGTGTCTCAAATGACGATGACACATGTATCAACCATATGACGTGAGACAAAAATATAAAATAGCCTAAGTAAACTTAAGCTAAGTGTGAATAGGTCAATCCTAGAAAGGTGATATCCTAACTAGATATGTAAAGAAACTATTTATACTAACACTTTAATCTCATAGGATATGAGTTGTAAACACTCTAAATCTACCATATAATCTTTAAATATTTGTGGAGAATCAAAGGAGAAAGGAAAGAAGGGAAAGAAGGATAAAATCATATCTATAACTACAATGGAAAATCTAAGTCTCCTAGTAAAAATTCCAAGACAAAATGTTAGAACTATGAAAATATTGGTCATTTTAGAAAATACTACAAGGAGGATAAAAAGAAGAAAATAAAGGTTAATTTGATAATAATTTTGATAAATATTCTTACAAGGATGTAAGTGATTATTTTTTTATATCCTTGGCTACCAATGCATGCAAAGATATTTGGATGATCAACTTTGGAGCATCTTTCCACATGACTCCCCATCAATAGGGGTATATAGACTATGAAAGTTTTAATGGTAAGAATCTATATCATGGAAATTAATCCTATCTAAATATTATTTTTTGGGAGAGAAAAATCCATTTCTCTAATGAGAGGATTAAATGTATTTATAGAGCTATATACATATGGATTTTGGTATGAAACCTATTATTTTTAAATAAAATGAATGACAAGTGTAGTTTTTCTTTGGAAATAGAGGGTGTTATATGGTTTCAAGATCCATGTGCTCATGAGGGTGCTTATGTTGGTGTACTCCCTTTTGAATTTATGCATGTAAATAAATTTAATGTATAGAACTTGTAGAGAATTTATGAGTTGCAATGATGCCTTGAATATCTATATCCTTGGATTTTGAAGCTCTATATAGAGGTTATATGTTGAAACTATAGAAATTTTATGGGTTGGAAAGCGAGACATGATATCTTATTCTAATGGTCATACATTTAGGGTAACTACGAACTCTCTTACCTTTGAGAGAAAATTATCTACTAAGAAGACAATGTTATGAACTTGTGTATAAGCCATATTGGTAAGAAAGGTTCGTACCTACATTGAAAAATAAAAATATTGTTGAGGGGATTATTTATTATTCTCTTGAGTTTGAATTTTGTGAACATTATCCATAAGGAAAGTATAATCATGCTTAGTTTTATTTGAGTTCTCATTACTATTCTAGAATAGTGGATCTTATTTATTCTCATGTATTTGGTCTTGTAAATTTTCCTTCTTTGTCAAAATAGTTATATTATATTACATTTGATTAGTCTAGGAGGAATTGAGTTTATTTTCTTAGGAGTAAATCCAAGGTCTTTATTTAATTCAATAATTTTAGACTTTCACAGAGAACTAGACTACTAAAGAGATCAAGGTTTTAAGAATAGACTTAACATAGGAAAAGTTCGATTAGTAGATTTATATAAATTATTTATAGAAAATAGAATTAAAATAATAAGAAAACTCCATACACCC
Organism: Sequoiadendron giganteum; assembly: GCA_007115665.2. Lineage (NCBI taxonomy): Eukaryota > Viridiplantae > Streptophyta > Pinopsida > Cupressales > Cupressaceae > Sequoiadendron > Sequoiadendron giganteum. The sequence goes on from CM021102.1 coordinate 376,261,458, forward strand.
CTAACTATAATGGAATTGTAGAAATAATGAACAATATATTGATGGAGAGGGCTAAGAGTATGCTTAATGGGTCTAGATTGGAATATAAATTTTAGGAAGAGGTTTTAGTACTATATTTTACTTGACCAATACATCTCCTACATCAAAACTTGTCGTGAAAACCCCTATAGAGGTTTGGATGGAAAAAATCACTCACTTTCTCATTTTCAAGTTTTTGGTTGACACATATGATCATATGCCCAAGGTGAAGAGGTCAAAGTTGGATATGTTGTTAAAACCACTATGAATATTTGGATGGATAAAAATTCCTCTCTTCAAGATCTTCAAGTATTTGGTTGAGGCATATATCCATGTGCCCAAGGAGAAGAGGTCAAAGTTGAAAATAAAGGCTCTTAAATGTATCTTCATTTCTATGGTGTTAGTGTAAAAATATACACCCTTTGAGATCTTGTAGGTAGGAAATTTTTATAAAATTAGAACATTCTATTTAGGGAGATTATATCTTCCCCTATATTTGGGAAACCAAAAGATGATGTGACGTTAGTTTGGTAGCTACAACCAATTAGATTAAATATTGAATTAAGGGTTCATGTACCAATATAAGGATGATAGTAATAAGATCTCTTCAAGTTCATAGGAAGAATCTCCACCTCAACTTTTGATGAAGTCTACTTTGAAAATAATGCAGCTAGAAAGTTATAGCTCACTCACTTAATTTTATATGTGTTTTTTCTTTGACTAATAACACTAATGAACTTGAAATTGTGAAAGCGGTAATTACGATGGTCTAATAGTATAAAAATGTGATAAAAAAATCCTTTATGTGAGTGAAAACATTATAACACTATGCAGAACAATGCTAGTAATATTAAATATCTTGGTGAGAATTAACCAATAATTACTTGGTACAACAATTAGTACAATATAAAGTGACATTAAATCTCAACTTATATTATTAATAATACAATGGGTCCAAAACTACATCCCCTCATTATAATATATACACATGAGTAGATTTAGCAAGAAGCCTTGTATGCCACATCCATGTGTGGTCTCACTATAAAATCCATGTAACCAATTTAATAAGAAGAAGTAATGTCCTAAAGTCTTTCGAAATTACCTTAAATTTGTATGTTGATAGGGGAAGGCTTGAATTGTTATAGCATAATGTTATTAGGGGTCATACCCTTATAAAATCTATATATTATTCTAATATAAGGTTATAAAACCTTATTCATATTATATGCTTTATAAAGTATATATGATATGAATAATTAATAGTCTAAGAGTTATTATATTATATTTTTTTATCAGTGATAAGATTGTGTTTTATTAATATTTTCTAGGAATTGCCCTACCCTGAAATAGGGATGGTAACAAGGGAAACCATCTCCCCATGAAAATGACACCAACAAATAATCAATACTCAGAACAACAAATCATAAACACCCTACCAAATCAATACTCAAAGCCACAAATCCCAAACCCTCTATCGATGACTTCAAGTTGTTCACACGTTTCCTTTGCCTTTGGTTCCTCCCTTTGCTTGTGATCGGAGGACCATGTCAATTTTTTCCTTCTTTCTATTTTTATCTCGCTTACCCTTCACAATTTGTCCTCCCTCCTCCATCCTTGCAACCTCCTTTTTCCATTTCTTAAATGTGTCGATCTGCATCCCAACCTCTCCTTGGTATCCACATACAACATGTCCACACTGACCCTCTAAGGTGCCATTCACCTCCCCCATTTCTTGACCCCTCGTCGACCCTGATTTCTCCCTACACTCTGGCATTTTAGCACCATGGTGGTTTTATTCAACCACCCGTTCAAAAAACCTCACCGCTTCAACAATGATCAAGGTGGGCACCTCGACATTACCTAACCCCCCCATTTGTTCTGAGACCCCATTTGGCTAATGTGGGTCCAAGTTACTCATAGCCTTAGAGTAGCTTTTTCCTTTTTCTTCCTTCTTCTCACCCTATTTCTCCACTGCATAATGTTTGTGTGATACTAGATTTGAGTGGTGAGTTGTAGTGAGTTGTTCGTTCATCATTCATTTTTCATTTAGCCTCTATCCCTCTAAAGGATAAGCTCTATTTATCATCATTTTTTTTGTTGTGGAGGTAGAAATACCATTGTGAGGTTTCACCAAGGTAAGCCCCCATATGGCACAACATTTCCTCTCTCTTTGAATGTGTAGGATACACATCTGAAGAAGATTGGAGGAAGATTGAAAACTATTTGATCATTGATGCATTAAAACCCAACAACTTGACAAGATACTAAAACTCAATTATCTCAGCAATAGACGGAGATCCAAACAAGAACTGGAAGGAAGAAGCCTCAGACTCGGGACTTGAGGACTGGGAAATCAAATTCAATTTCATATCTCTAGAAAATGGTGCCATGGGCGGCCTTGTCTAGTCAAATCAAGTCCAAATTCAAATCACGGGTGCACACATGTCTGCTTTGTCTATTTCTAGTCATTAATTTTTTCTGTCAACTTCCAGATTATTTGTTTTCATATCAGAATAGTGCATTTTCATAGTTAGTTAGTTGCATAATTGCATTTCATCATAATTCAATTTCCAATCACACACACAATCAGATTAAAAACCATTTAATTAAAATTCAAGGGTTGGTTAACTCATCTTTCAGGTTGCAAGTTAATATCATGCACTCCCATCTTCAATTCCTCAAGTGTCATGCTTGGAAAGGTGACTAATCCTAGTTAAATCCTATGGTTGTACTTTTCCAACATCGAAAACTCTAACCCTTATATGTGATCCATCAAGGATGGGTACTCATGTACAAAGTGGATTGGTCACCCACTAGCATTAATGGTGTCATCATTTTCAAGTGGGGGAGAAGATAGGGAAAATGACAATACCTAGACTACAAGCAAGTTGTGTTTCTCCATTTTTTAGTCATGAGCTAGCATTAAGATATTTAAATGTCTCATTTTCTTGAATTTAAGTGTTAGGTTGGTTCCATTATGAGGAGGCGCAAATGGGCTCTTGTCCAAGGTGGGCGAGTCTAATCTAATTTGCATTAGTCACACAAGTTTTTGTTGGTTGAGTTTCATTATTGTATTGGTTAACATTAGGATCCTATTGAGCAAGGAAAAAGATCTAAAACTAGGCTTGGTAAGCTTGACATTGAATTGGTGAAGCTAGCTTCACAATGGAAATTGGATGAGTTGGGCAAGTTGTCCTCTTTTATAGACACTTTTTGGGTCACAGTATTTGTAGGCATGGACTGCTCTTATTTTGACATGAATAGTTGCATTTGGGACTAGAATAGTGGATGAGGTTTGTGTGCTATTAAATCATCCTAGAGAAAGAACACAATGTTGAAACTTATAGAGCTAAAGAGTTGTGGGTGAGTGTCAAACAATTGTATAGGAGTGTGAACACTTTCAACTGAGTTTTACTCCACTTCCTAAATTGAGCTATTTGTAGTCTAGGAAAGACTATTATATTGTACTAACCTAGTGCCACTTTTAAAAATAAACAAAATAAATCTTATTTCCCACACATAATAGTTAATTTTTAATTCTTTGAATATATTTGGTTCACAAACTAACAAAATAACTAGCTCAATTTGTGTTATAACTTAATTCACAATGATGTCCATTGCAATACTCTCGGTGTGCCTTCTAGGTAGCTTCGTTATAGGTGTATTCAATATTTGTAAAGGACTTAGTCCACAAAGATGATTCATTTGACGTAACGTTAGTACCATATGAGCGGAAAGAGTGGCCTCATGACATAAATGATGGGCTTAGAATGTGAGGAAGGATCAAAAGGGTGGGAAAACTTTGATAACTCACCTTGATTATAAAGTGAAGTCCTTCTATCATACATGAAATTAATCTTACAATAAGAAGAAACATCTAGAGAATGATGACCTTGATCCGTGAAGGATGAACAGTTGGAAAATAACAACTATGAGATCTCTAAAGCCATTGTAAGAGGTCTAAGGCATGCCAAAATGCATTTCACTAGCTTCAATGCATGTTGGGAGAGAAATATTATTTGGTCAAAAGGATGCCATATTGATGAAAGAGGTATTCTCAACAACCCTGTTTTCTGAAAAAAAATACTCAAACAATCTCAACAATGCATTCAAATTTGTAACATAGTCTCATGAAATTACTTGAAATTTGCAACCAAAGGTATTCTCATTATAGAAATTTGATTACATACTCATTTTCAAACATGAAATAACTAATGGGCAGAAACATATGCCCCTTAAATAATCTAAAAAATGAACACAAAAAAAACTACAAAAAAAAAAACTATGTGCTTCACAAGCACCTCCAAATCTACACCTTTCTCCTGCAATCAATCACCTAGAACCCTTCAATATTCAACCATGGAGCCTTCAATATTTAATGGATTCTTTAATCCTCTCAACTTGCAAAAAAAATTCCTCAAAACTTCCTTAGATAATACCACACCAAGCTCTCCCTTTCTCCAAACCTACAGTGAACAATCAAGACCCCAAAAACATGCAACACATGACCCTTCCAAAAATCAAAAATCATATTTTCCCTCCAAATTGAAATGAAATGCCCAAATCTTGGAAAATAAATGGTCTCAACAATGGAAAATTTAATAAATGATTTTTCCATGCAAATTTGTAACTTTCATCCATGCTTGGCCAAGAAAAGCAACCACCTCCTCATAAACAGGTCCAAACTTGGCAAAAATCAGCAATTACACAACTTGGGCATCCAAATCCTCCATGCTATAGTTTAGGGGCTTTAATGATTTGTCCCCACTTGCATTTCCCCAAAAATCCATGCCCAAAATGTCTTTTTTCCTTTTTGAATTTCACAAATCAAAATTTGTTTCCTAAACTATCTCCAACACCATAATTTTTGCAACTATATAATAAGGCCAATTATTTTAATTCCATATTTTGGCCTTAATGTCACATTTATTTCTCACACAAATTATAAAAATCAATTAAAATCAAAATTTAAGTCACTCCTTATTTTGGTTGATGTTGATTGCACTTTCACCTAGGATTCTCCTACATCACATATTGGTCAAGAGAGCAATCTTTTAGCAAAGAAATAAAATGTTGTGCAAGTTAGGAGCCAACTAAAACTTTATGGGTCACTATTTTTGTAGACTTGAGGTGCTCTTATTTTGACATGAAGCGTTTCCTTTAGGACTGAAATAGTGGAAAAGGTTTGTGTGCTAGTAAATCATCCTAGAGAAAGACCATAGTGTTGAAACTTAGAGAGCTAAAGAGAGTTGGGGGCAAGTGTCAAACAATTGTATAGGAGTGTGAGCATTTTCAACTGAGTCTGACTCCACTTCCTAAATTGAGTTCTTTATAGTATAAGCAAGACTATATTATATTGTACTAGTCTAGTGCCACTTTTCAAAATCAGTAAAAAGAATCATATTTCCCCATGTATTTGTTTGATTCTTTGAGTGTGTTTGTTCACAAACTAACTAATGAAATAGCTCAATTCATGGCCTAAAAAATTAATTCACTTTCAATACTTTGTATGTGCCTTGTAAGGAGCTTGGAAACCCTATGGGGGTAGTCAATCTTTCCAAAGGACTCAAGCCACAAAGATGTGTACTTAGGTGAGGTTGGTACCGTACGGGTGGATAGAGTGACCCCATGGCATAAATGATGGGCTGAGAGTGAGGAAGGATCTAAAGGGCAAGAAAACTTTGACAATTCTCCTTGATTAGTAACTTTAGTCTTACCATCATAAATGAGATTAATGTTACAATAAGAAGACACATCTAGAGAATGAACACCTAGATCCATGAAGGATGAACACTTGGAAACTAGAAGTTGTGAGATCCCTAAAGCCATTGTGAGAGGTCTAGGGAATGCTAATGTTAGGAAAAGAAGGTGTCTCAACCTTTGATTTTTCCAAATATTTGATTTTTCTAAATATTAAATGTTGTTGATTTTCTCACTTTGTCTTTGTGAGTTACAACTTGCAGTTTCTATTCGGATGAGGAGTCAAGTTAGAAAGTTGATATTTACAGGTGGAGTTGTGCATAAATTTTTTTTCTATTTATGTGTTGATTTTACATGGAATGTGAGTTTTCAAAGAGCAGTTATTTTGGCAAGTGCAGATTTTGCAAATTGGCATGTGGTGACAATTGGAAACTTACTGTTGTGTGTCTGCAGTGTTTTTGGCACTTTCCATGTTGTGCATTTATCCTTTGGCAATTGTTTTAGAAATGTTTATTTTATGCATTGTAAAACTTATATATGATCACTTATGTATTTTGGAGAAGTATGAAGTTGTGTTGAGATACTGTTATGTTGCCGAATTTCTTCCAGAATTGTTAGTTGGTGACACTCTTGTACAAGACTTGCTCTGCAAGTGTATGCAATCTCGTTGTTGGATTTGAAATACATTGAGCGAGTTTTAGAGTGTGGGGTTTTTTTCCCTGAAATATTTTTCCCCACGTATATCTTGCGTTCATTGTTTATTTACTACTATGAATGTGTTTCTAGATCTTTTGTAACTGCTAGATCAGTTTTAAAGTTTGCATAATATCTCTTCTCAAGATTGGCATTGGAAATTGTTTTTGCTACTCTAATTTCCTTACAAGTAGTATCAGATCTTGATCGCCTTTGGTTTCAGTTGTGGGTTGTTGGGTTTTTGAGCTAATCAAGGTTTGAGTGGGAGCTTGTGTAGAGGATACTTTGTGATCTTGTTGCAAAAATCTTTTTTGAATGTCGAGCATATCTAGGAGGATGGAGGTAGAGAAGCTTTTTGGCACAAAATTTGAAATGAGGAAGAAGTTGTATTCCTTGAGAATGGAAGAAGGGGGACAAATTTTCTAGACTGAGCTAGATAAAAGGAAAACCAAACACAAGGTAGAACAATATTGGTGAACTTTGATAACATATCATGCACTAAAACGAAAGTGGCCAAAGGTATAACTATTGTTCAAGATGGTATTCCTCCTGTCAATTATGATGATCAAAGTGTAGTTCTCAAAGAGGTATCATTTGAGGAGAAGTTGGAGTTCCTCAATTGGGAACGACAGGCTATCAAAGGCCTAAAACTAATTGTCGGTTCGTAGCTACCTCATTGTGGTCTTTTGTTGTCTTTTTTTTTTTGTTAATGGTTTTCCTTTGTTTTTTATTTAGTTTTTGTTTTGATTTGTCTCACTCCTTGTGAGACTTTTTCTCTTCGCCATCTTGGATTTTTGTAATATGTTTGGACCATATCCTATATTTACTTTAATAAAAAAAATATGACTACTACATGAGGATACCCATGTCTTATGTAGGCTACAATAATCATATTCCATAGAACATTGTTGTGTTCTTCTACAGGTTCTTGTAATCATATTCCATGAAATGTTGTCTTCTCTCTCAATAACTTGATTCTGAGTGATTCATAAATTTGTTTCCAACAAGAGAAGAAAAATAAAAAAGAGAATCTTATAGTATTGAATATAAATCTACAATTATCACTCTTCCTCAATCAACCAAAAATGTATTTTAATATTTTAGCAGAGTATACTTCTATAATTATAACTGAAGTTATTCATTAATATTAGATTGCAACTCCATAATGCAAGAATATCACTATATTTTTACTTATTTTGATGTTGCACAATAATTCAAAAAATAATAGTTGATGGTTAGTTAAATACACTAGGTTAATTATTGGTTAATGTTGCACAATAGATTTTTGGAAATATTAATTATATTTAATCCAATGTCTAGGTTCAAATGTTTAGTTAAGAAATAAAAATAATATAATTTCATTTGAAATGAATATTGTATTTCTAACAATAATTTTTCAATGATCTATTTTCAAAAGACTTTTGATCATTTTTATAATTAATATTATGTTTTTGATATTATTAAAAATAGTTAGAAATGTTTTCAATAAAAATTTAATTTAATTTAATCAATAAATATATTATATAATTTATATTAATTAAAAAATTAATGATAATCAACAATTTGTTTCATGATGAATGTATGGTGGTTTTAATTATAACAACTTATCATTCATGAAAGCTTTATCTAAATTTCAACTAGAGAATGTATCTATGTTATCTAAATTCAGTGTACCAGCAAAACAAGAAGCCATACCACCCTTAGGCAACTCCTGGTAAGAGACCAACACCTAAAAACAACATGCCACAAACAAAAAGGCACAAAATGAGCTCCAACAAGCAACAACCCAATAGAAAGCCAAAAAAAATAGCCCCCATTGAAAAAAGAGGACCCAACTGCACCCAACTAGAGAGAAGGCGCCAACAACCTAGAGAACAGGCCAAAGGACCACAACGAGCAAAGACCCAGGCTCACTAAGAGTGGAAGCAAGCATGAACCAAAAAGGAAACGAGAGCCCACACAAGGAGACTGAGAGAAGACCAAACCATAAAACACCCCATCTACCCCAGCATGTCGATCAAGGCCAAAGATAGGCCAAATCTCCACATAACCAACCAGTATGAAGCACCAAAAATCCACAAGAGGGACACCCGAAGCAACCAAAAGACACCTAGAATAAGAGCCACCAAACAGGCTCCACCAAACCAGCAATAGAGAGGAGCAGAGGGAGACCAAGAAGAAACAAGAAAGAGGACAAGCCATAAAAAAGAGCCCCCAAGTCATCCCATTATGTTAAATAGGACCAAAAATAAACCTATCCTCCACCCAGTCCTCCACAGAAAACCAAAAGCACCCACAAACCAACTATAAGGACGACAACACGAGCCTTAACATGGGCCACAGAGAAAAGGGCCAGAAAATCTAGTCACGCCCACAATAGGCACTACAAACCAGAAGTCGAACAAGGGCATCGATAGAGAAACACCCAGACCAGGGAAGACCCGCCCAACACCACACACCAGTGCAGAGACATGCAAGAAAAGGACTACAGAGGAAAGAAACATCGAACCAAGCTCATCCATATCATCCTCGTCATCTGAATTTCCCTCTCCAACAAGCATTCCCTCAGCAGAATTTGAAAAACCTCCACTCTCACTCATTACTATGCCTTGTTAATGTTGCACAATAGATTTTTGGAAATATTAATTATATTTAATCCAATGTCTAGGTTCAAATGTTTAGTTAAGAAATCAAAATAATATAATGTCTAGATTATTGGTTAATGTTGCACAATAGATTTTTGGAAATATTAATTATATTTAATCCAATGTCTAGGTTCAAATATTTAGTTAAAAAATAAAAATAATATAATTTCATTTGAAATGAATATTGTATTTCTAACACTTAAAAAAAATTGTATTTCTAACAATACTTTTTCAATGATCTATTTTCAAAAGACTTTTGATCATTTCTATAATTAATATTATGTTTTTGATATTATTAAAAATAGTTAGAAATGTTTTCAATAAAATTTTTATTTAATTTAATCAATAAGTATATTATTTAATTTATATTAATTAAAAAATTAATGATAATCAACAATTTGTTTCATGATGAATGTATGGTTGTTTCGATTATAACAACTTATCATTCATGAAAGCTTTATCTAGATTCCAACTAGAGAATGTATCTATGTTATTGAATAGTTAATTAGGGATAACATTATTCCTTGAAATTTTTTTATTACGGTAAAAACAGGTTTTGAGGGGACACGAAACCCCTTACAGACATATTTTGAATGGATCTGGAACCCTCAAATAGAAAATTTGTCCTAACATATGAACCAAGAAGGCACTGACAACCAAGGTAACTAAAAACACCCACAAACAAAAACTAGCTGCAAGAAGAACAACCTCCAGCCAACCAAAAACCAGCCCCCAAACAAGAACCATCAAGATTTACATTTAGAGCTACTCTTATGGGTTCGAAGCATCATATCAAAAGAAGGCTTAGAGTTTTTAGCTTTCTTTCCCTTTACAATAATCCAACCCTCTTCCACTAGTGCCACCTTGTCATGAAAATCCAACACACCATTATCCTGAGAGTGAAAGCTTGCAACCACTGACATAGAGCTTTCATTGGTATTCCTCCCTACAGGCATGGCTTTATCAAAAAAGCCACCAAAATTGATAACCGGAATGCTATCACCAGAAAATGTAGCATGAGGTCCATTCGCTCCCTCTTTAGGGGTTTCAACATGATAATATTCCATAGCATCAACAACCCCACCATTTGTGACCTAAGCGGAAACCCCTAGACCCTGTGAATCCAACACAACCACCTCAGAAAAGCTCCTATTTTGTTACCCTAGTAAGATTAGTAGTTTGATCAATAATATTTACTATCATGGGATCTTTTATGGGTTTTAATTATTTTATTTTAGACAACATTAAATTTTTATTTTGAAACAAACTGTAATTATTCATTTATGTCCACCTTGGTAGTTATTGTTTATGTTGTATTATTTAGTGACAATTTTAATGTGATAATAACAATATTTTTAACAAGTAAATTTATGTGTTTTTAGTTATTAAATTGAATTAATTGGTAAAAATTGTTGAATATAAGCTAAGAAAACCTAAGGAGATAATTACCTTAATGCATTGAATATAATATTAAGTTAGAACATAAATTTGTTATTTTCTTGCATTGATACTTTTTTAATTAGACTTTGGTGGGATTATCATAATGTGTGCATAGACAAGATTTATATAGATGGGGTGAATTTTATTATTATTTGAAATTTTTTGTGCATGATGGTCTAATAATTGTCCTTTATTTGTGGTTGCTTTTCAATTACTGTTCTGGCAATAGGAAGTAAAAAACTAGTAAGTGGTAGTGTGCATGCATTTTTTATGTGGCTCGTGTGGATGATTATTCCAACCTAATTACATGTATATCAAACAAATGTTGGTCATGTATTTTAACTATTTTTGAATATACCTAAGGTGTTGTGATACAAGCATAAGTATACGTGTTTTTCCTTGATTCTCTTCATTGAGAGCTTTGTGTACTTTAGATATGGTAAAGGTACCATGACAAACTATATGAGACAAAATTGGGTGTTGATTAGGTTGGTGACCTAGATGCCACTTTTCTCTACTCTAGTATCCAACACACATGAAAACCATATTCTCTTAAAGAATATTGTAAGATATTATCATCTCACTTTTAGACTCATAACACCCACATTATGTGGCTTTGGTTGGGTAAGATCTCACAAGGTCTACAAAGGTACACATTTATGTCTCTTCCCATTGCTACAGCTAGGAGACTCTTTAAGTAAAATCATATGGCTTGAATCTTAATATACCAGTTTTTCATCTAATAGGTATTTGTGGAAAGGTGCTTGTATTTTTTATTTTTTAAGCTTTTATTACTTATGGCAATACTTTGTGTAGTGTACACTACCATTTTACAGATGTTTATCTTAGTGTGGTATGGGACTTCAAATGGATGTTGAGTTTGTGATATTGCACTTGTACTCTTATTGAATGTCTCTTTATGTTTCTTGTATTTTTATGATTCGTGCATTATTATTATGATTGTATTCATGTGTTTTCCTTCTATCTATTTTTATTTTTGGATCTTATGTCATGCATTATGTATTTGTGTTCATGTTCTTTAAATGATATGATCAAAAGTGTTGTGTGTACTTTTTGGCATTAAATAATTCTTTGGAATATTTGTTTATGTATTTTTTAGATCTATGATTCATGAATATGATAAGAATTAATTAAAGGAATGAATTAATAAATATAATAGTAAGTGTTGAGATGTGCCACACTCTTGGATCATGGATGGATGCTCCTTTGACTTGACGGATAGATGGAGAAGAAAGAGATTTCATGTAATGGTGGGTTCATGTTATAAATTAAGATCTTAGGTTGTTAATCATTACAAATAAATATAAAATAGATAAAATGAGAATACAAGATACAAAAATTAAACAAATTACAAAATACATAATGGGGAAAACCATTTGGGATAAAAAAACCCCATTAAGCATCATTTTATTATTAAAAACTTACAAAATGGTCTATAAACAATAGACTAAATTTAGGGAAAAATTCTCCTTGTTTCCATATGACCAATAATACCTCTTGTGCATAGTGATATAATTCAGTACTAATCTCCAAATTCCATAATGCTAGATCAATGAGAGAAGACCTCCTTAAATATAGAAGGGGTGAAAATTTACTTAAAGCAGTATTAGTTACACCTATTCAAAACTACCTTTTATAAATAATTAATAATATAATAGCTCTTAGAATATTAATTATTCAAATCATATATACTTTATAAAGCATATAACATGAATAAGGTTTTATAACCTTATATTAGAATAATATATAGATTTTATAAGGGTATGACCCCTAGTAACATTATGTTCTAACAATTCAAGCCTTCCCCTATCAACATAAAAAATTAAGGTAATTTTGAAATACTCTAGGACAACACTTGTTCCTATTAAATTGGTTACATGGATTTTATAGTGAGACCACACATGGATGTAGAATACAAGGCTTATTGCTAAATTTACTCATGTGTATATATTATAATGAGGGGGTGTAGTTTTGGACCCATTGTATTATTAATAATATATGTTGAGATTTAATGTCACTTTATATTGTACTAATTGTTTTTTATTAGAGGTAAATAGAGCGCTTTGAAGGGGCCCGAAACCCTTTACAAAAAAGAGTAGTTGAAACAAAATAAAACTATAATAAGTATATATCAGCCCAATCGCAACACACCATCAACAAAAATTCAGCCAAAAAGGAGGAACCCAATCAACAACATTACATATTCTTCAGTATATCTGTAGCCTCCACATCGCACTCCACATCCTTCTGACCCTCAACCAAGGCACCAGACATTTCTTTAACAGGAGCCCCAACTTGAGCTTTAGTCTTGTTGCAAGTCCTAGGCCCAGGCCCACCCAGATTCACCTCACTAATCAAAACTTTATTCTTATCACCACCTTTATCAACAAACACCTCTTAATCTAGCAACCTACCAACAATACCAATTTCACCAGAATGAGCAGTCTCCTTACATTTTTTGACACTATCAAAAGGAGAGGTAATACCAACAGACTCAAAATTAATCCCAGATTTAGTCCCCTCCCCACCCTTAGCCATGTTAGCATAAATCCTCTCCAAATTATTTTCAAGGATGAGAACTCTAATTTCAATATTTCGCTTCATGATGAGTGTTTCCTTCACCATAATTTTCAAAGAGTTCATCAGATCATCAATCTGATCCTAAACTGGGGACTCATCATCTTTACTCATCACACCACGAAATTTCACATTGGTCATATTAATTCCATGGAACATCTATTTAAATAACTTATAAAAAACAATGGAACCCTCTCTAGTAGTTCCCAAAACATCAGAAATATATTTCCTTATCAATATTGAAAATTTATTGACCCACAACATCCTCCTCATGAGAGGAGCTTACCTTATCCTGATTGACAGAGACTTCCTTCCCCTTCCTAGCAACACCCGACATCTTCCCAACAACAACCAATGTTTTGATTTTTTGAATAGACTCCACAATCTCTACAGTAATCACCTTTCTTTCCTTCTTCCTATCTAGGTCCATAATAGGAGAATCCTCAACACCCTGCCCCACCTCAGCCATGAACTTCCTTTCCATATGCAAATTTGGAACCTCAATCAGTGAATACACAACACCTTGTCCACCTAAAATCTTAAGTGGATAATTCATCTCCAACAGTTGGCTCGCAGACCTAACAACCAGCTTCTTATTACTTCCCATCTCCAACTCCTTTTTTTGTTTCATTCCTAGAACAGGGGGAGGCGAAGAAACCTCACCAACCACTTCCTTCTTCTCCTTCATGCATCTACTCAACATTTCAGTAGCAATCTCCTCAGTATAGGTTTCATAACCCTTATTAGGGCTTGACTCCCCTTTTTTAGGCTTCCCCAAAGCAAGGGATTGAGTGTCCACTTCCATGGTAGCAAGAGAGTCTAGAACATAGTCAACATCCTCCTCATACTTTGAATCCTTTTCCAGGATGAGCTTCCTCTTCTTTCCTTTCTTACTAGCCATCTCCTCCTTAGAGACTGTATCATATTCTTCCTTTTGTTGCTTACCCTTAGGGGTAGCAAGCAACTTAGCCACTTCAAAATCCTTAGCATAATCAGAGATTAAAAGGATAGGTCCCACATGTAAAACATGATTCTTTGGATTTTTCTTATGTTCCATGAGGCTAGAGTCCAGAGAAACCAACAGATAATAGGGAAAATAAATCCTTTTCTTATGGAGGAAGTGATTGAGCAAAACAAAATGGTAGGAATTTACCATAGAGAAACGTCCTTTAAGGGAGATGTAACGCATGAGAAAATCAGCCACATCCTCCACAACACCTTAAGATATTTCCTCTAATAATCACCACTCCTCGCCACCCTCGGGTATTGAGCTTCATTGCCTTTGAAAAAAAATTGTATCGTGGTCTGCGATTCCTTTTTATCTCTAAAAAAATTGTTTCCCTCTATCGACAACCCTATGATATTGGCTATGAAATCTTCATTCACATCAAACTCCATTCCGCCCAACTTTAGAACCCTATTGTTCTAAGATTTTGTGAATAATGCAGTAGTCTGTGGATTGTTACCATGTAACCTCTCCAGGTATGAAGTCAACCCTCCCTTCTCAAAGATCTTCCAAACCTATGGCTTCTTTTTAACTGCATCACATGAGAAAGGTTCAACGCGGTTCCTATCTCCTCCCATGGCTTTCAGAATTGCAAAGTCTAGGATTTTGAAAAATTTGAACACAATGAGAAAAAACCTCAAGAAGGCTATGCAAAGAGTGCCCACAATTCGTGTGAAAACAAAATAATGATAGGAGAGAGTAATTACCCTTGAGTTTCGTTACCTATGGATATAAGCCCTTGTACAATTAGCTCGATCCAAATCTTGCTTACCATCCTTCAACATCATAGCATGCCACATGATGAAAGTCATGCACACCTCGAGCCTTAATAAATCATCAATCACTTTAATTTTGGCCATCATGATTAATACTTGCAATTTCTTCTATAGGGAGGGGGTCATTCAGTCCCCATTCCCTAGCACCTCTAACTCCAAGATTTGTGAATATATCAAAAATTCCATTTCCCTCTCTCAATATATGAGAAATATAATAATCATCAAAGGACTTAAGAATATCAATAGCATCTCTAATCAAATTGTAAATATTCCTTGAAGGGGAAGCACAATTCTTCAAATTGTTGATGATATTGAGAGAATCCCCCTCAAGCCATACTTTCTTATACCCTTTATTTTATGCCAATTTAAGACCATGATAGGTTGTAGCCACTTTCGCATAGTGGTTTGTCTGGGTTCCCAAAGGGAGCACCACTGCGGAGACAAGCCTACCATTAGAATGTCTAATCACTCCCCCACAACCTGTAGGTCCCAGATTCCCTTTAGCAGCTCCATCAAAGTTAACCTTCACCCACCCATCTGGAGGAGCTTTCCAAACAACATCCTCTCTAGAGGCTTTCCCTTTAGTAACTAGGAGGGAAATATCACAAGACAACTTCCAATTTTGTGCTACAGAAATATCATAGTGACTGAGTGTAACCTTCGGCCCATTGTGAAAAGATATCCCAGCCACATAATTTTATTTAATAGCCACACAAATTTTATAGGCCACATAGATAGCAAGGAGGACGAAATTCCTAAAAATCATGTTATTGCGCTCAAGCCACATACCCCAAGCAATATGAGGAAGAGAGAGAGACCACAAAACCTACAAAGAAGGATTGGACGTAGGTCCAATCCATTGAGACCACAAGTCCTTAATCAAAGCAGGGAACACCCAACTAAGATTCCAAAGAGAGAGCACATGTGCCCACACAATTCTAACAAATTTATAGACAATCAACAGATGGAAAGAATTTTCAGCCTCCTCTTCACATAGAAAGCACCTTTTGGGAATCATAAAACCTCTCTTGACCAAATTGTCAGCAGTTAATACCTTATTATGGAAAAAGAGCTACAAGAAAATGTTAACCTTAGGAATCAATCTAGAGGACCAAACAGAGGCCCTAAAAGGAGCAGGGCGAACAAAGGAATCATTAAGATGAAAAGCCGAAGACACAGAGAAGTTACCATTAGGAGAGGGATTCCAAAAAAAAAAATTGGGAGAAGGAAGAGAGGGAATATTTATCAAGGACAGGGCCTTGACGAGAACCTCTAGCCCTGAGTCAGCCTCATGCAACCTTTTCCAACAGCCACCATCAATATAATCAACAAAAAATCTGCCAAACCTCCACAAACACACATCCATGAAAGGTTGATCCCAAGGCTCATCTTTAAGAGGCCTATTGCCAAACCAACTATCTTCCTAGAACAAAATATTCCTACCATTTCCCAACTACCAAAAAAGACCCTTAGAGAGAAGCTTATGGGCCTTAACCATACAATTCCAAAGAGTAGAACCAGATGGGGGGGAAAATTCAAGAGTTAAGAAATCCCTTATACCATCAGCACCACATGAGTAATTGCTCCAAGAAATTTTTTCCCATTCACTCTTAGCCAACAATAAATTCCACAGATGTTTACCAAGAAGAGCAACATTAAACTCACGAATTTTCCAAATTCCAAGACCACCAACATTTTTGTGTCTATAGACATCATCTTACGCAACCAGATGGATTCTTCTCTTGTCCTCAACACCAGACTAAAGGAATTTTTTTAATTCCTTCCAATTTATCCACAAATTTCCTTGGCATATAAAATAAACTAAGAGCATACACTGGAAGATTCTGAAAGGTAGACTTAATCAACTGCACTTTCCTAGCTTGGCTCAACAATGCCCCCTTCCAACCAACCAATTTTGAATTGAACTTATCAATTATCCCCCACCAAAAGGACTCAGGAACATTCGAGCACAAGAGAAGACCCAAATATGACGTAGGAAGATCACCAATTTGGCACTGGAGAATTCTATTAGTTTTGATTTGCCGATGGACCAGAGTATTAAAAAAGAAGATAACACTCTTGGGTAAGCTAACCTTCTACCCCAAAGCAGCCTCATACCTCTATAAAATAAGTTTAATAGCCTTGGATTCCTTAATAGATGCCTCCCCAAGCATGAGAGAATCATCAACAAACTAATGATGGGAGCAAATCAAATTACTGGATGAGGGAGCCAATCTTGTCATGGCCCCCCCAAAATCAATGAATCTTTGAATGAGGCACCCCAAAGATTCCATCATAGTAATAAATAGAAAAGGAGATATCGGATCCCCTTGCCTTAGACCCCTGGAGCAGTCAAACAGAGGAGAGGGTGTACCATTGATAAGAGCAGAGAACTGAGGAGTGGATATCAACTAAAGCATAAGAGCTACCATTTTCTCCGCAAAGCCAAAAGAAGTCAGAATCTTAGAAAGAAAGCCCCAATCAACTCTATCATAAGCTTTAAGCAAGTCAAGATTCAGAATAAACCCAACATGCTTATTGACAATTAAAGAGTGAATATTCTCATGAACCGAGAGAATAAAATCCAAAATTTGCCTACCAGCCACAAACCCATTTTGCTAAGGCGAAATGATAAGATGTAGCACCCTTTGCAATCTGACCGCCAACACCTTAGAGAAGATCTTGTAGATTGAGTTGCATAAACTAATAGGACGAAATTCATCAAAAGACATAGCACCCAGTTTCTTAGGCATGAGGACAATAAATGAGGAATTCAATTCCTTCATAAGAGAGCTAGTCCAAAAAAAATCTTTAGTAGTAGCAACCACATCATTTGCAATAATTTACCAAAAGGACTGAAAAAATAACATGGGAAAGCCATCCGAGCCCGATGCCTTATTCCCTTAAAACGAGAAAACAACACTTCTAATTTCCTCCACTGACAGAATGCACACCAACTGCTTACTAATATCCTCATTTATGATCTAAGGAATATCCCTGAGAATATCCACTTGAAAATCCAAGTCAAGCTCCCCCTCCACCGCAATTAGATTAGAAAAATAAGAAGAAGCATCATTCTACAAATCAACATCCTTTTCCAAAACTTGATTATTGAAATTGATACTTAATGCGATTGGAAGCCCTGTGTTTCAAAGTAGATAGATGAAAAAACTTTGTATTCCTGTCCCCACTTTTCAACTACATAATCCTAGAGTGCTATTTCCAAAATTCCTCTTCCTTAGCAACAATATTATGCAATCTAGAAAGGAGGACATTTTCTTTCAAAACTAGGGCTTGATCATACCCAAAAACTTGGATAGATTGCTGCACATTTTGAAGCTCCATAGTCACCCCCTCCTTTTAGAAAAAAATGTGACCAAAAGAAGACCGATTCGATTTCCTAACATTTTCTTCACATTGGCAAGCTTTTTAGCAACTCTGAACATCACAGACCCATCCACTTGAATGTTCCACCAATCAAAAACCAAATTACTGAGATCAAGATGAAAAATCCACATCTTGTCAAATCTAAACGGATATTTTTTTCCCTACCAACAGATCCAGCGACAAAGATAGAAGAAAATGATTTGAGCCTAGTCTAATCAAAGCTAAAAGTGAAAAAAAATAAGACACCAACCAATCAGGGGAGATAAGAGCACTGTCAATCTTAACCTAGATAAGAGGATCTCCCACCCGCCTATTGGACCAAGTGAAAGAAGCACATTTGAGATCCAAATCAAGAAGAGAATTATCATTAATAAGATTCATTAGATCATATTTGCTATCATCCACAATTTGCAAGCCACCCATCTTATCAAGATCATGCAACGACGTATTAAAATCCCCCATGACCAACCAATTACCAATAAAATATCTCATTTTGAAGGATCCAAGGCTTTCCCAAAAAAAAATTCTAGCACTCTTACTATTAAGAGCATAGATGTTAGACAGAGTCCAAGAGAACTTATCCCTCAAATTAAGGAAAGAGGTATCCATATGGTTACAATCTTTAAACACCTCAACCCCCTGAATCAACCTGAGATTCCAAAAAGTCACAATCCCTCCTAAAGCACCCACCACATCCAAGCAGTGCATTCCACAGTCCTTACAAAGATTATTCTTCAATCTAGCTAATTTATCCATACCCATTTTAGTTTCTTGAATTAACACAATATCAGGGTGATGATCTCTTACCAGATTAGTGAGGAGATCATGCTTATGAGGGTTATTTAACCCTCTCATATTCTAGGAGATGATCTTCATAATAGCTTATGGGAGGTTCTCTTGGAGCACATCTCTAGAAAATTCATTTGTGTGCCATCAACGATGTCCAATCAACTCTCCTTCTCCTTGGTAACATTCATAGGAGGTCAACCTCTACCTCTCGGCTCAAACCCGCAGTTGAATCTTTTCCTATTCCTAGTCACTACTCCCGGTTAGGGGGAATTCTTCTTTCTATTACGCCCTCGAACCAGAATGTAAGGAGGATTATCCAAATCCTCAAGATCCCCATTGTCCTTGACATCAAACAAAACCTCCAAGCCTTCACCCTTTGACCCAACATCTTGTCGCTAAATCATCCTTGAAAGAGGAGAGCCCGGACCAACATTCGCAGAAGCCTTATCTACCTCTGTAACCTCCATCTACATATCTTCAATAGACTCCACAGTATCAATAACATGGGAGGAAATATCCTCACCCCCTATTCCTGTTCCTTATTCAACTCTACCAAATCCACCTGGCCCTCGGGAATTTCAACCTTCTCAGCCAATTCCAAACCCATTTCCACAGGTTTATCGACAAGTTTGTCAGCCTCAACTTCACTACTTAGGGCAGACCCCCCTTTCTCCAAAAGCTCTGAACTCGGTTCTAGAACCTTCTCCTTCTCACTCCATTGTTTAGACATCTGCTTTGGCACTTTGAGAGGACATTTCTTTGCCCAATGACTAGCCTTCTTGCAATGGAAGCAAGCAAATGGAATAGACTCAAACTCAACCACTTGTTCCCAAACTACAAACTTAGAGTTTATCTTTATCATGGCAAGCAAATCAGCTGATTGTTCCACATTCACGCAGAATCTAGCATAAACCAGACGCTTCCTAGAAGCTATCATTTGGTCAATCGACATTAAACAACCAAAAGTACTTGCTATCCCTTTAAACAATTCCTCATCCCAAAATTCCATAGGGAGACCAGGAAGTCTAACCCAGACCGGGGCAACCGAGAAGGAGCATGAATTCAGGTTAAACCCAGGTTCCCACCTTTTCAAAATCAAAGAGGACTTCCCAATAAACTAGGGGCCACTCGTCAACACAACCACCAAATCATTTTCACAGTTGAAAGTGAAGGAGAAGAAACCTTTGGCCATAGCAACCACGTCAATTTGTCCCTTGGGCCTCCAACGACTTACAGAAAACTTGTGCACCAGCTCAATATGAGGCCGAGGTCCAACAAATTTACCCAAGAGAGCCATATCCATATTTGACATGCTCTTATCAACAATACAATCCAGAACAGAGATAGAGTATTCTCCAATCTTTGCATTAGCAACAAATGACACAGGAGGAGAAGTACTTTTACCTTTAGGCTTCGCTCCAAACAGATTCATCCATTTAAGAGATGAACTCGACAAGAAATCATTCTTAGTCTTATCATTCCCATGACCCACACTATTAGGAGTCCCATCAAAAGCACCAGACAACTAGCCTGGCCTAGACTTTTCAGCCCTGAGATTCCCCTTTTCAAAGAAGGACACCAAAGAATGTGTTGGGAACGCAACTTTCAGAGCCCCTTTCTCCCCATAAAGTTCATTTTACGCTAACAAGGACCCACAATGCTTACCTACAACAAAGGACCCAACTGACATCACCCTCCCATCAACAAACTATCTGCCATTAACACCTGCAACATCATCAAGAAATCCTACCTTTTTGAAATTTGAAATTACACCACCTCCATCGCCACCACTCGAGGAGCTCTCCATATTCCCTTCCCATATTGTACTAATTTTTGTACTTAGTAATTATTGGTTAATTATCATCGAGATATTTAATATTACTAGTATGGTTATGCATAGTGATATAATGTTTTCACTTACATAAAGGATTTTTTATCACATTTTTTATACTATTACACCATCGCAATTACCCCTTTCACAATTTCAAGTTCATTAGTGTTATTAGTCAAAGAAAAAGCACATATAAAATTAAGTGAGTGAGCTATAACTTTCAAGTTGCATTATTTTCAAAGTGGAATTCATCAAAAGTTGAGGTGGCGATTCTTCCTCTGAACTTGAAGAGCTCTTATTAATATCATACTTATATTGGTACAACATGAAACCTTAATTCAATATTTAATCTAATTAGTTGTAGCTACCAAACTAACATCACATCATCTTTTGGTTTCTCAAATATAGGGGAAGATATAATATCCCTAAATAGCACATTCTATTTTTATAAAAAATTCCTACCCACAAGATCTCAAAGTGTGTGTATTTTTACACTAACACCATAGAAATGAAGATACATTTAAGAGCCTTATTATCCAACTTTGACCTCTTCTCCTTGGGCGCATGGATATATGCCTCAACCAAAAACTTGAAGATCTTGAAGAGAGGAATTTTTATCCATCCGAACATTCGTAGTGCTTTTAACAACATATCCAACTTTGACCTCTACTCCTAGGGCATATGAGCATATGTATCAACCAAAAACTTGAAAATGATAAAGTGTCATTTTTTCCATCCAAACCTCTATAGGGGTTTTCACAACAAGTTTTGATGTAGGAGATGTATTGGTCAAGTAAAGTATAGTACT
This sequence comes from Sequoiadendron giganteum, assembly GCA_007115665.2. Taxonomy (NCBI): domain Eukaryota; kingdom Viridiplantae; phylum Streptophyta; class Pinopsida; order Cupressales; family Cupressaceae; genus Sequoiadendron; species Sequoiadendron giganteum. The sequence goes on from CM021102.1 coordinate 376,283,149, forward strand.
AAAACCTCTTCCTAAAATTTATATTCCAATCTAGACCCATTAAGCACACTCCTAACCCTCTCCGTCAATATCTTGTTCATTATTTCTACAATTCCATTATAGTTAGAGGTGTATGGAGTTTTCTTATTATTTTAATTCTATTCTCTATAAATAATTTATATAAATCTACTAATCAAAATTTTCCTATGTTAAGTCTATTCTTAAAACCTTGATCTCTTTAGTAGTCTAGTTCTCTGTGAAAGTCTAAACTTATTGAATTAACTAAAGACCTTGGATTTACTCCTAAGAAAATAAACCCAAGTCCTCTTAGAATAATCAAATGAAATATAATAACTATTTTGATAAAGAAGGAAAATTTACAAGACCAAATACATGAGAATGAATAAGATCCAATATTCTAGAATATTTATGAGAACTCAAATAAAACTAAGAATGATTATCCTTTCCTTATGGATAATGTTCAAAAAATTCAAACTCAAGAGAATAATAAATAATATCGTCAACAATATTTTTATTTTTCAATGTAGATACGAACCTTTCATACCAATATCTAGCTTATACATAGGTTCATAACATTGTCTTCTTAGTAGATAATTTTCTCTCAAAGGTAAGAGAAATTGTAGTTACCCTAAATCTATGGCCATTAGAATAAGAAATCATGTCTCTTTCCAACCCAAATTTTTTCTGTAGTTTCAACCTATAACCTCTATATAGAGCTTCAAAATCCAAGGATGTAGATATTGGAGGCATCATTGCAACTCATAAATTCTCTACAAGTTCTATACATTAAATTTATTTATATGCATAAATTCAAAAGGGAGTGCCAACATAAACACCTTTCATGAGCACGTGGATCTTGAAACCATCTAACACCCTCTATTTCCAAAGAAAAACTACACCTGTCATTCATTTTATTAGAAAATAATACCAAAATCCATATGTATACAACTCTATAAATACCTTTGATCCTCTCATTAGAGAAATGGATTTTTTCTCTCCCAATAAAAAAATATTGAGATAGGATTAATTTCCATTATATAGATTCCTACCATTAAAACTCTCATAGTCTATAGACCCCTACTGATGGTTCTAGTCATGTGGAAAGAAACTCCAAAGTTGATCATCAAAATATCCTTGTGTTGGCAGATGGTCAACACTCTCTTCGGGATTCAGGACATGGACTAACCGCCTCCCGTGGATCCGTTAACTTTGGCAGTTGTATCGGGCATTAACAAGTCGATCTTTTGGTGCAACAACAACTATGGGCCAACAATTGGTATTAGAGCTAAAGGTGTCGGGTTCAAATCCCCTCGGATAACGCTGAGGGGGAGTTTGTTGGCAAATGGTCAGTGCTCTGCTTGGGATTCGTGACATGGACTTACCACCTCCCATGGATCTGTTAACTTTGGTAGTTGTATCGGGCATTAATAGGTTGATCTTTTGGTGCAATGACAACTGTGGGCCAGCACCTTGCATGCATTGGTATCCAAGGCTATAAAATATGAATCACTTACATCCTTGTAAGAATATTTATCAAATTATCATCAAGTTAACCTTTATTTTCTTCTTTTTATCCTCATAGTCTTTTATAAAATGACCAATCTTTTCATAGTTTTAACATTTTGTCTTGGAATTTTTACGAGGAGACTTAGATTTTACAATGTAGTTCTAAATATGATTTTATCTGTCTTTCCCTTCTTTCCTTTCTCCTTTGATTCTCCTCAAATATTCAAAGATTATATGGCAGATTTAGTCTTTACACCTCATATCCTATGAGAGTAAAGTGTTACTATAAATAGTGCCTTTACATATCTAGTTAGGATATCAACTTTCTAGGATTGGCCTATTCACACTTAGCTTAAGTTTACTTAGGATATTTTATGATTTTGTATCACATCATATGGTTGATGCATGTGTCCTCGTCATTTGAGACACAAATTGCATGCGTACTTTCCACTTTATCACATTTGTCAAATGAGCTCACAAGTGTTGCATATTTGGAGGGGTAGTTAGTCATTGTCTCCTACCTAGGGTGGCGGCCCATTAGGCTTCCCCCTTTTCATGAAGGGTGGCATGGGGGGATTACTATGAAGTGTCATGGGGGGTTGATGTTTTCCTTTGGTTTTCCATCACACCTTTGTCCAGTGAGTGTCCCTTCCATGACAACAATGAAACTCAGTGATTCTTGCCTCATGCGTGTGTGTATTAGTTGCATACCCTTTTATTTGCAAGTTGTTTCTCCTACATGAACTTCTTGGTTTCACAAAGTTTCAGTGTTCCTATTATGGCTCTCCTTTTTTCAACATTATGAGGGGGTTTATATTGTTGGTGCTAATGCTTCTTTGGTTTCGTGGTTTGGAGTGATCTATGTATCGAGTTCTTGTTCCTATGTACTTTCAAATACAATATACATCAGTGGCCGATTACATGCATTTCGATGAGATGGATCACTTACCATATGGACACTCTTGCTTTCCTATTTTTGGAGGTTCTTCATTCAACACTCTATCAGCCATCTTCGACAGTAGTCTACAACTTTGTGCTTCTGGATGTTCTACATGTTGCTATTTTTCAGGACATTGTCTTGTTTGGAGGCTTCTTTAGTCCTTCACTTGGCTTTCATCTCTTTTTGGAGTAGAGTTTTTCCCATGAGGTTTTCTCTATTTCTCCACATTATAGAGATCTTTTGTTTGTGCATGGGTACCTCACATGGCTTTGTTTTTCAGGACCCATCATGCATTCTTTCTTTTTAGGGTTTTTAGCTACTCCCTAAGTTCATCCTAAGGGGGGGTGTTAGAGTTATCATGCATTAGCTAATAATTAATTAATCTTTAATTGATTATTAGTCTAATTTATTATTATGCACTTAAGCTAAACTTAAGAGTTCTTTATTTAGTTAACTAAGTGGTTTTCGATGTTAACTAAAGTGAGTTATTATTAGATTGTTACGTCTCATCTTATGTGATGTTAACACTTTTCATGATCTAATCCCTTTCTCATTTAGGGTTTTTCTCTTATAAGCACTCAACCCTCATTGTAAATATCTTGAGTTTTCATATCTTCCTGACAATCTCTTGCTTTTGTAGCTTTTTCTTGTTGAGGAATATTGCATATATTGTTTGCAGATCTCTTGTGTGGAAGGTGTATTTGTTTGTTGTTTGATCTTGTGGCTCGTGGTTTTGTGCTTCTTTCATGATTCTAACACTCACTTCCCCATATGTGCTTGTATAAGAAAGGTCACTATGTACATTTTACACACTCATTTGTATATGATATAAATTTTTATTGTGCTAACTTGGTTTCACTTAGTAGAAAGTTATAAATTGTGCAATCAAATTCTGACTAATCCTAACATGGTATCAGAGCTAGTTTTGGTTGAGGGTGCTAGTTTAATGTTTGCGTAAAGATTGTTCGACTTTCTTGGCTTCTCACATACCAATTCTTTGTCCAAATTTGTACATCTCCTTCCCACATCTAAGAAACTCCAACACATAGCTCTATCATTGGAACATCATGAAGCCAAATAGACACCACCATTGCATCTGAAAGACCCAAAAACATAGAAATACCCTTTGTTTGATGGAAAATTGGTAATTTATTTTTTGCAAAAAAATTGCTTTGTGCCTTGTACATACAATCATACAATTGTGCACCATACAAAATTATGTACTATAAATATTTTTAGGTGAAAATAATAATATATCAAGTAGAGGGTTGGATGGTTCCTAGCCTATTTTATCATTTTAGGTAAAAAAAATTAGGTTCGAAATTTAGCTCCATTGGATATCTGGTTTATGAGGTCTTGGTGCATTTGGTTGATTTCATTTCACTAATATGTGCATGGTTGAGTGTTTCCACTGCATTTTTGTGGTCATTGTTGTAACTCGCCATTGCTTGTTCTCCCTCGATGACTTCAACAAGTCATTTGGGGATGTAGAAGTTTGGTGCTCACACTTCGCCTTCTCTCAATTTGATCCACTAGAATTGTCTAGTTCCTAACACATTAGAAAGTAGCAAGGGGGCAGTGAATATTTTTAATTGCAAAGGCACCCTACATCTCATTTGATCAACAATTTTCATCTAAGCTTCATCAACAATAAATCTGCAAATACCAAGGAAAGGTGCACAAGCGTTTCAAATCTTGTGCAAATACACTGGTCCATTGTGTTGGACATCGTGGGTTTGAATATCCTGCACGGACTCACATCCAGGGTTTAAAAGCTCATGTCAACAGGCTGTGATTTTCAGCATAAAATGCAATCTAATTTTAGAATAAGTTGTTTTCATTCATTTGCAAACAAGTCAAACACTTCCTTCGCACTTGGTCCACCAACGATTGCTCATCCACGAATTGGTCAAACCTTTCACATTAGACAACATATCTTCCATCACTCGGCCATAACTCTCATTTGACGTGGGCTTTGTTTGGTCTTCCAACGACCTCCCACCACACGTTACCTAGTCAACAACCCCCTATCTTATATGAGTTACATTTTATGTTAACATTAGATGCTATTTGTTTTGATTTTGTGTTTTATTGTTAACAATTTTGTAACCATGGCATTTAATGTTAATTTCTAATGGTTTATACAAATTATTAGTGGTTTGTACAAACTTCTAGATTGCCCATTAATGCTTGTAAAAGTTTTTTTTTTTTTTCATAACTTGCAAAGGGGAGTCATATTTTCAATTGTAAATAGTTGATGGAAGCTAGTTCCATCATTGACAAAGTAGCATGGAGATATTTTGAATTTTTTTGTCTATTTTGACTATTTTTTTGGTTTTCAAAAGTCATATTTGTAAGCAAGTTTTAATGGGGGCATAACTTGGACCCTGATTGTCAAAATTTCACACTTCTTTTTAGAGTATTATAAATTTGTAAGGAAATTAAATTTGTACGTAGATTTAAGTTTTGGATTAGCCCATTTTGTAAAAAATCACCATGCAAACAATTGATTTCAACATCTAAACTTAAAAACATTGTAATTGTTCTTGCACATCATTTTGGGAGGCGCCTACATTAATAATAATCAAGGGTGTGTCTTGAGTTATGTCTTTGCACACTTATGTGAGTCATGTCCTAAATACTTCTATATTTCTCTTAAAAGCATTTTCTTTCAATACTAATAATTTTGGGTGGAATCTAAACTTGAGTCAAGCGGGGTATCTTGAGTTGTGCCTTTGATCACTTAAGTCATGTCTTGGGCACTTCCACATTTCCCTTAAGCATATTTTCTTCTTGCACTTCATTTATTGTTTTGATCTTGATTGCTGTAATCATATCTTCAAATCTATAGAAATCAAATGTGATTAATATAAGAAGAAAAGGTACACCATAGATGAATGCATGATTAAAAATTTGGATGACTTGGAACTTGCTTGGAAACTTCATCAGTTAACACATCTTTGTAATACAAATGGAATCGACTTGTCAAATTCTTCTAATCCAACACTTGTAGAAATGTCATGTCTTACTCAAACATCTTTTGAGACATCACCTTCATTTGGAGATGAAAAATATTGTCCAATAACATGCAGTGAGATCTCCTCACCTATTGCTACTTCAAAATCTAGATTAGCTTTGTTAGAACACAATGTTATTAGGAGTCAATACCCTTATAACATTTATATAATGTTCTAATATAAGGTTATTAAACCTTATAAATTATATGCTTTCTTAAGCATATCCCCTTTAAAATAGTTATAGTCTAATAACTATTAAATTATTAATTATTTATCAATGGTTATTTTGAATAGGTTTGACTAATATTCGTTAAGGTATTATGCCACCCTCTCTCCTATATTTAAGGAGGTTTCCTCTCATTTGAGAGGTGAAGGTTTTGGAGATTGATTGTGAATTCTATCACTATGCACATGAAGTATTATTGGCCATGTGGAAGTATGGAGTCCACAGTTTGGTCTATGTTATAATAGACCATTATTGTAAGTGTTTTAATAAAATGATGTTTTATGAGTTTTTTTGCACACTTGTGTATGACTCTTCGTGACTATCAGATATCAATTAGTCAATATGAAGGTACACCTTCATTAACTCCTACTAACCAATATGAATCTATACCTCAAAACAATTATCAACCATTCAAGAAACAAAACAAGAATTTTATTAAGATAAACACTCCTCAAACTGCCAACAACATTGAAACACAAGTAGTCGATCTAAGTACAACTCCCTATCAGTTTAGGCTGAGAGATGGAAAATTTACCTAATTGCCTGACTCTTATCATTCATTCAGGTTACAATTGTTAAGAAAAAACCTAATCCAATTGCCTCTAATTAGACCCGTGGACATGACCAAACCTTTACCTTTAAACTTTAACCCAAAAGAATTTTGTCAATATCATCGTACACCTGGGCATGATACATAATGATGCATGCATCTTAAACACCAAGTGCAAGACCTCATCGATTCTAATCAATCCAGTTGGTTGATATTAATGATAAAGGAAACAAGTTTGTAGCTCCACCCAATCAAAATTTATAAATTTTCACAAATATAATGCCAAATCATGCATCCAACTTTGTGCAAGATTGTGATGATACGAATGATGAGGAGGATGGTCTAGATAATATGATTAGTGTAATAGATGTCCAACCTTGTAAGGGTTGAACCACTTTGTTACCTGACATTGCTTTCACACATATTGATGCATCTGTACATGCACTAGATGGTCCTCTCTATATTGTCGAACGTATTAATGACAAACCTACACTAGGGATACTCATTGATCCCATGTGTTTAGAGAATGTGATCACTAAGTAATTCTTATTTGTGTATGAAATTTATCATGATTCTTATGAACAATCAAAAGCATGGTTAAAAACTCATGATGGTTTCATTCGCCCTACAATAGGTTTGATAACTCTTCCACTTAAAGTTGGACCAAAACAACTAGATGTACATCATTCACCATCATCCCAATGTTGGGCCAATTTCATGTGAAGCTAGGATATCCATGAATATGCTTCATGAATGTTGTCACATCAGTATCCACAAGTGCATAAAGTTCCCATTTGAAAACCAAATATATATAGTTTATCAGAGTGGGTTTAAACCTTTGGCTTCCCATGGAAACTTTTCATTATACTATTTTTGGCCTCAACCCATGGAACCTATTAAGTCTTGTGAAGATTTTTTTTTCAAGTCATATAAAAAATTTAAGGCAAAGCACATTACATAATTATCCCTTAGCAATATCTTACATGAGGATAATCGGTCTATGGTTGTTCCTCCCACCCCACAGGTTGTGGATGAACCCATGCCCAAGGCAAATATCCTCCCAAGTACACCAAGCATTTATGTTGTAGTTCCTCCACCGATATCATATAAGAGACCAAGAGACAATTGTGTCAATTGTGTAATTACCTTTGTGTCGATAAAAGAGAAACAAATCTATAGACCTAAGGATATAGTGGTTTCCCAACACTCGGTGGTCCCTTCTGTTCCTCCTCTAAGGGAAGAAAAGAGACCAGTGATGGAGAAACCCTCTCTTACCCCTTCACAAATTTAAAATCGTACAAGAAGAAACAAATGTTCTAAAGAGCATAAGCATAGACATCATGCCATTGCTTGCTAGTTGGTTGAAAAGAATAAGACATTACCTAATGATCAAACACCTATCCAAACAAACCATGAGGAATTACCACCTTCACCAAACCATGCAAATTAACCTTACATCTCCCAAGAAAAACAAAGAATGAAAAAATAATGTATATAACTGATATTGTCATTAAACCACCCATTATGATAAATTTGGATGATGAGGATGAAGATACTAAGATTGATGAACAAGTGCATAATGAGCTATCTGTGTTGTTCTCAAATATGGATTTAGATGGGGGAAACCGTGATAATCCTCTTGATGAAAAATAGAAACATAGAAATAGCCTATGTTTGATGAAAAATGGTAAATTTATATTTTTGCAAAAAAATTGCTCTATACCTTGTACTGTACGATCATACAATTGTACACCATACAAAATTATGTATTATAAGAATTTTTAGGTGAAAAATAAAATAAAAAATTGTAGAAGGTTGAATGTCTCCTCGCCCATTTCATCATTTCGAATAAGAAATTTTGTAGGTTCCAAATTTAGATCCATTGGATATATGGTTTATGAGGTTTTGGTACATTTGGTTGATTTAATTTCGCTAATATGTGCATGGTTGAGGGTTTCCATTTCGTTTTTGTGGTCATTGTTGTAGCTCACCATTTCTTGTTCTCTCTCGATGACTTCAACAAGTCATTTGGAGATGTAGAAGTTTGGTCCTCACACTTCGCCTTCTCCCAGTTTGATCCACTAGAATTGTCTAGGTCATAACACATTCATCGAGCCAATGCTTCTAGGGGTCATTAGAAACTAGTAAGGGGGCAGTGAGTATTTTTAATTGCAAAGGCACCTCACATCTCATTTGATCAAATACAAAGGAAAGGTGCACAAGTGTTCCAGATCTTCTGCAGATACATTGGTCTATTGTGTTGGACATCGTGGGTTCGAATCTCCTGCACGGACTCACACATCTAGGGTTTAAAAAATCATGTCAACAGGCTATCATTCTCTGCATAAAATGCAAGCTAATTTTAGAATAAGTTGGTTTCATGGAGCTTTCCTCTTTATGAAGACCTGTGTCCCTACATGTGGCAGTTTTTGCAGAGAAGTCAAACCAACAACTGTGGTCAAACCTTTCACATTAGGCACAAAGACTTTGGCAAACATATCTTCCATCACTCGGTCATAACTCTCATTCGACCTGGGCTTTGTTTGGTCTTCCAACGACCTCCCAACACACATGTTACCTATTCAACAACCCCTACCTTATATGAGTTACATTTTATGTTAGCATTAGATCCTATTTGTTATGATTTTATGTTTTATTGTTAACAATTGTGTAACAATAGCATTTAATGTTAATTTCAAATGGTTTATATAAATTATTAGTGATTTGTACAAACTTCTAGATTGTCCATTAATGTCTGTAAAGGTTGTATTTATTTTTACATAACTTGCAAATGGGGACTCAGTTTTCAATTGTAAATAGTTATTGGGAAGCTAGTTCTATTATTGACACATCGAGACATTTTGATTTTTTTTCTATTTTGACTATTTTTTTGTTTTTAAAAGATATATGTAAGTAATTTTTAATGGGGCATAACTTGCACCCTGATTGTCACAATTTCACACTTTTTTTGACGAGCAAAAATTTGTAAGGAATTTAAATTTGTATATAATTTTAAGTTTTGGATTAGCCTATTTTGTAAGAAATCACCATACAAACAATCAATTTCAATATCTAAACTTAAAAAATATTGTAATTTTTCTTGGACATCATTATGGGGGGTACCTACATCAATAATAATCAAAGGTGTGTCTTGAGTTATGTCTTTGCACACTTATGTGAGTCATGCCCTAAATACTTCTACATTTCTCTTAAAAGCATTTTCTTTCAATACTAATAATTTTGGGTGGAATCTAAACTTGAGTCAAGGGGGGTATCTTGAGTTGTGCCTTTGATCACTTTCTTAAGTCATGTCTTGGGCACATCCACATTTCCCTTAAGCATATTTTCTTCTTGCACTTCATTTATTGTTTTGATCTTGATTGTTGTAATCATATCTCCAAATCTATGGAAAACAAATGTGATTATTATAAGAAGAAAAGGTACACCATAGATGAATGCATGATTAAAATTTTGATGACTTGGAACTTGCTTGGAAACTTCATTAGTTAACATATCTTTGTAATAAAAATAGAATCAACTTGTCAAATTCTTCTAATCCAACACTTGTAGAAACATCATGTCTTACTCAAACATCTTTTGAGACATCACCATCATTTGGAGATGAAAAATATTGTCCAATGACATGCAGTGAGATCTCCTCACCTATTGCTACTTCAAAATCTAGATTTGCTTTGTTAGAACATAATGTTATTTGGAGTCAATACCTTATAACATTTATGTCATGTTCTAATATAAGGTTATTAAACCTTATATATTATATGCTTTCATAAGCATATCCCCTTTAAAATAGTTATAGTCTAATAACTATTAAATTATTAATTATTTATGAATGGTTATTTTGAATAGGTTTGACTAATATCCCTTAAGGTATTATGCCACCCTTTCTCCTATATTTAAGGAGGTTTCCACTCATTTGAGAGATGAAGATTTTGGAGATTGATTGAGAATTCTATCACTATGCACATGAAGTATTACTGGCCACGAGGAAGTATGGAGAAGTGTTCGTCAAGTTTGGTCTATGTTATAATAAACCATTATTGTAAGTGTTTTAATAAAATGATGTTTTATGGGGTTTTTTACACACTTGTGTATGGCTCTTCGTGACTATCAAATATTAATTAGTCAATATGAAGGTACACCTTCATCGACTCCTACTAACTAATTTGAATTTGTACCTCAAAAATATTATCAACCATTCAAGAAACAAAATGTAAGAATTTTATTAAGATAAACACTTCTCAAACTGCCAACAACATTGAAACACAAGTGGTCGTTGTAAGTACAACTCCCTATGAATTTAGGTAGAGAGATACACAATTTACCCAATTGCATGACTCTTATCATTCAGTCATGTTACAATTGTTAAGAAAAAACCTAATTCAATTGCCTCTAATTAGACCCATGGACACAACTAAACCTTTACCTTTAAACTTTAACCCAAAAGAATTTTTTCAATATCATCATACAACTAGACATGATACGAAATGATGCATGCATCTTAAACACCAAGTGCAAGACCTCATTAATTCTAATCACATCTAGTTAGTTGATATTAATGATAAAGGAAACAAGTTTGTAGATCCACCCAATCAAAATTTGTAAATTTTCATAAATCTAATGCCAAATCATACATCCAACTTTATGCAAGCTTGTGATGATACGAATGATGATGAGGATGGTCTAGATAATATAATTAGTGTAATAGATGTCCAACCTCGTAAGGGTTGAACCACTTTGTTACCTGACATTTCTCTCACACATATTGATGCATCTATACATGCACCAAATGGTCCTTTCTATATCACCAAACATATTAATGACAAACCTACACCAAGGATACTCAAATAGATCCCATGTGTTTAGGGAATGTGATCACTCAGGAATTCTGATTTTTGCATGAATTTTATCAAGATTATTATGAACAATCAAAAGCATGGTTAAAAAATCATGATGGTTTTGCTTGTCCTATGATAGGTTTGATAACTTTTCCACTTAAATTTGGAGCAAAACAACTAGATGTATCATTCACCATCATCCCAACATCCATCATCCCAATGTTGGGCCAATTTCATGTGAAGCTAGGATATCCATGGATATGCTCCATGAATATCGTCCCATCAATAATCCACAAGTGCATAAAGTTCTCATTTAAAAACCGCATATATATAGTTCATCATAGTGGGTTTAAACCTTTGGCTTCCCATGGAAACCTTTCATTAGACTATTTTTGGCCTCAACCCATGGAACTTATTAAGCCATGTGAAGATTTCTTTTTTAGGTCATATCAAAAATTTAAGGAAAAGTGTATTACATAATTATCCCTTAGCAATATCTCACATGAGGATGATTGGTCTATGGTTGTTCCTCCCACCCCAAAGGTTGTGGATAAACCTATGCTTGAGGAAAATATCCTCCCAAGTACAACAAGCATTTATGTTGCATCTCCTCCATCGATGTCATATAAGAGACCAAGAGACAATTGTGTCAATGTGTAATCACCTTTGTGTCACCAAAAGAGAAATAAATCTATAGACCTAAGGATATAGTGGTTTCCCAACACTCAGTGGTCCCTTCAGTTCCTCCCCTAAGGGAAGAAAAGAGACCAATGATAGAGAACCCCTCATTTACCCCTTCACAAATTTAAAATTGTACAAGAAGAAACAGATGTTCTAAAGAGCATAAGCGTAGACATCATGCCATTGCTCGCTAGTTGGTTGAAAAGAATAAGACAATACCTGATGATCAAACACCTATCCAAACAAACCATGAGCATTTACCACCTTCACCAAACCATGCAAGTTAACTTTACATGTCCCAACCAAAACAAAGAATGAAAAAAGAACATATAACTAACATTTTCATTAAACCACCCATTATGGAAAATTTGGATGATGAGGATGAAGATACTAAATTTGATGAACAAGTGCATAATGAGCTCTCTTTGTTGTTCTCAAATATGGATTTAGATGGGGGAAACTATGATGATCCTCCTAATGAGAGTGATTCACCACATGTTGAACGTGGTGAAGCTCCTTGTACGCCACTTCTTGTAGTCCCTTTGGCTAGTGGTTTGCCTTCCATTTATGATGAGAAAGATTGGGATGCAAATGATTTTCTTTAGATCAACTCGCATATGCAGTACCCTTTATGTTTGATTTATGTGTTATTTGTGTTTACTTGCACGTGATGTGGTCTCTCGTGTTTTGTTGCTTAGTGTGTCTTTATGTTTGTGAGTTTTCTTTGAAGGACCCTTGTTGCTTTGTTGGCACAAGGATACAAAGAAAACAAACATTTTGTGACATTCATCTATTTGTATCTCCATTCTTCTTTATGTTGTAAACATTTTGTTAACTTGTGTTTTATTTTTGGGGATGATGCAAAGCGTTGAGATACTTAGTTCTCTTCCATGTTGACCCAAAAGTTTGATTTTTCTCTCTATGTGTCATTCTTCCATTGTGTTCATAGTTCCATGAGTATTTGGGGGAATGATGTCATTTTTGAGCTCACTTATAATATTGTATGAAAGATGTATATCGACCTCGAATCTGTGGATCCCTTATGTGATTATCTTTATGTTGTTTATGGCATTGTATTGAGGGCAATCCCTTGTTATGAGCTAGTTTTATTTGGAAACATATCAGCGACATAGAGATTTCCAAATAAGATCTAATGGCCTTATCATATTGCACTTATCATTTTTCTACCTTGAAGCAATTTATCACAACATGGTGTTTAGCAATTACTTTAATATGGGGGCATACATTCCATTATGTGCTTCACTTTGTTCACACACACTTAAATTGGTGATGTGTTGGCTTAGCATTTTTTATCATTTTTAGCACCTTTTTAGAATTATTAGGACTATAATTATTGGTATGGTTGACATGGGTACACACCTAGTGAAAATTGATCCTACTCATTTTTCTCATTTTAATACTCTTTTTTAGAAGGCTCACCTAATGAATATCAGACTTCACTAGCTCGTCGTGCCTTTGGTTCATGGTTCACCTAGAAAATATCGAAGCTTTTAGCTTGTGAGTCATGAATGTTTGGGTATGGATCCTAGTAAGATTTTTGTGGAGCTTGCTAGATTGTGATTGTCATACCCTCCTTTTGCATTTTGTTGAAATATGGTAGCTTCGGTCAGATATAGAAATGATGATCGATTTGATAATATGTGTGTGTATATATATGTCAATATGTACTAACATATGTATACACACATATATATTTAATTGTATATATATTCATGTCATCATTTGCAATAAATTATGGAAATTAATGATCACTTATATAACTGATTGAAATCTACTATATTCCAAGTATATTATCGATCTACATTTAGAGGTTATTACTTGCAGGTTATTGGCTTTCCATGTTTCATATAGGATCCCGATCGAGCATCATCATCGGTGATCATTTCCAGATTGGATATTATTTATTTGTGCAAGATAAATACAAATCGAACTTGGTAAGCATTTATGTTTATTAAGTAACAAACCCCGATTAGAGATCGGGTGTTTAGTTAGATGAAAAGGCACAATTCATGAGACATCTCATCAACGGACATGCCTCCACTTTGTGGAGACCTGTCCGCTCATGAGATGTGTCTCTTCCTTATATATTTAATACAGATCCGATCCACAATTGGAGACATCGAAATCAATAAATGTTCTGCTCTTGTAGATCGAATACCATTAAAGGAAAAATTCAGACTTGTGAATTCATGATCAGTATTTTTCAATATTGATTTGGCATCAAATTCATATTTATCAAGTTCAATATTCTGATTATAATCATTAAGAAAGTACAGTGATTCTAAGAATCATATTCTAAAAATAGAAAAGCCATAGATAGATCAAATCTGAAAGAAATTTAATCATTCTCAACACATTTGTATTTTCATTTTTTTTGCATTGTGTTTGTGTTGTGTTTTGTCATGTATTTTTGTGTTGTCATGTTGCATTACATACATGTGTGTTATTTTGTCCTTATGTTGGTTTTCCATGGGATCTTGAATCCTAGGGGCTCACACGCTTCCCCATAGATTTATCGTCATCATATCTCCTAAATATTTGGATAATTGAACCCCTCTTAACATATTTCTTACTTTAGTGTGAATCTGAGCATAAGTTCATACTCTCACTAAAGTGGGGGCTAATGTAATGTCATAAATTGTCACCCTTGACAGTTTCACACTAGATTTCCCCCCCTATATGCTTGGACCTAATCATGCTCCTAATTTCCTAAATTATGCATTCCATGACCCATTTTACCATTTATCAAGAAATCAAAGGTATAAAAACAAAGTAGGCATTTAATATTTTTCCCTTGATACTTCAAATCCTAAAAAAATAGGGTTTGGACAAGAGTGCCCTTGGTAGCCTTGTCCTCCTAATTTGGCCCCAAATGTTAATATGTTGGGGTTGACAATTTATTATTTGAATTTCAAATCCTAAATGTTGGCCATAAGGATTTAATTTATAGGAAATTAAATTGCAACATCTCAACACCAGACATCATGTCAAGTTTTATGTGAGTTTGTTAATGTTTATGTGTACATTTTGTTTGTGAGTACTTATATTTGTAGGTCTTCAAGTTCAATCAGGCCAAATTGCAAGCAAGCCTTGAAGGTGATGTGCATGACTTCAGTCCCTCAAGGATATCGGATTTGAGTGGTGAGTTGCAAGGAGTTGTTGATTCATCATTCATTTGTCATTTAGCCTCTATCCCTCTAAAGGATAAGCTCTCTTCATCATCATTTTTTTTGTTGTGGAGGTAGAAATACCACCATGAGGTTTGACCAAGGTAAGCCCCTATATGGAAAAAACTTTCCTCTCTCTTTGAATGTATAGGTTACACATATGAAGAAGATTGGAGGAAGATTGAAAACTATTTGATCATTGATGCATTGAAACCCTACAAATTGACAAGATA
Source organism: Sequoiadendron giganteum (assembly GCA_007115665.2). Classification (NCBI taxonomy): domain Eukaryota; kingdom Viridiplantae; phylum Streptophyta; class Pinopsida; order Cupressales; family Cupressaceae; genus Sequoiadendron; species Sequoiadendron giganteum. The sequence goes on from CM021102.1 coordinate 376,298,346, forward strand.
TTGAAACTCAATTATCTCAACAATAGACGAAGATCCGACAACGAGATTTGGAAGAAAGAAGCCTCAAACCTAGGACCTGAGGATTATGAAAGATTTTCAATTTTAGATCTCTAGATAATGGCACTATGGGAAGCCTTGTCTAGTCAAATCAAGTCCAAGTTCAAATCATAGGTGCACACATGTCTAATTTGTTTGTTTCTGGTCATTAAATTTGTTTGTCAACTTCTAGATTATTTGTTTTCATATCAGAATAATGCATTTTCATAGTTAGCTAGTTGCATCATTGCATTTCATCATAATTCAATTTTCAAACACACACACACAATCAAAATAAAAACCACTAAATTGAAGTTCAAGGGTTGGTTAACTCATCTTTCAGGTTGCAAGTTAATATCATGCCCTTTCCCATCTTCAATTCCTCAAGTGTCATGCTTGGAAAGGCGGCTAATCCTAGTTAAGTACTAGGGTTGTACTTTTCAAATATCACAAAATCTAACCCTTATATGTGATCCATCAAGGATGGGTACTTATGTACAAAGTGGATTGGTCGTCCACTAGCATTAATAGTGTCATCATTTTCAAGTTGGGGAGAATATAGGGAAAATGAGAGTACCTAGACTACAAGCGAGTTGTGTTTCTCCATTGTTTAGTAGTGAGCTAGCATTAAGATATTTCAATGCCCCATTCTCCTGAATTTAAGTGTTAGGTTGGTTCCATTACAAGGAGGTGCAAATAGGTTCTTGTCTAAGGTGGGTGAGTCTAATCTAATTTGCATTAGTCACATAAGTTTTGGTTGGTTGAGTTGTATTTTTGTATTGGTTAGCATTAGGATCTTATTGAGCGAGGACAAATATCTAAAACTAGGCTTGGTAAGCTTGACGTTGAGTTGGTGAAGCTAGATTCACAATGGCAATTGGATGAGTTGGGTGAGTTGTCCTCTTTTATACACTTTTTGGGTCACAGTATTTGTGGGCTTGGAGTGATCTTATTTTGACATGAAGAGTTGCATTTGGGACTAGAATAGTGGATGAGGTTTGTGTGTTAGTAAATCATCCTAGAGAAAGAACATAGTGTTGAAACTTAGAGAGCTAAAGAGTTGGGGGCGAGTGTCAAACAATTGTATAGGAGTGTGAGCACTTTCAACTAAGTGTGACTCCACTTCCTAAATTGAGTTCTTTGTAGTCTAGGCAAGACTATTATAGTGTACTAGCCTAGTGCCACTTTTCAAAATCAATAAAATAAATCTTATTGCCTGCACATAATAGATATTTTTTTAATTCTTTGAATATGTTTGGTTCATTAACTAACAAAATAACTAGCTCAATTTGTGGTATAACAACTTAATTCACAACAATGTCCATTGCAATACTCTTGGTGTAACTTCTAGGTAGCTTCACTATAGGTGTAGTCCATATTTGTAAAGGACTTAGTCCAAAAAGATGAGTCATTTGAGGTAACATTAGTACCACATGAGCAGAAAGAGTGGCCTCGTGACATAAATGATGGGCTCAAAATGTGAGGAAGGATCAAAAGGGTGGGAAAACTTTGATAACTCACCTTGATTAGAAAGTGAAGTCCTTCCATCATAAATGAAATTAATCTTACAATAAGAAGAAACATCTAGAGAATGATGACCTTGATCCGTGAAGGATGAACAATTGGAAACTAACAACTATGAGATCTCTAAAGCCATTATGAGAGGTCTAGGGCATGCCAAAAGGTATCAGAATAGCTTCAATGCATGTTGGGAGAAAGCAAGATTATTTGGTAAAAAGGACGTCATATTGATGAAAGAGGGATTCTCAACAACCTTCTTTTCTAAAAATAAATACTCAAACAATCTCAACAATGCATTCAAATTTGCAACGGTCTCATAAAATTACTCAAAATTTGCAACCAAAGGTATTCTCGTTCTAGAAATCTGATTACATAGTCATTTTCAGTCATCAAATGACTAATGGGAAGCAACGTATTCCCCTTACATAATCTGAAAAATGAATACAACAAAAAAAACAGCTATGTGCTTCACAAGCACCTCCAAATCTACACCTTTCTCTTGCAATCAATCACCTAGAACCCTTCAATCTTCAACCATGGAGCCTTCAATCTTTAATGGATGCCTTGATCCTCTCAACCTGCAACAAAAAGTCTTCAAACCCCCCTTAGAGAATACCATGCCAAGCTCTCCCTTTCTCCAAACCTACAATGAACAATCAAGACCCCAAAAACATGCAACACATGACCCTTCCAAAAAACCAAAAATCAGATTTTCCCTCCAAATTGAAATGCAATGCCCAAATCTTGGAAAATGAATGGTCTTAACAATGGAAAAACCAATAAATGATTTTCCCATGTAAATTTGTAACTTCCATCCATGATTGACCAAGAGAAGTAGCCACCTCCTCACAAATAGGTCCAAACTTGGCAAAAATCAACAGTTACACAACTTGGGCATCCAAATCCTCCATGCTATAGTTTAGGGGCTTTAATGAGTTGTCCCCACCTGTATTTCCCCAAAAATCCATGCCCAAAATGTCTTTTTTCCTTTTTGAATTTCACATATCAAAATTTGCCTCCTAAACTATCTCCAACACCATAATTTTTGCAACAATATAATAAAGCCAATTATTTTAATTCCATATTTTGGCCTTAATGTCACATTTATTTCTCACACAAACTATCAAAATCAATCAAAATCAAATTTTAAATCATTCCTTTTTTTGATTGATGTTGATTGCACTTTCACCTAGAATGTTCCCACATCATGTATGGGACAGGAGAGTAATCTCTTAGCAAAGAAATAGAACATTGCGCAAGTGAGGAGCCAACTCAAACTTTATGGGTCACTATTTTTGTGGACTTGAGGTGCTCTTATTTTGACATGAAGAGTTTCCTTTAGGGTTGAAATAGTGGACAAGGTTTGTGTGCTAGTAAATCATCCTAGAGAAAGACCATAGTGTTGAAACTTAGAGAGCTAAAGAGAGTTGGAGGTGAGTGTCAAACAATTGTATGAGTGTGACCATTTTCAACTGAGTTTGACTCCACTTCCTAAATTGAGTTCTTTGTAGTATAAGCAAGACTATATTATATTGTACTAGCCTAGTGCCACTTTTTTCAAAATCAATAAAAGGAATCATATTGCCCCATGTATTTGTTTGATTCTTTGAGTGTGTTTGTTCACAAACTAACTAATCAAATAGCTCAATTTGTGGCCTAACAACTTAATTCACTTGCAATACTCTTTATGTGCCTTGTAAGGAGCTTGGAAATCCTACAAGGCTAGTCAATCTTGCCAGAGGACTCAGTCCGCAAAGATGAGTACTTAGGTAAGGTTGGTACCGTACAGGTGGAAAGAGTGACTCCATGACATAAACGATGGGCTGAGAGTGAGGAAGGATCTCACAACTTCTAGAGACTGGCTTCAATGCATGCTAGGAGAGAGAGAAAGGTTTTTTGGTGGAAAGGACGCCATATGGGTGAGGAGAGCAATCTTTTAGCAAAGGAGAACGTTGAGCAAGAGAGGGGGCAACTAAAACTTCACATTAAACATGGGAGGATCTAATAATAGCTAATGAAATCTGCAGGAGTGGTGGAACTGTTGTAAGAGGTATGGAACTTGCTAAAAGGTCTATGAATAGCTCCAACACAGGCTGTGAGAGACAATACAACTGCTTGGATGAGTGGAGGCTGCACAGGTAGGGAGAGTATTCATCCAACAAAGAAGAAGAATGTTGAGCATGAGAGGAGCCAACCAAAACATCATATTGCATATGGGAGGATCCAATAATAGTTGATTGTTGGACGTTGTGAGAGAGCCCAGAGAGGGCGGTCCTTGCTTGGCCAAGAGACCATAGAGCTTGGTAAGATTGGCGTTACTTAGAGAACATAACCTCAAACTTCATTTTTCCCTTGATTTAACATTTCAGTTTTAAACTTTCTACCCTTGCTTGAGAAGAAGTGTGAAACATGATCAAGGTGTCTGGACACAGAGATGAGGAGAGTTCTAGATGCAGATAGAAGACATGAGCACAAAACTGATTAATCTCGGCTCTAGTTGCTTTGATGACTGATCTCAGGAGAGATACACCAGCTTGACAAAAAATGTGTTGGGGACCACTAAGGTACTGGGAGATCCACACAAAGGAAGAAATAATCTAACAATCACATCTTTTGAGGAAGGCTAGGGCTGTAATCTTCTCTAAAACCTTGATCCTCAGCTTTGAAGAAGCTTAGCTTTAGTACATATTTCCCTCCCATCAAGGGTAACAACTAAAAGACAATACTTCCATTAGCCATGAAAATCAATTTTAATGTTTATGGTAGAAAATAGGGTAGAGTTCTATATTGATATTTCTGATCATGTTCTATAGTTCATCATTATGAAGTGGAGAAAATAATGAATTAGATTTTAGAACTATATTATTAAAAAGAAAGGGGAGGAAAGAAATATGCAAAAAAGGAGTAATGGAGAAATACCTAAAAACACTAGAAAACAAAAACATAAGTTATAATACTATTATAATAGACTTCATTATGATATAATTATGACGATTACAATGATTATATAATTATTATAATATGATTTCTATAAACTAAAATTAACTATTTTATTATAAAAATGATCATGAACATGACAATTTTTGGTAGTCAACCTCCAAATATTTGGCATGTATTTTTATTGTTTTGAACAAATGAATGAAATTGAGAAGATGGTTAAGGAGCTAATGGAGATGGTGATGTCAATGAACCTAGTGCAAGTCTAAATTCCATGGTGTGTCCCTAATTATTAGCAATCAACCTATTGATATTTGGGCCTACTGCTATCATTTTGAACAAAAGAATGAAATGGGAAGATGGTTAAGAAGCTAATGGAGACAAGTGTCATCAAACCCAATACAAGTTATTATTCATCTCCTATTCTAATGGTTCTTAGGAAATTTAGAGATGGTAGATGTGATCTAGTTTTTTAGAATTGAATACATTAATCATTGAGAACAAGTTCCCTATTCCTATAATTGAATATTTTTCGGATGAGCTCTTTGCGGCCAATTTTTTCACCAAACTAGATCTTCACTCTAGATATCACCGAATTCATGTCAAGGAGGAGGATATTCCAAAAATAGCTTTCTAGAATAATGAAGGTCACTATGAATCCTTTATGATGCCCTTTGACTTATACTAGTTCTCCCTCTACCTTTCAAAGTCTAGTGAATAAGGTGTTTAAAGGTTTCTTCCACAAATTTGTCTTGGTCTTATTTTATATCATTTTCATTTACAATCATAGTAGGGCTAATCATCTATGGCATGTGGAGATTTCCCTAAAAAAATTTAAGGGACATCCCCTTTTCATCAAGTGCTCTTGAAAGTCTAACAAGTGGAGTATCTTAGCTACATTATTTCAAAAGATGAAGTGCATGTCAATCTAAAAAAATCGAGGTAAAATAGGAGTGGCCTAAGCTCAAATTCATCAAGAGCCTCCCATGTTTCTTAGGCTTGACAAAATACAATCAAAATTTCCTAGAATTACAATATAATTGTAAGACCTTTGACAATATTTATCCAAAATAATTATTTTTTCTAGAATGCAAAATTTAATTTTCACGAACCATTTATATGAAAACATGATGCCTCAAGGATGAGTATGGGTGATGTTTTGAAGCAAGAGGATTGGCCACTTGACTTCACCAACACACAACTAACAAGGAATAATCATACTAAATCCACCTGTGAAAAATAGATGACGGTCATTCTCCATGTTGTTTACCAATAGCATCATTACCTCTTGGGCCATAAATTCCAAATCAAAACTGATCTTCTCAACTTGATTTTTTTTCAACTTGAAGGGTGTCCTTCCATAAACAATAAAAGTAATTAACTGAAATGCTAGGTTATGATTATGAGATCATTTGTAAGAAAGGTAAATAATTTTTTGTGATCAATGCACTTTCACACAAATAACAAGAAGGTAAATTATTTTCTCTCCGAGTGTCAATACCTACATGGATGGAAGAAGTTAGTTTGGAATGGGAAACTAAGCCAAAAATTAATTAATATTTTCCATATGAACAAGACCATTAATTAGTGCTAGGATTTCAATGGCAAGGGTAAGTAGCAAAATATCATGACTACATTTATTTGTCCCAACACCTAACTTGAGCCTAACTAACTAATAGAACTTCATTCATCACCTACTAGAAGTGACTAAGGTTTTTCGAAGACATTAGCATGTAAAGTGAAATTTATTTTGGGATGGACTTAAGAAGGATGTCAAAACCCTCATAGCAAAGTGTGATATGTGTTTTCAAAAAAAAGGGGAGACAATCAAAATACCAAGATTGTTACAACTCTTTCCTAATGCAAACATAACTTGGGTAGATATATATAGAAATCATTGTTGGGCTTCTTAAGTTGAGTGGTAAATAGGTCATTTTTGTCATTGTTGACAATCTAAGTATGTGTAGTTTTTAGGAATACCCCAACCTTACATATTCATTACCAAAGAACAATGCTTCTTGGACATAAACTTCAAGCTTATTGGTATGCCTCACACTATTTTCTATTATTGTGATCCTGATTTTACAAGAAACTTCTAGTAAATGATTTAAGCTATATGACACTCAATTAAAAAATTTCAAATTCTCATCCTTGTTATGATGGCCAACTTAGAAACTTACATGTGATCACTAATGAATTTGAACCTAATTTCCAACGATCGTTTGTCAGAATTTCGACGATCTATTGTCGGCCGACCGACGAATCGCACAAATCAGCGTCGTCGCTCAATTTTCGTCTATATCCCGACGGATAGTAAAATGTCGCCCTCCCAACACCAACTCATCGAAACAGCGACGCCCATTCCATCGATTACGCGACGAGCAGTGGCTAGATCGCGTGTGGAATACCCTCGCCGAAGCGTCGAAACAACGACATACATTTGTCAGAACTAGGATGGCAGTGTCATCGGTCTAGTGACGAAAAGTGTCCAGAGCATAGGCAGCATACCTTCGCTAAAGCATTGAAATAGTGACATACAGTCATCGATCAAGTGACGAACAATACCCAGAGCACGTGCGGCATACCGTCACTGAAGCGTCGGAGCATTGACATACATTCATCGGGATGGAGACAACAGTGTCTTCGTTCTAGCGACGAACAGTACCCAGAGCACGTGCGACATACCATCGCGGAAGCATCGGAGCAGCGACATACATTCATCGGTGTAGCGACGAATGGTACCCGGTGCACGGGTGGCATAGCTTTGCCAAACCGTCAGATTAACAACATAAGATCGTCGAACGCGCAATGCAATAGGCAAGTCACTACGGCGAAAGTTCATCACACTCATGACGAAATAGGCAAGTCATTACGGCAAAAGTTCATCAAATACATAGCAAGGTCGTCGAGCGTTTTTGTGGTTCGTTGCAATTTCGATGGAACAATGCAATTTTTTTATAAAAAAAAACTATTCGTTGAAATGTAGGCATATCGGGGTGACTTTGGGCAATATATAAAAGTAGTAAGAGGCTCCAAAGTGCATCCATAGGGATAATGACAAGACATAAGGACAGGTCAATCAAAGAGAGAAATTTGATGTGCCAAGACCATGAGCATTTAATAGGGGTAGTAAAAGAAAAGATGGATTGTCATCAATGCTTAGATTGGAAGACTTCGTTATGAAAATTTAGATCACAATATGATTAACCCTGTTTGGACAAATGCATTGACATTAGTGTCAAGAGTTAAGAGGCCATTCAACTTTGCATTTCAATAAATTATTGTATGCATTGAGTAAGTGTTTACAAGGTAGAAAAAGGACAGTCATATGACTGTTTAAAATATCAAACAACATGTCAGTTGTGTTTAATTAGGCTTACAGAGGCAAGGATTTATCATTTTTTGCATACATCAGTAGTCCAAGCTCTAGGCCTGCATTATTTGGTTACTATGTATGAGAAATGAGCAATGAATAATTGTAGAATATGGAGGCTATGGATGATATTATGATGGCCACATTTGATGTTGATCAACAATTGGAGCAAAATATAATACCTATGATGAGTCATGAGATCAAGGGGATTGTCATGGACAACAAGCACAACCTACGAACTAGATTCTACTTTTGCTAAAAAAGAAAAAATCAAACTAGTGAATATTAAACTACACACTAGAACCTAAATTTGTGGGAAATGAGAAATTTGGTGAGAAAGAGTACCTACAATGCATCTTGGATACTTAGCTAGTGTATTAAAAAATAGGATTGCAAACCCAAAATTATTTTCACTCTAGAAATTCAATATAAAAATACAAAATGTTATCCTAGATACTTAGCTCTTAGACAGTCAAGAAAACAATATGAGCATGATTATGAATGGTTTTACCTAGTCGCACTCTTGATCTCCATGTTTGAGAGCCTTCTCTTTAAGACCCCATGAATCCAATTTGATCCATTGCTTCCAAAAGAGATATTAATGTGTAAACAAGGAGCCACATTTAGACAAACTGGTTGTTGATTTCTTCTAAGAAATTTAGAGACTACAAAAAGAAGATACCTAATGGGGATCATGTGGGCTTCGTAGAGAAAGCACTACAATATGGCTTCGAGCAATAATGAAAAACTTTGGATTAACTTCATAGTAAATCCTAACAGCATGACATTGAAAGTTGCTCAGGTATTGGGTCCTGTCCCCTAGATTAAATTAAGGAAAACATTATTGTAAACACAATATGTATAAAAGAATATGAATGTAAAGGAAAATGGATATTAGAAAACATAAATGTAAATTAAAGTAGTGTGAGTGGAAAATGAATCTAAATTGGTCTTGAACAAATAAAATCATACCCAATTAGCATTAAGTTATACTGACCTTGTACTCATTGCCATTGTCAATCTTCAAGGTTACTTTGATGCCTTCTGCAGAAACTCTCTGGCCATGAGGCAAGAGAAGGCAGGAAAACCAAGTGTATATTGATGACTTCTTGACAATCAAAAAGAAAGAAGCAACCAGTCAACCCTATTAGAACAGAATAATCTTATGAATTGATTTTATTTGTTTTACTGGCTAATGGATAGTGGACCTAGTTCTCTTGAATTGAGATACTACTAAGATGTGTTGACTGGTGATTTTAGACTACCAATATTCTGCTTCAATCACTATAAGTTACTTTTGTCTTAAATATATTCAAGATAACTCTGCAAAAAAATTCCCTGATCTCTTAGACATTATGCAGATTATTTTGTTAATACCTCTTGATTTTGATATTTTCTTTCAAAAATTCATAGAAAGCTATGTGTAATGCCATATTTGAAACTTACATATTTTAATTTTACTAGTTTTATAATTATAGTATATGATTCCAACAATTGTGAAACACATAGGCAATATGTTGGATGAATGAAGTAAACTATGCAATTGGCAAGTGTAAAGCCAAATTCCTTAACCCTTGCCAGCATCCTTCTTTCCTATTTTAAAACATGTGTTTTGGAACAGGGCATGAAAATCCATGTAAGTATAATGAACAAGAGATTTTTGTCAGATATTATATTACAGTAAGTTGAATGAATGTAAGTAGAGATATTTTAGCATACCTGCAAATGGTACAAAATTTCATGGTTAAGTGGAAGCCTCCCATCAACAAAAAGATCCAAATATATGTGTATCTATCTCAATTGAGCCTCTAAACCCTTCAGAGCTGTCAAATTTTCCACTAACCTGTTATGCACAAAAGTCAAATTTTAGAGACCACTAAAATAAAAATAAAAAATATTACATTATGATCCAAATCCACACACAACACAATGTTCATAGTGAAAAGATAGCACTTTCTTTCATCTTTGCATATTGATTTGATGCTTCAAACGATGCATTTCTTAAATTGAAAAGTGCATTTCTTACCTTATTGAGCTTCTTTTTGTTTTAAGAATAGTTTAATATTCTCTACTTAATAGGGCCAACCACGTGAAGGTGGAAGCTCATTTGGCTCCTCACCCCCCTCCCCCCTCACATCACTCTCAATTCCCCATACTCGATCATATAACATTAATCATTCATTCATCCATTAATAACATATAACATTCATTCACTCATCCATTAATAACATATAACATTCATTCATTAACATATAAAATGTATTCATTAACATATTCACATTCATTCATTAACATATAACATTCATTTTTTCATTTTTTACATATTATCAAAAATATGGTTGTCAACTTGTCATAATATGATTACAATCACTTCTTTTTTTGTTTCTTTTTTGTAGCTAAAAAAAGCTGAAGTGGAGTATCGTTTTCAAAATCATCTATCCCCCTTCAGTTGTTCTGAGCTCTGCTCATGATCTTAATGTATGCCTAGTCATGTACTGACAACGTGGACGCAGCTACAAGGGGGGTCTGCTGCAATAGCAAAGAAATGTTAAATTGATATGTTTTATTATTATTGTTACACATATTTCATTAATTAAAAGAACATCAGAGTGGTGCTCTTTACCTGAATGGGCCACATCATGTTCCAGATATTGTCTTATAGCCTCATGTTGAACACCCTCTAAATCCTGATCTAGAGTTGAAACATGAAAGATTACATTAATTAATACACCAATTGCAATTAAATATGTTTAAAAGAACATTAGAGTGGTCCTCTTTACCTAATGGAGCCACATCATGTTCCTGATCTTGTCTAGCTTGATCATGCTCAACATGTTGATCACGCTCTACATGCTCTAAAGTTGAAACACGAAAGGTTACATTGATTAATACACCAAATGCAATTAAAGATGTTTAATTGTATTAATCCATATTGTGTTTTGTATAGCACATGAATACATCCAATACCGGGATGCACACCATGGCCTTCATCGGTAGGTTGCGCTCCACCCTCACTAGGCTGCATTCCAGTGTCATGTGCAATATTATCATTGCTTATCTATGTAAAACAAATAAGCACATTATTATCGTAGAAATTAATATTGAACAGATTGCACAAGTATTCAATTTGAAATAAACTTTATTGAGTTTATTTACCTACGTGTTGGATGCAGTGGAAGATTGTGTTTGCCCAATCGAGACTCTTAGCTATTCAGTCAGGGCTCCATAGCCTTGGTGGAAGGAAATCTTTAGGTCCTCTTCTGTGGGCACTCTGTTGAAATCAAAGCCCTACATTTTTGCATGCGATCATGAAATTTGCTTCTATGGTGTGATAAAACCAAAATTGTTTGCAATTTATTATTTGGATGCAATATTTCATTTATTGATACTTACAAATCGTGCAGTTGTTTTCATATAACTACCAAAGCCAAGTTTATGTTGCCTATGTTTTTCTAGTCTTGCCTTTGTTGCCTTTGATGTGTCAGGAAGCTTATGAAAAAATTAAAATACGTTAGATTATGTAAAAAGAAAGAGTAATCAGTATATAATTAAATTGTTGATAGTATCACATACCTTGCTTGGCTCGGTGGTGTCTTTCCTTTCTTCTTTTCAGCCTTCTCCTTCCCATCCGACACCAATTCCTTCCACTCCCTTTCCGGAATCATAGGGGAACGCTCGTACTTTCTGTTCTTCTCTGAATGTGACCTATATTAGTCCCTCACATACTTTAGATAGGTACCAGCTTTCTTAAGGACCTTGGTTCGGTTGAATGTTTTATCACCGAACAACACAACTAAACAGTTAATGAGCTCATCTTTTAAATCTTGATTTTGGGCATTCCACCGTGTACGTATGGTGGGCCCGAAGAGCTCCAATGTAATATCACTTAGATATTTATAAAAAACATCATTTCCTGCAAAATGATAATGAGATCATTCGTCTATAAAGAGTGATCAATAAGTAAATTTCAATTGGATTATATATAATAATAATTAAAACATTTTAAAGTACCTGGGACCTTCTCTATCTTTATGGGAAGGAAATCCTCGGTCACCACAAATGTGACCGGCAATGTTCTAGTACTAGTAATATGGGAAGATCCAGGAAATGCTGCTAAAACATCACCAGTACTAGCGGCCTCTGTATCCACAGGTATTGACACATGTGGCGGCATGTGTTCGCTGCCAGATGGTGGACTATCGAGTGTCTGCATGGTATGTGTTGCCGACATTTCAGTCGACAATATAGGCATGGATGATGGGACCGGATAAAGTGTTGTATGTGCAAGAAGATCATGATTGACACTTGTACCATCCCCTACTTCTTGGGAAACACTTGCAATACCTTGATCATGGCCAACAGCATGATGAGGACACAAATAATCCTATAAAAACAACACATATTTTAGTTCATGACATAAAAGAGTACAAAATATAAAACCATGAATGAAATTATGTTATAATTAAAGATCTCATGATAGCTTACTTGCAAGTTTTGCGCTCTCTTAGACAATAGTTTAACCCTTTCTCTTATCTCATCTGTTTGAGGCACTACGAATACCAACTTAAGGATTTCGTGATTGAATTTTTTTTGGGCCTTCCTCATCATATCCGCAAGGTTTGTCGAAAATGCGATGTCATCATCGCATAATAGTGATTCCACCTCCATATGGATGTTCTCATATACTACTGGTGCCTTTCCCTGATCAGCCGACTGCAACAAGAATATTAAAAATATTATCGAAATTAACCCAATAAACTCATGAAAAAAACATAATAATAAAACATTTTGCTTGTATCTAATTTGTACAATTATAATGAGGTAAACCTGTCGGATAAAAGTGCCTAAAGATGGATTGTGATCTGCGCTCTCAACCAGAGCCTTCCTTGTATGATCAATGTCCCGCTGTGACAAAAATTAAATATAAAAAACATTACTGAAATGAAACCAATAGACTTACAAAAAAAACATAGTAATAAAATGGTATATTGGAGTCATTAATTGGAGGTTGGGTAAAATGGTATATAGTACATACCACCCCCATAGCAATTGTCTTTGTATCTAAGAAATTCAAATTGTAATCAATTACAAACTCTTCCCCTGTAGTTATTGATTTTATCGCACATACAAATACACGACTTCCCTCTTGCACCTCGAATATACAATTGGGTTGCTTATGTGTTGACCCAGGTTGTGTACTATTTATAAACCCTGCACTATTTCTTGATGCTTTTGGCCTCCCATCAATGTACCTAGCCACTCCTTTATTTTGATCCTTATCTTTTAGTTGTATATAATTTGCTGATAGTGCATACCTACGCATACTTAGTGTATATCAAACTAGCTACATCCAATCTTTGTAACTGTAACAAGGTCCAACATACTCCATCAACTCAATAACTTTTTTGTAACAAACCTTTATGTCATCCATGCAAAATAGGCCCAAACCATGTAATGACAATGGTGCTATGTGATATATCCTCTCGTTGACACAAAGATCAGTGTTTATTGGAGGAAGTTCCTTGGGTAGTAGATGTTTGTACCTCAAGGGCACGTCAATTTCACCTATGCTCTCATCATCATAAGAAAATGACCCCCCTTCAACAAGAAAAAATTCCATGCGTTTACGAAATTTTCTTCTAATCTTTTGACCTCTAGTTGGTCTCCCTCTTTTAGACCTACTACATGTCTCACTTTCCTCTTCTGTTCCTAAATTTCCCTCCCTCGCTCGAGGAAGACAAATCTGAAAAATACCTATTTGGTGGTACCTACACTCATAAGGATGTTGGATGAAGTTCTTTCATGGTGATGTGATCCAAAGGTGACATTATGATTAATCTATCATTTCATCGCTAGAATTTGACAGGTTATAAGGTAATCAAATCTTGATAGATTGCAAGTTATTGTTACTACCGTCCAAATGTGTCCATCACAAATCAAATCTACTTAACGTTTTAACTCCCAAACTTTGTAACAAGTTTTAAATGTGACTATGGTCCACCAGTTACACAACCAAGGCATCAAATGTGTTATCTAATTGTAATCAAAGGACTTTTGCTCTTCATTCAAGTAAATAAACTTGAAGGGAAACACCACCAAGTGGTTTATTGGACACCTACATGACTAAAAATAGCAGAAAATTTACATTTAATTTCCATATGTCTAAGTGGTTAACGGGAAGGGAGTGTGTGCTAGGCTTGGTAAAGTCATCATAATTTTATCAATGTTCTAATTCTCTATGAAAAGGTTTCAACATCTTCAAATAGTGAAAGTTAGTGCTCATAGTCATTTGAAACAAAAACATTTTGATTATGTATGATGGTAGGATTTGATAACTTAAAAGAATTGGCCACCCAACAAACTTATAGTTAAAAGAAACTTTTTCAGTTTAAGGGGTTAGCACTTTCTTTCATCTTTGCATATTGGTTTGATGCTTCAAACAATGCATTTTTTATCCCACTTCTATGATATTGTATTCCCATCCCATTGCAATTGTTGGAGGAGTTGATACCAAAATTTCATATCAGATACCACGTTCTTGAAGCAATTTTCTATGTTTTTACAATTTTTTTGAAGTTCTTTTGTGTTGTATGGATCCATACAAACTTGAAATTCTCTGAGATCATTGGTGTAGATAAATATATGTGTTCCCTTTCATTTGCATTTGTTTTGAAGTTCTCAATCACTATTTTGTGGGATTAAACAATCAAATACAGGGACTGCCCTGTTGTGCCTATGTAAGGATTTGAGGGCTAAATAGAAATGACATCCACCAATCCACCCACTGTCTTGGAACTGTAAATCAGTGGATTGGTGTGCATCATGGTGGATTTGATGGAGTTTCAAATCTTGTTCTTTGAATTTCGTTTATGTTTTTCCCTTGTCGTGGCTTGTTACATTGTTTGGGAGGAACCTAAGGTTGGGTTTTACCTTGGCTTTCATAAAAATCGTAATGTTCCATGTAAAACCTTGGGTGAGATATATTCGGCCGTTACCTTTTTGGAGTGGGTATTAAAATGACTTATGTATCATTGTTTCATCTAGGCCGAGCCCCTTTTTATAAATTGAGTTAAATATTTTGCCTAAATTTATTACTTCCTAAGTTTAGGTTGGCACGTGCCCTATGTTACTGATATTAGCCCAAACCTAAGGGGAGGGTTAATAATCAAAAGAGCTTCTGAAACTTTGACTATATAAGCTACAAACTTGACTATAAATGTGGCCAAATTGGCCCAAAAGACAGCTGAAAGAGAAGAAGCTGAGAAGAAAAGTTTGATGGAGAAGTATAACACCATTATTGGAGAGTATAGTAGAATGCAGCAAAGGAATGTTGAGCTGCAAACTGAGGTAGACAGGTTGAAGTACAGACATGTGGGGGAGTCTTCTAGTGCTCCTGGTACCCTGGCCATACGTTCTGCATCAAGATCAGTACCTCCAACTTCTCCAATTGTTTCTACTCCTGGGTCCCCCATCCAGACTCTTGCTCCTAGTCCTTCATTAGAGCCAGTTGAAGAGGAGGTTGAGTACTCTGTAGATCCCACCAAATAGTAGATGCTTAATAAGATTAGAGAGCTACATGTAGCTCTAAAAGCAAGTGAGAAGGGAGCAGTTGCCAAGCAAAATGAAGTTGTAGACACAGTTTTTAGGCATTTGAATTAGGGAGTTGATGGTAGATTACCATCAGTTTATTCTTTATATTCTTTATTCTTAGACTCAATAAGAAACTCTACTAGGGATCAAGAATTAGTTTTTCCTTTAGTTGAGAAGTGGATCCCTAGGGCCAATGACCTAGATGTTATGTATAAGGCCTCTAGATTCGATGCAGACAATAGGCCCCAATCATTAAGGCCTACTCAAGTTTTTGTAAAATCACTGCAAGGTTTTTAAGCCTTACCTGATGATTTGAGTAGGAAGATTAAGGAACTAGTAAAGAATTTTGATGACTGGAGTGGCATGTCTTTACCAAATTTATAGAGACTGCCCTGTTTTGCCTATGTAAGGGTTTGAGGGGTAAATAGAAATGAAATCCACCAATCCACCCACTGTCTTGGAACTGTAACTCGGTGGATTGGTGTGCATCATGGTATGATAGAGGTTCATTGCATTTAGGGGTCTTTTAAAGCAAGAAACTTGGCATTGAATTAATGCCCTAGGGCTGACAGGGGCAATTTTCTTCTGAATTTGTGGTTGTTAAGTTAGGGTTTATGAATTTGATGGATATCTTGGTAGAGTCATGGTGACACTATTTGTTGGTCCAATCTCTAACAACTCTAAGAGCTATAATGGGATGGCATTAAAGGAACCTTCATATGAAAGATCTTCTAATGAAGGACCTTTGAATTAAGGTCTTCATTTGAAGGTCCTTCATGCCAGGGTTCCTTTTATAAATCATTTTGGACATGAAATATTTAAAATAAAAAATACCTTCATTTGAAATTCTTGACATGGCATCATTTTTGAATGAAGGTTCTTCGTTCAAAGGTCATGACGACATCACCTTCAAATGAAGGTTCTTCATTAACTAGTATTTTGTAATTTTGAATGTGTGATAATAATTTAGGGTTGAAAATAAATCCATTTGAGACTTTTATAAATGAAAGGACATTTGATGCAATCATATGCCTTGTCAAACTTTTAACTTAATAGTAAGGGCATCATGAGTAGTTTGTTGGGCCCATTCAACAATCTCTGATGCAAGGATTGAATTGTCTAGAATGTATCTACTATCAAGAAAGCCAATTTGTTTACCTCTATGACTATATCTCAAGCAATAGGTTTAATTGTGATGGCAATGATATTGACAAGGATTTTGTAATCTAGGTGTTGAGAAGCATAATTGGCCACCATCCTAGGAAAGATTCTTCATTCTCACTTTTAGGTGTTAAAATTTAACAATACGTAGATTGATGAAAGAGCCCAAAGAGCCTTTCCCCATGTTATCCAAGTACATATAGAAGTGGTCTTCTCTTATACGGTTGGACGTGATTTCAAGAACTTAGCTAGGAATTATTCATTTAACCTAAGGTTTTCTCATAATGCCATCATTGGAAAAGTATGATCAAATTCTTCTATTATGAAGAATTGGTCTATGTGCCTCTAGTAATCACTATAAAAATGTGAAAGACTAAGCTATTTTATATATTTGTCTTAGCTTATACCATTTTACGAGAATGGGGGGCCAATGTACGAGAAGATCTTTGAAAACTAGGCATGAAAATTGCAGGTTAAAGAGAATGGGGGTGCCAAAATTACAATACTCATTGTCCCTTGGTCGTCAATTTTCCCTGAGTGCCCTCAACCTCATCCTCGGTGCTAGTATTGACCTTGTTTTAGCTCCAAACTCTTCGTCAGCACTGGTATTGACCTTGTTTTCACTCCTCCAAACTCTTCCTCAGCACTGGTATTGACCTTTCACTTGTCCAATTTGACGAGCTACAACCTGGTTTAGTTAGGTTTTAGAGTATGTTGATTAAATTTAAAATTATGGTGCCATTGAGAGTAGTGAATATAAAGCAAGCAAAGCCTTTTATGGCGCCATTTAGAGTAGTGAATATAAAGTAATCCAAGCCTATTATAGTCATGAGGGAAATAATAAAACTCCTAGGATACTTTGTGAAACCATTTTCCTTGGTTAAAGGGAGGCCATAAAATATACCTTTGGATTTTTTCAATCTTCAAATATGAGGATTTGCAAGGTTCTTAGCAACATGAGTAATGGAAATGTGTGCAACAAGAATTTTTGAACACACATGGAATCTCCTTGCCAAAGAAAGGGGCTTCATAATTTAATATGATAATTTTTCTCAGCTCTAGAAATGATATGTTTCCTTAAAGAGGAAGGAGAAACCTAAAAGGTAAAAGAGATGCTTAGGAATCTCAACACTTCCTTATGATCAACCCCCTTCTATCCATAGGAATTGAACCAATTGGGCTTGGCTAAGAATTATTTCCTATAACATTGAGTTTTATGCCACTATATATTTGACCTTAAAGCTTTCCAGAAAATATCTAGGCATTGAATATCCTAAATAATGTCACGTTTGTCCTCCAAGAGAGTGAGAAAGGAGTCATTAGAAAAATGACCATTGAATAGTTGGGCTAGTGATGTCAACGTTGATAGTGAGATGGGTGGTCATAGAGGTGGCATACAGGCTATATTTGGAAAAAAAAAAGGATAGAAGCCATTGATTGCAGTAGTGAATATTGACATTGGTGTTTCCTTGTCCAACAAAGGGTCACTATGAGAAATGGTGTTGGATTTGGCATTGGCATTTACTCTTTTCTTCTAACAAAAATGGTGATGGGCTAGATGTGTCTAATACTAGAAATATTCTCCCCTTCCTCCCATGAAAACTTTTATGGGAGAAGGAATACATGATACTTTGAATTGTAATGAAGAGTCAATGCAAAATAAACTACTCCCTCTACTATCATACATGTTTTTGGGTTTATTCTTTCATTCTTCACGCTTGGAAAATTGCTCATTTGGAAATGGATTAAACAAGTGGAAAAACTTGGGCATGCATATGAGCTTATGAATTGGAACCTAAAGGGTATGTCTTCAAAGGAAGATTTCCCATTTCTAACACTTTGTTATTGAGGTGAGTTTAATAATACTATGGCTCGTTGCACCATAGAATTTGTTAGAGG
This sequence comes from Sequoiadendron giganteum, assembly GCA_007115665.2. NCBI lineage: Eukaryota > Viridiplantae > Streptophyta > Pinopsida > Cupressales > Cupressaceae > Sequoiadendron > Sequoiadendron giganteum. The sequence continues at coordinate 376,316,863 of CM021102.1, forward strand.
TTTCCTAATATGACATCTCTATATGATCCTTTCTTAATTAGTTGTTGGATTTTATCTTTCCCTTTTTCTATTAATGACTTATTATATGATTGCAAAGATGATATTTTTAATGTCATTGGGCCATATCAGTCTATACGAAGTTGCTTTACTTCTCAAAGTATTATCAATAACCTTAATTATGAAAATAATGAAATTGTCATTTAATGGGTGCTTGGGCAAGGGTATTGAGTTTTACCCTAGTGATAATTGTTGGTGTCTATGTATCATATTTCTTTGGCTCAAGAGGGGTATTGTTATCCCTTGTGATTATGTTTGAGGAATGGCTTTCAAATGGATGCTATTTCCTTCAACCAAATTGATGTCATTAAATAGTCTTGTTATGAACCCCTTGCAGGTTGCTTGGATAATGTTAGTATTGGTAATTCTAGTCCTTCTAATTACTATGCCCAAGCTTCCATAAATATGCATTTACTTAAAAATAACGATATAGTCACTTAAATCAAGCCACTTATGGTTGGGAGGTTTCTTCATGGTATGATCGTATGAACAGGTTAGTTTTGCATGATAGTGAATAAGCCTCAAATTTTTGCAAAGCCTATTCTCTTAGGTGAATGCTTGTTTTTTCTTCCTACTAAGTTCCAAATGTATATTTCTTAGTTTAATATTTTTTGCAAGGGTTTAGATACTACAGGGGATATATGATGCCACACTAAACTCACATCCCCTAAGGAGGTGAGAAATAATGCCATGCTATGACATTTTTTAAGAGGGTAGAATTGCTCCCTACTTTGAGTCCCTTTGTTGCTATGGTCAAGTCCTTTCAAAATAATTTTTTGCTTCATACAAGGATTAAAAGGTTATTGTGGGCGGTGTTAGATTTCTTGTTTCAAAGGAAACCATCAGAGCTGCTACTAGGTTGAATGTTGAAGGTAGGAAGGTCATTAATAGGGAAAAATGATGGACACAGAAACCATCAACCAAATTTTGAAAAGGGGAGAACTCATCGAATTATAGAATGGTTTTGAATGATGAGTTTAGTAGAGTGCCAATTAAGTACTTCAGTGTTGAAGGTAGTTTTAAATGTGTTTTTCATTACCATTTCTCGCATGACCATCTTAAACATAATAAGATTGCTTGCTTTCCTTATTTTGTCCTAAGTTCTCTTAAGTGTTTAGGTAAGGAGGTCTTAATGGATAAATTTGTGATGCCTCTACACGAGGGGTAAATTTTTAGACTCCATAAGTCCACCTTGCTATGTTCTCTTAGAAATTTGTTAGCTCTCTTATTTCAAAGTCTAATATATTCCCTACCCCTATTCTTATCAAAGCTAAAGGTGGGAATCTTAGTGATTTGCATGATCCCTCTCCTCCTAAGGGTAAGAGAAAACCTATCAAACATTCCTCATTCCTTGTCAAGCAAAAAATTACATTTGATGATGTGCCTAGTAAAGTGGTGGAGGGAAATCTTGAGCTTGGTAAAGTTGTGGCTGATTATGATGACTTAGGTTGCCCTAATCTTTTTTCCATTGGTTCTCTATTGAAAGTTGCCTCTCATATCCATGTGGAGATTCCTAGAGATGTTGACATCTCCAAGACTAAGAGTAAAAACCCTAAATTTTAGTCCTCACTTGTGGGAAACAATGACTAACATTCTTATTGTTGCTACTGTTAATAATAAGATTGCTATAGGAAAACCTTTTAAGGGGAACCTTGTAAGAAGATCTAATAGGTTGGTGGCCATAATTTCTACTACCCCTAGCACTATACCCAATGTAGAATTAGTTGTTTCTAATTAACAACAAAGGCTTTGTTGATCACAAGGACAATGACTGCATCAATAGTGGGAACAAAGAGTTCAGTCACTCTCAAGACTTAATGTAAGAGGAAGATGTTTCTCTTTCCAATGATTTTGGTGTCAACCTTTTTCAGAAATGAATGTTCTTTATGACACTAATTCTTCTAACATAGGGGATGATTGAGAGGCTGAAAATGATGTGAATTTAGTCCATAGAAATGATATGGTGGCCATGGATGATGTCAAGGGTAAAGGAATTTAGGTGGACAATAAGTTTGATCTTGTGCATTTATGTTCTCATTGTGGCCATAACACCAATTCTCTTAATTATTTGGAGAAAATTCTAGAAACTTTGGAGGAAAGAGTCAATAATGTGCTTAAATTTAGTAATAAGGTGATCCATAGGTTACTTCTATGCTTCTACTCTAGGATGTTGTGTGGGAGTTATAGAAAAGAAGGTTGAAGGGTAATCTTGATAGTCTTGTTTTAAAGAAGGATAGAAAGAAATACCCTAAGGATGATATTTTTTCTTTCCTTTTTGAAGATTGGGGATATGTGACTCCCCAAAAGACATGCTACAAATTGTAGTTTTTTCTTGTTGTTTGCTAGTTATTTATGTGCTATTTTTCTTTGTTCTTCTATTAATTATTTATAGTTAGTTATCTTTTGGTTTTTCTTTTCATATCCTCTAGGCTTGCTATGTAATAGGGTTGGGACCTTGGTTTCCCAATTTATATATAAAAAATAACCAAGTCGATTTATCTTTTGCAATTATTGTGATAAAGTGAGGATTTGGCATAGTTTAATAAGACACCTCACTATTTATTGCTAAATCTGTTGTATTTGCTTAAGATATCTTAGAAATAATTTATCCATGTGTAACACAATAGTTTACAAATATGGATAGTGATGCCTAGGTTAACTTAGATTTTCACTTGGAATTAGAAGTAGACCTTTAAGAATTAAATTTGGAATCTAATACACTATGTCAAGGCTTCATTAACCACATCGAAGATAAGTATATTCCTTTTAAACTACCTTATAAGCTAAAATGAAGTGGCCACCATCGATAATCATGTTCATTCATAGCAGTCAGGATTGCGGGGAACGGTCAAGATCAATTGATGGATGATTGACAGTCATTAAAAAATCGTTACAACATCTAGCTCCCTCGACGACATGTCTGGGAACTAACCCATATTGGCCCTGTTACTGCATTCATAGGGTTCGGGACGTTGGGTACACCAGAAAACCCCTCACTTTATAGCCAGGGAAAAACGAGACTTCCTCGCTCCTAAGACTATGATGAACACCTGAGTCACTATGGGACTCGAGGCGAGAGCTACTTCTTTTCACTCCTAGAAGGAAGAGTACTGGAACACCCTTTCTATTTGGTGTTCAACTATGGACTCTCAGTGCAACCCGGTTGCATCCCTATGGTGCTCCTTTCCTTGAACAACCATACCTTCCTATATAAGTTATTAGTCAAAATAATAGACAAACATAAACCCTAATCTAACCCTAATCCTAACATTATTTTTCCTAACCCTAACCATAACTCTAAACCTAACACTAACCCGAACACTAAATCCTAACCCTAAATTATAACATGATCCTTTGAATTGGATACTACATAAAAATTTATGTGTTACAATCATTGCTTCCATTGTTGCCATTTTTACATTGGGTTGATGCATATATTTTTAAAATCAACAAAATATTTTAATGTCTTGCCAAAATTAATACTATTAATTGTAATATCAAACTTATAAACACTTATGCAAAATAAGAACATAAATAAGAAATATATGGTAATAGTTTCTTCAAAAAAAAAAGTGATGTGGACTACAAGGACTATAAGATATCCACAAAAGAGATCTACATTGAAAATATTGTAGGGAAATTCAAGAAAATACAATTGGTAGATGCAAAGCCAAATAAATGTGAAATTGTGTACTATAATGATTTTAGAATATACAAATAATGGATTTGTTGAAAAGGTTTTAGAAATTTTCAAACAAATGCAATTGGTAGATGCAAAGAAAAATTCCACAACCTTCACCAAAATCCTTATTGGTTTCCTTAATATGGGAGATTTGGAACAAGGTATAGACATCCATCAAAGCATAATATGAAAAGATTTTTTTCAAATGTTGTGGTTGTAGATGCCCTTTTAAAATTCATACAGAATGTGGAAGAATGGAAAAATCTTGTGAACTATTTGACAAAATGTCTCAAAGAATTGTAATCTCTCAATTTATTTTAGTGTCTATTTTGTTATACCCCATGTCCCAAATGGGGTATAACACAATAGACACTAAAAAAAATTGATAGATTGTTACGAGGGCAGTGATGAGACTTTTCTAATTAGAGTGTATTCCATGATATTACAATTATTCGAGGCATTGTGTCAAGTAGTTCACACGCTTTGTCTATCCTCCAACATTTTGCATAGATTTCAAAAGGGCATCTACAACCACAAGATTTGAGAAAATTCATCTCCATATTATGTTTTCCTTATGATTGGTTGACTCTTATACTAAATCTGAGTGTTGTTTGTGTTTTGACAAGAGTAGATTAATATTTTTTTAATTTTTTATATGAAGATCAAAATTACACGCACATAGAATGAACCATAGTTTAGTTACAACACTTAGTCTCTTCAAAATAATCAGAGAAGATTAGGGAGAGGAAGGAATGCACACCAAACTACAAAATAGGGGTAGTTGTGGCTTTGTTAGTTTTCTATATATACTCTACTTGTTTCCTATAGGGATAAATATTTAATCACTATACAAATGAAAGATGGTTGATTATCTACTGAATATTGTTTTGTGTGTTTTGAAATGGAAGATATCTATGTTGGAAAACAAGGATAGACAACTGAGAGGGGGGGTGAATCAGTTGTTACAAAATTGAAACTTATTTAACCTTATTAACCTTTAATCTCAGATCTGATAATTAACTGTGAAAGCATGAATCAACAACACATTAGAAACACACATAACACCAAGATTTTTTTGTACAAACCCTATTAGGGGAAAAACCACGGTGGAGGTTAATCCATAATTTATACCCTGTTAAAAGTATAAAATAAATGAATAAGGAATGCACATGCATTCAGGAACACTGCCTAGAGCTCACTGCTCAAAGGGAAGGCTCACTTCCTTACATAAGATAATCAAATTAAATCCATCTGATGAGTTTGAACTGAGAAATTAGCTTCTTCAAAAGCCTGATGACAGTTTCAGTTAGGCATATAAATACTTCTTCATACTTTGCCTAAACTTCTTCACACTCTGCTCTACATTTGAATGATCTAATCTTTATTCACACATATCTCACATACACTTCACATACATTATCTCTAAATGAATAAAACAATCGCTCTTATATATCCACTTCATGAATTTGCATTAACAACTTTGTCAGCCAAAAATAAATAATAGATGAATACAAACTGTCGGCCCAATTCATGAACAAATCTCAATGCGCACCAACCTAAAGCAACATCCTCGAACATGCCAAGCATTCAAAAATTAATCCACAAGGATCTACAACATGCTACCACCATCATGTCAACCAAGAACATGAAAACTCGAACATGCAAAGGAAAAATCTTTGATCACGAGCACACTAATCAACATGGACGTGCCACAATGATAGAGTATGAGATCAAGAAATGTTAATGAACATCTCAAGAGCATACACAAAAATTCAATTCACTAGAATTACATTCTCTTCTTTCATAAACACCAACTATAGCAATAAAATAATTGTAGGAACACAAAAACTCATAACTCGCTCCAATCTTGATGCACACCTCTGAAAATTCTAGAGGATATACTAGATAGGCTCATCAACAAACCCTTTAATACATGACTTCAGAATACCAACGTACAAAAATTTTCACCACTATGATATTCACAACTTCATAGACTATCTGCAACATATTTATTCTAATTTTCTCAATATCCTCGACATATACAACCTTTAAGACATTAATGCTAATAGTGTTGACATCAATGACAACCACATATCATGAGAAACACAACCACAACATCCAACAATCTACATCTCTATAAAAATTGGTATATGCTAATAGTCAACTTATTATCTTATTTATAGCATTTCCTTAGCTTTTTATACTAAAAAATTCAAGGTAGAGGGTAACATGATTCTTTGAATTGGATACTACATAAAACTTTATGTGTTATAGTCATTGCTTCCATTGTTTGCATTTTCACATTAGGATGCATATTTTTTACAATCAATAGTCTTTTAATGTCTTGCCAAAATTAATATTATTAATAATTTCAAACTTTTATAAACATGTATGGAAAATAAGTACATAAATAAGAAATATATTATAATAGTTTCTTCAATAAAAGATAAAAAAATCATGTGGACCGTACAAGGATTGTGCTGGGACTTAAAATTTACTACCCGTGTGGTATTAACGAGGGAGATCAATGATAATCCTTCCTCACAGATCTCGCATGATCATATTAAAGGCCCCTGAGGGTACTATGAGGTCTGCGAAGAGGCAACACGTGGCCTAGTTGTTGAAGCGATAGTGCTAGGTGGGACCCGCTGTCTAGTTGCAACCTCTTGTTTTTTTAGGTTGTGATTGGGCACGGTTCTCCTAGGGCACTAATGTGGATTTTCAAACAATTTTTGACTCAATCTGAGTCATCTGACTTGCCATGTTCGATCCGCATTAACGGTTTGATTTTTCTTGGCTTCTTATTCATCCATGTTGGGAGTTCTTGCTCTTTGCAAGTTGTTCTCATTAATGGCGTGGGCTTTTTCAGTGGATCCTCGCCTAATTTTCCTGCGTGCAAACACTATTCTCCTGATAAATGCAATGATGGGTTGTACGCCATGCCTTCGCAATCCAGGAATAATTTGTGGTGGCTACATCAGCCACTAAAATGCTCGAATGCTCGTGCTGCATTGGAGCAATTAATATTCTTGCACCAATTAACTCTATAAATGCTCATTGTGTTATCTGGTATTATCATCGCATTTTGACTTGTCTTGTTTACAGGTGGGCGAGTCTCTCCTATATTTTGCGAGGTGTTCTTTGCAATGGACCATTCGGCTGTGCGTAGAAGGACTAGACTCAAGGTGAGAAATTTGCAGCCTGACCGGGTACAACCTGTCCTTAGCAAACCCTAGGTTATCCATGATGCTAATTTTAAAGGGATGGGGAGCTCCAAGTCCCCACTGGTGCTGTCTTCTGGTTGTGACAGTGATGGTCCAAAACTGACTCGGACTACCAACGTTACTTGGCGTCCATGATCGAGTTGTTGGGGGTCAATGAAGAGCCCCTCGCAGTTGCCCCAATAACTGCGATGGGGCCATGCCATTCTACCAGATCATGTGTTAAAGCGGATAAAAGGAAGTTGGTCTTGCTTCTTACTGAAGCGAGGACCAGGAGCGGTCACCTCTAGCGGGGACGTGTGTCTTGCAAGTAGTTGCAGTTGCTAGGTGTGTTACTTTTGGGTGGTGTGTTGATGTGGACGTACGCGTGTCTACCACGCTCTTTTGTCTTTAGCTCCGGTTGGTTACAATGGTATAACTGTTTTGATTCCTCGAACTGATTATGGTTTTTTCTAATGATGAGGAATGTTAGTTTGAATTTCATTCTAAATGAAATTCAATTTTGAAATGAACAATGTAGCCTATTGCTTTGTTGCTCTCCTGTCCTATAAAGGAGATTTGATGGCTCATTGTTAAGGGTTGTTTTTTTGGGGTTTGAAGGCTTAGAATAGGTACAATTAGTGGTAATGCGGGATTTTGAAGGTATTATGTAGGAAATCATTCTAGGTTGGGAATAGTATGAAATAAGTATACTATGCTTTTGTAATTATTGATATCGAAAGAAATTTTAAAAAATTAAGACATTTTTCTCTCTTGTGTATGGGCCATGGATTATGAATGGATTTATCAAGGTTTTGTTCATTCGATTTCAATGGTGTAGTTGAAAGTGTAATTTGTTCTCTTGCTTTGACTTAATGAGTTAATCAAATGCTTGAACACAAATTGCATGTTTATTGTTATATGCTTAGGATTCACTAAGGAGTATTATTTTAATATACTAACAAATCTCATGGTAGCAGAGCACTATGGTGATAAGTTCAATTTCATCTGAATTACGTTTTATATGACTCCCACCCAATGGATGAGGCACTGGATAGTATTGGTAAATCCCTTTCAGGTATAGGACTGTGACTCTAAGAACGGTGATTCAATACCCGAACATTTTAACAAATATCAACTGCTATCTCTTTTTGGGATATAGATCTTATGATAATTTTCAGTCTCCTTGCTTTGGGATATCTGTTATTATTCTTTGGTTTTGCCACAACAAGGGTAATGACTATCTGTTAGTGTTAGTGGGGACTGCATCTGTAAGAAGAAGTGTTCTTACCAATCATGAAACATTCTTATGAACACACTTGGGTTTACCTACCTTGGTTTCATAGAGCCAAAAGTGTAGGAGATGTCAGTCTTTGACTGACTCTTGTTAGTTGGCCACTAGCCTTTGCAGTTCTTTATAACGGAGGTTGGCTACCTCTTACAAAATTGCAAATCCTATGTGGGAAAAAACACCAACAAATTGTAAGATATACACAAAATGGATCTACATTGCAAATTCGGTAGGAAAATTCAAGCAAATAAAATTGGTAGATACAAAACCAAATAAATGTGAAATTGTGGACTATAATGATTGTAGAATATACATAATGGATTTTTTTAAAAGGTTTTAGAAACTTTCAATCAAATGCAATTGGTAGATGCATAGACAAATTTCACAACCTTCACCAAAATCCTTGTCGATTTCCTTAATATGGGATATTTGGAACAAGGTATAGACATCCATCAAAGCATAATATGAAGATGAATTTTCTCAAATGTTGTGGTTGTAGACTCCATTTTCAAATCTATGTAAAATGTGGGAGGATAGACAAATCTTGTGAAGTATTTGACAAAATATCTCAAAGAATTGTAATCTCATGGAATACACTCTAACTAGAAAAGTTGCATCACTACCCTTATAACAATCTCTCAATTTGTTTAAGTTTCTATTGTGTTACTCAGTTTGAAACTTAATTGTGATACATTAAGTTCATTGTCAAATTTTCATTTGTGTGTCAAGTTTGTCAAAATCCAAAATGATCAATTATTAATAAAATCATGGATCATGTAATATTGGGATGGGTGACCTCCTAGGAAGGCCTAGTGCTTCATCGCTTTGAGAATCATTTAGATGCAATGAGTGCTAAGTGGACCATTCATTATCATGAGAGATGGGTTCTTGTGAAACACTACTCATGAAACATGGGTCAATGAGTTTGACTTGTAAAACTACATAATTGAATCTTGATAACAATATCAAAATTTGACACAATGTGAAAAATACTTCCTACTTGTCAATAGATCATGTCAAAATCTAGAATTTCAAATTATGAATTCTTTGTAATTACTCAATAGATCATGTTGTCAATTGAACCTGTTGGCATTTTTTTACTGCAACCCACACGTGTTTCCTAGAAGCTCCTATGAACTCGCCACATTCAATAATAAAATACTAGGAACAGTATGGCCAACTTAATGAGAATAGCAATAAGGCTAATTCTCCTACACTTCGGACTCTGTAAAATCCAGGAGGGTATTCCCTAACATGTGCTCTTAACATACAACACTTAAAAAATTCATTTAATTTGCACACAGGTAAGCAACAAATAGATCCCCAATTAATGTTAAAGGATCAAATCCTTCAAGAAATTGGCTATTCCTTAAAAAAGACTCATGTCCATTTAACAGAGAATCACAAACTTCACATAAAGTAAATTGATCGAAAATGTTTGAGTAAATTATCCTGATGCCATAACAAAAAACATACGAGAATAAAACGTAATCAGAATTCCAGTGCCATATCCCAGCGCAAGGAGTCAAAAGAGAAAACTGAACTACAGGGTAAATTTGATTTTGAACACTTATGATCTATTATGAATTGCATTACAACCCATATATCTATACCTGAGTTTATTACTCCTTTATGAATCCTATTTGTTATATTGCATGAATTTACTGGTTAACTGAAGCATTTAACTGATCCTTTGAACCAGAGTTGTAGTTAAACATAATTCACAGTAAAGGACAAATGAAAATCAATGAAAATCATCTTTGATCGATATTTCATTAATAATCCATGTAACATAACACAATAGAAGACAAAATAAACTCCAAATATTCACGAGTTTGATACAAACATGCTCAAAAACCCCATGATTAACAAAGTTCTCGAATCTGACTCAAAACTTTTTAAAACCTAGACTTACAATTCATACTCTCTATATTATTAGACTCTTATTTCTCATATTTTGGATATTTCAACCGACCACTCTCTCAGCCCAGAATTCCCTTTTATAAAACAAGGGAGCCAACAAGCTTCAGGTCGGAGAGTACACATGTCCATTTGTAATTGGACCGCTAACTCCTAATTCAATTACAATTATATTATGCGAGTGGAGAGCATAAGACAAAGATCATCATTAGTTGATAAGGAGGAAAGAAAACATCGCTCCAAAGGCCACTCCCCATACATCGAAGGCATGCTTAGCCGTTATAGTATTAACTCCACCTCAGCACCCTATACTTGGATTCAAAAGGAGAATGCAATTTTAGAATATAATATCTAAGGCCAGACCTGTATTATACATGACCAAGTTGCAATTCTCGACTATAACACTCATAATTCCAGTTCATCAGTGAACACCTTTTTCCATAATTCAAACTCCTCCTCGGAAGGCCACTGGAAAGCCACAACCTGATCAACCTTCTTTCGATAGAGAGCATACTTTAACATTATCGATGTGGCCTTTTTATCAAATTTCTCTAAGAAAATTATAACAAAAGACAACTTTTCCAATGTATTCTCGAGCATGCGGATGTCAGCATTTTTGCATATCTCATGTGTTTGAGACATCATTATATTGTTCGATTGCTCCTTCCAAACCTGTAGGGGTTTGAATTCATCCTGACTATGTAAAATATGAGGCAATGGGGTCAGGTCCTTTCCATCATACACATCTTTCAACAATTTAATCTTGGATTCCATTGGGGTGGAAAATCCCTGAAACTTCTGCTCAACAATTCCCTTGACCAATTGATATGTTGCAATAACAGTAGGATATTTATCACCATGTTGTTTTGCCCCTACTGCCATGAATCTCAACTTCTCCATTCTAGGGATCCATTTGTTTAGCAATGAGATGGCCAATTCTTTATCCCTTGGAAACATTTTTAGTGCTTGCAACATTAGGACATAATTTGCATGAACAATGTTTAGCTTATTCTAGACCGTTCTGTTTAAATGTTTCAAAACAGTGTCCACTATCACTGCATTGTTTTTCTCTGCTGCATCCCGGATCTGCTTTACCATCTCCTTATATTCTTCAACTTGATGAATCAGTTTCTCCCTAGAAAGTCCCCCTCCATGGCTAGTATCCCTCTCAATAGCGATAGGCACTTGTCCCATATTATATGGAACAATAGCCAAAGATTGTGCTTGTGTAGGAGGTTGAGACTGCTCTACTGGTGGGTCAAGAATAGTGTGGCTAGAACTAGCTTGCTTTTGAGATCTCATGGTATCCATTTGTTGCCTCGATAAAACCAATTCAGTTTCTAACTCTGCTACCTTTTGTTGACTCTTATTATATTCAATAATAATGTCATTATATTGGCCTCTCAGAGTATCCCGCTCCTTGGTCAAATCTTCAACAGTTGCTCTAGTGAATTTGGCAACATTCACGACCATATCAGCAGCTTCCAATGTTAGGGCGTCAGCAACTCTCCTCACAACCAAGTGACCACTGAAGTTAGAAGGTTATGCAACAATTGGATTTTTAGAGCCAGTAGATAAGGACCAGATTGCCAATGCATCCCATTCCTCACTAAAGGTCGATCCCTTGAGTGCCAATGTAGCCTCCTCTTCAGTAGCAAGAAGTGGCTTATTAGCCCTTCGTATTGTGTCAAACACCACAACTTCAGCAATATCCCATTCAGGGAGTAGAAATACTCCACTTTTTTGTACCAATTCCCGGCCCTGGTTTGGTTTTATTGCTTTGAATTTTTCTCTCATATGTTCCCTGACCTTAGCTTGAATTACCTTCTCTAGGAGCTCTAGATGCAGACTTCTCTCATGTGCCACCTTCTTAGTATATAATGCATTATGTGCTCTCCACACAAAATCTTTAAAAGCACCGGTTTGAATAAAAGAGTCATCCATCATGAACTCTTTGCAGGCTTCTATTCTCAAGTCATCATTGCTTGTTATTCCTTTGATTTCATCTTTTCCTAACCTCAAAGAAACTATACTTGAACCTGTTGCAATGTCAACTGGGTCCAATGGCATCTCAGGATGCATTTCATCCGGAGTGACAATAATGTCATCATCCTCATCACCATCACAATCAACAATCTTTACCCTTTCAACCCTCTACCTCTTTGGTGATGGTGAGAAAGCATGTTCTAAAAAACTTGGAGGAGAATCCAAATCAACAACATTTGGTACTGACTGCCTTGAAGAAGATGGTGCAATATTTTTAGCAACATCTTCAGCCCTACTTCCCGTTCTTATAGAAAAAACCTTTATCTTCTTTTGGGGCTGATAAGTAGGCCTCTCCTCTTCCTTTACCTCAGGGTACTCCTCGATGGTTTGTGATTTTCCCCTTTCTTCCACAACCCTTTCATCTTTCAAAACCCCAACCAAGCTCTCAAAATTATCAATAGCATACATTGCCCTGCTAAACTCATCTTTAACATTAGGTATGGGATTGAAATCGGGTATTTTCTCCTACTTAATTTTTACCATTTTAGAGTAGGCAATGTATAGTGCCTTTCCATCATCTTGTAATTCCAAATAAAAAATATTCCTGATGATGTCCTTTGGAAAGTAGAAGTTGTGGACAAAAGCTCTTGTCGGATGTTTTTCCTTCATTTGAGAGATAAAACCCTCAGGATCATGATTCCTGGGGCGCACAGTCCTTAGCCTATAAGGCCCAATTAATTGATGCAACTCCTTCCATCCTCCCTTTGCCATAACAAAATCGGCAAATGTTGTATATGTAAGGAAACTCAGGTGCGGAAACAGCTTCCTACACTAATCTCTTAAGGAAAGTATGGTGCAAATTCGTTTTAAACCCTTACAATTTCAGATTCGTTAATCTACTTAACAAAGATATTGCAGCAATATACCATACATACAGAAAATGAAGAATGACACAATGATTTACCCTGGGGAAAACCTTTCGGTAAAAAACCCCAGCACTCCAAAACCTGCACAATGTATTATCTTCAACACAATGGTTACAACACACTTGCAATGCAAGTTCTTTCAGGAGATTTCCAACTCTTGAAGACAAAATGCGGCAGCATGAAAAAACGTTCCAACAATACACTCACATCACACATCTTCGCAACCCTAAAAAACGCTTATATCATGCGCTTCCCTTTTTAGGGCAACTTCCGAAGATAATTGTATTAGGGTTTTACCATTCTCCGAGAAAATAGGAACCCCACTATCATGGAAGAGTGTACAGTACTCAACTTTATCAATTGCCACATGTCTTCACCTGTCATTGAATCTTCCAAACATAGCTCTTACGTGTCATAGGAATCCGTCATAACCGTTTCAGCCATGATCTCCTTACACACAATTCAAGATGCCGACACATTAAGTGGATTGACACATCAACATGCAAACTAGACATGTACACTCACACTTAATTACATTATTTGCAAGAAATACATTTTACAAAACAAATAATAAGAATAGGAATTATCCAAGGTTCAGACACCTTATTCCTAACAGTATATTCAGGGAAGAAAGAATCTTTCTTTTGTTCAGCTGGCAAGTGTAGTTCCTGAGCGCCCCCCAACTGCCTCATGATTTCCAAAAATCCAATTCTAAGGAGCACCTCCCTTGGCAGAACATTTGGATTGAAATTAGTGCCAAAAACCTTGAAAATTATGGTATTACGATAGGGGATAATGTCTCCCCAATTGTGCATTTTGTTCAATTCAGGCCTTCTCTCCATCCGCCTCAAGAAGTCATGAATTTCTTTTGGGATCCTTGGGGGGTCACAAACTAGAGCCTCCCTTAATTTAGATCCAAAGACATTATGGAAAGTTACATAATCAAACTTATGATCATGCATGTCAGGAATCCTAGTCCAATATTGGATAGGCATTTCAATGTTTCCTTCCTTCTTCTTTAATTCCATATCTTTTTCGAACACAGCCTGGCCCCTATATAGAAACATGTGGATTAACAAGGAATACCATCTGAATCCAACCCATATCTTCCCCTCCTTTAGGGCTACCAGACCCATGTGCATCTTCTCTGCCAAATAAGTAGCAAAATCATATATTATATTAAAAATTGGGTGTTGGAGATTTACTGCCATAGACGTAATATCGGTAGGAAAGGTTTTCTTTAAGCTGACTCCCAGAACTTGACATAAAGCACAAACAATCTTCTTGAAATAATTGGAGAAATAGTCCACAGGAAAAGGATCAGGCTCATTCCTGCCAATTACTACCTTCTTCTGATTTTTTCCTCTTCCTAAGACTGCCAAATGAGGTATTAACAAGGATGTTCTGAGCAAACCCCTAGTATTTCTATATTCTTGTCTAAAAACCTCCAAGTCGACAGGAACCATATCCTGACTCCATTCGTGCAATTTGACAATCTTTGGAATTTCTTCTTTGGTTATCTTAATCATCTGCACACCAGCATGTGTTCTGACCATTCAGGCCACAGGGTCATATCTAGCAGCAATGTCCTTTAAAAGATCTACATCCATATAAACATTAGGAACCACCAATTTACCCAGGTCTAACCTCCAGGGGTTACACAAAGGAATCAAAAAATTCATGTTCCCAAACCAATTGGAGAATAACTGCCACCCGGTGTATGGTAACTCGGCATCTTGAATTGCACATTGCTTGTTTGTCAATCCTTCCAAGATTTGAGGCCCATAGAACAAAACCTTTCCCTCTTGCTTCTTGCTAGTAGAGGGTTGTAACAAATCAATAATATCTTGAGATTAAGACCTGGTAGTGGTTTCAGAACCAGAACTTCGGGCCTTGGGTGCCATTTATACTAGACTAATGATAATTCAAACTAGGGTTTGCTTATTTT
The DNA here is from genome assembly GCA_007115665.2 of Sequoiadendron giganteum. Lineage (NCBI taxonomy): Eukaryota > Viridiplantae > Streptophyta > Pinopsida > Cupressales > Cupressaceae > Sequoiadendron > Sequoiadendron giganteum. Next base: position 376,331,873 of record CM021102.1, read on the forward strand.
TAGATAGCAAATAATTACAATTTTCTCCTTTAACCTTAACAGAAAATTTTTTAATATTCAAAAAACCCTAGCAATTATCTAGACAAACTCTAAAAGTGAATCTATTCAATCAATTCTTTAAGAACAGAAATAGGAAACAATCACGAATTGCCCAGCAAGCAACCATAAAATATTTTGAATTTATAAGAAATGGCATATGTGCTACTTACGGTTTCAATCGCAGAACATCCAGGGCAACGAAATTGAGAAATCATAACCACAACTTGCTTCACTCGATACCAAGCAATTCTTCCTCAATGTAGAGCCACAGAACAAAAATAGTAATTTGCAAATTTTAGCATTTAATTATGTAGGCAGAGTCAAACTTGGCCATTACTATTCACTAGCGCGAGATAAAATGGCTATCATACAATACCAGTTTATTTTTAAATACGAGTCATTGATTAATTGCAACGTTGGCCAGGAGAACAACTCAGATTTAGTCAAAATAGTTTGAAAATGCCACGTTCTCCCTCCAATCACCAAACAGACAGGATATTCACCTACCGAGCACCACATCAGCACGGAAATGGTCCCCACCTTTGTTATCAGCGCACAACATCGAAGTCCACATGTCACCAAATCGCACATCTCGCAGCATTATTGAAACTATAGTTTTAATTGTGCAAGGTCAGCGAGGAACGACCACAATGCGTCGGTACGGAAATAGTTGTCGGCATTAGCCTTCATCATCGATCAGCGAGCAAAACTGGTCCCCACCATCAAATGTGACAAATGGTAGAATCTCGCACGCCTTGCACCATATTTGTGACGTTAGCAGAAACCTTGCGAGGTCTACGAGCAAAGGTCAAGATTGAAATCACTTCATTCGACAGTCGCACGATCTGCACACGCAAAAAGGTTATTCCGCCTGACTTTTTAATAGTTGTTTTATTTTGCAGGGGCTGTTTTTAATGACCGTCGATCTTCCTACAATTGATCCTAACCGCTCCCCGCGATCTGGCGATGACATCACTGCTGGTTGTTTGGCGATTGCGATATCACGGGCGATCGCCACGTGTCCCAAGCTGTTGATGCCAAAAAGGGATTAATAAAGCATTTAATATTTGTGTTGAACTTAAATACGTTATAAAGTGAGTTACTAAAACAACTATGAGATGCACGTGCTCGAGATCGACGGTGATGTTATAATCTTAGTAAAAAGTTGCTCGACGGTTATGTTTGGTGCTGCTGACTGCTGTGTTTTTAATGACCGTCGATCTTCCTACGATTGATCCTGACCGCTCCCCGTGATCTCGCGATGACATCACCATTGGTTGTTTGGTGATTGTGATATCACGAGCGAGCACCACGTGTCCCAATCTGTCGATGCCGAAAAGGGATTAATAAACCGTTTGATATTTGTGTCGGACTTAAATATGTTATAAAGTGGGTTACTAAAATAATTGCGAGATGCACCTGCTCGAGATCGACGGTGATGTTATAATCCTAGTAAAAATTTGTTCGACGGTTATGTTTAGTGTTGCTGACTGTTGTGTTTTTAATGACCGTCGATCTTCCTACAATTGATCCTGACCGCTCCTCGCGATCTCGTGATGACATCACCGCTGATTGTTTGGTGATTGCGATATCACGGGTGAGCGCCACATGTCCCAAGTTGCCGATGTCGAAAAGGGATTAATAAAGCGTTTAATATTTGTGTCAGACTTAAATACATTATAAAGTGGGTTACTAAAATATTTGTGAGATGCACGTGCTTGAGATCGATGGTGATGTTATAATCTTGGTAAAAATTTGTTCGACGATTATGTTTGGTGCTACTGACTGTTGTGTTTTTAATGACCATCAATCTTCCTACGATTGATCCTGACCACTTCCTGCGATCTCACGATGACATTACCATTGGTTGTTTGGTGATTTCCATATCACGGGCGAGCGCCATGTGTCCCAAGCTGCCGATGCCGAAAAGGGATTAATAAAGCGTTTAATATTTGTGTCAGACTTAAATACATTATAAAGTGGGTTACTAAAACAGCTGTGAGATGCACGTGCTCGAGATCGATGGTGATGTTATAATCTTGGTAAAAATTTGCTCAATGGTTATGTTTGGTGTTGCTGACTGTTGTGTTTTTAATGACCATCGATCTTCCTATGATTGATCCTGACCATTCCCCGCGAACTCGCAATGACATCACCATTGATTGTTTGGTGATTGCGATATCATGGGCAAGTGCCACGTGTCCCAAGCTGTCGATGCCGAAAAGGGATTAATAAAGCGTTTAATATTTGTGTCGAACTTAAATACGTTATAAAGTGGGTTACTAAAACAGTTGCGAGATGCATGTGCTCGAGATCGACGATGATGTTATGATCTTGGTAAAAAGTTTCTCAACGGTTATGTTTGGTGCTGCTAACTGTTGTGAGTGAACACGATTGCCGGTGGTAGGAATCAATGGTTTCCCACCATCCCGTGATCCAAAGATGCAGGATGTTTAGTGATCGTGATATCACAGGCGGGTGCCACGTGTATTCCTTTGGCGTTGCTTTTGTGGTGGACCCTCGATGCTGACATGGAGATTTCATCAACCCTTTTGAAGATAGTCGTTCGATGATCTAACAAAAATAAAAGATCGACGGCTGAAGTTTAAATTCTCATCAAATGCGATTAGAGCCGTTGGACCGGCATGCAAATGAGCTTTAATGGCAGACGAGACGTCTACTGCCTCAATTCAATCGACATAAAGTATCTGCTCTTTTTCTATCTTTATCACAAAAGCATTCAAGTATTTTCCAAGCAGTTCAGAGCCAGAGATAAAGTTTTTCGAGCGATCATCATGGAGTTTGGTTCTCTGCAAGGTGTGAAATCACGTGAGTTATTTTCTAAACTGCTGGGTTAATTTGACTGTGTCTTTGCGAAGGGTTCTATTGTGCTAGTCAAGGGGTTTTGTTAATTATTGTCGTAGGGTTACTAGTTCGTTTGAATTATTGAAATTGCACAGTTGTGTTATATTTTTGTGTTCTGGGTACCCCTAGTTTCTTCGAGGATTTGATTTTTTAAAAGAAGCCCTAGTTGTTTAAGATGGCACCACCAAAGTGACACTATGGCCATGTTGATTATTTGAAGAGGAATTTGTATGATGACTTCCTGGATCAACTCCCATTGTCAACAAATGACAAAAAGATTAGTTTGGTTTTAATGAATGGAAAGACCCTAGGCGAAGGTCTACTATACAAAAATTATAACATTGTGGATGCCAGGATTCCTATGACTGGTCTTGAAATGTTTAGGTTGTGATATGGACAATGAAACTTACCTCACCCCTTCTCTAATGCCTGGAGATATGACATGGGGAAACTAACAGTGCAAAATGTGTTCCCTGATGTTGACTTGCTCAGAGCAGTGGTAGCATGGTATGATGCTGTGACAAGGGTCCTAAGGGATAATGATGGTGGAATTCTGCTAAGCCTAAATGTAGATGAGATTCGGCAAATTTTTTATTTGACTAAGCATAGCCCTTTCTTAGTCCAAATAGATTTTGAGGAGATGAAGGAGGAGTACAAAAGGTTAAAGCCTATTTTTAGATTGAAGTTGCTTCCTCTTCACCTGGCCAGGATGGGCAGTTCAACAATTCTTATCAGCCCAAATGACCAGGATCCTTTCAGGCTGAGCTATTTTGCCAGTCACTTCCTAGCAACATTTTATTCATTGTGCCAGATTTTAGGGTTCATCCCTAATACTGTGATGCCAATTGCGTACATGTTTATGGGAGCCCAGATTCAGCATCCCAACTTCTCTGTGGTATATGACTTTGCATCATTCATGTCAGAGAAGATGCATGAGGGTTTGATGAAGCTGCATGTGGGGGATACTGGCACTCCTTTTTTCTAGTACTCCTTGTTGATGCATATGTTCCTGTACAAGAATGTTGTTTTCTTTTCAGAAAAAATGGAGTTGAGGCAGAAAGTGAATGGAGAAAGGTTACCTGTATAGGTGTGGAGTCCAAATTTGTCTTACAATAGGGGAGGTGGCAGCTTTGTGCAGTTTGATAACTGCTTTGCCTCCAGACTCAGGGCTTGGTTGGTGGTAAATGTGTCAAGATTCCTTGAAGATTTGCATGACTTCCTCCTACCGAAGGTGAGGAAGCCTAATTTGAAAGTGTGTCACAATTGGGGTGATATCATCTTGTACCCTGTAAGCATTATCTTGAGGGTGTATGGTTTCTAGGGAACCCCTCATATCCTCCCCTTTAATGTACTATCAAGGATGGGGTTTTCCAAAGTAATATGGAAACTAGGTTGTATTCATGAGGACAACCTAACAAAGAAAGGAAAAGGGACTTTGTACCCTGACTACACTGTTGTTTCTGATTTTGTCTTTTCCAAGGGAGGATGGGTCCACTTCGGAAGGTTTTTTGATGAATTCAATTTGAGGAATGTTCCTAGGAGGCAGCATGACCCTGAGGGATTCTTTGCATTGTTCAGAAAATGAATTAAAGGTGGAAAATTTGCACATGAATTCAACTTTTCTGAGAACCTAATCGGAAATGATTTTGATTTGAATAGGCAGGAGTTGAATAAAGAAAAATGGATTGCATATGAAAAGTTGTTGGCTATAATACATAAAATGGATCCAAAATATGATCCATTAATGGAGTTCACTCCATTTCACAAGAGAATAGACTTCTTAATGGCTAATTTCAAAAATATCATGGGCACCTTGATGACCAAGAGGGTCAGTTTGAAATTAGATTTTGGTATAGAAAGACCGGATGTGAGGCCTGAAGAAACAAGGCAAGCTTATCAACCACTAGTTGACATGCCTCTATACAAGAGAAAGAGGAATGCGAGAAGTGATGAGGATGAAGGGGATAAGAAAGGAAAACAAGTCATGCAAGCATCATCATAGCTGGGTCCAAGGATCAGAGCACCCGGAGGGATAAGGATTGTGGATCTAGATTCACCACCAAGAGGTGATACTGTAGTGTTATCATTAGAGCCAAGCCCTAAGAGGAAATGCAGGAAACTCTAATGGATGAGATAATTGTGACTGATCAAGACATGCAGGTTGGTATCCCTTCCCCTCCTAGATCAACACAATTGGTGCTTTCTGACATGGATGTAAAGGGGCAATTTGTACAAGATGCCAGGATGGAGGCCTACAAGGCATTCTTGGATGATGATGCATTTGTAAAGACTATTGTATTCTTGCAACTAGTTTGGAGGATGAAACTAGAAGAGTACCAGAACAAATGCAAGAGTAGGAGAGAATCGAGACCTGATAGGTATGAGCAGGAGAATGATGATGAGGTCAAGGCCGAATTAATGGAAGAAGACTTGTGACTCAGGCTAGTGTCTTATTTTTTCCTGAATGGGACATAGCTGATGCGGTTGCATTCAATGCTATCTTATAGTCCAAGCACCGTATAAAAAATAGTGAAGAAGAGGTTAAGGCAGCTCTGCAGGACTCTGCCTTCAGTGAGGAGTATGAAACTCTGGCCATATGGGTATTGGCACCCTAGGGTAGAAAGCCAAATGTAACTGATATTAGCCCACACCTAAGGGGAGGGCTAATCATCAAGAGAGCTTATGAAACTTTAACAACAGAAGTTACAAGTTTGATAGTAAATGTGGCCAAATTGGCCCAAAAGACAACTGAGAGAGAAGAGGTTGAAAAGAAGACTCTGATGGAGAAATACAATATGATAATTGCATAATATAGTTGGATGCAGCAAAGGAATGTTGAGATTCAATCTGAAGTAAATAGGTTGAAATATGGGTAGGTGGGAGAATCCTCCAGTGCTCCTGGTATCAGAGCATTACCTTCTATTGCAGGATCGGTCCCCCATACTACTCCAATTGTTTCAACTTCAGGGTCCCCCATCCAGGCACCTACTCTCAGTCCTACACTAGGGCCAATTGAAGAAGAAGTTGAATATTCTATGGATCCCACCAAGAAGCAAATGTTGAATAGGATCACAGAATTGCAAGCTGCCTTAAAGGAAAGTGAGGATGATACAATTGCAAAATAAAGTGAGTTGGTTGACACAGTTTTGAGGCATCTTAATGAAAAGGTTCATGGTAAAATACCATTTGTACATTCTTTGTATTCTTTATTCTTTGATGGAATAAAAAATATCAATAGGGATCAGGAAATAGTTTTGCCTTTGGCTGAGAAATGGATCCCTAGGGCCAATGATCTAGATATTATGTACAAATATTCTAGGTTTGATGTGGACAACAAGCCCCAATTATTGAAGCCTACTCAAAACTTTGTAAAATCATTGAGCGGATTCTAGGCCCTACTTGATGATTTTAGTAGAAGAATTAGGGAGTTGATAAAGAGCTTTGATGACTGGAATGATACATTTTTTCCAGACATTATTGATGCACAAGGAAATGTTAAGACATTGCAACAGTGGCAGGATGGGGCAGAAGAAGATATCAATGCACAAATCAAATCGATTTGTGATGATTCAAACTATGATTTGCTGGTAAATAGTATGGATAAGATAATTAACACCAGCACATTCTTAGAGTTTTTTGAAAGGGAAGCCAATCAGGTTGCAGTGAAGTACACACCTTACAATACTAAGGTTAATGAGGTCATGAATTTTGGCTGGCCAACGGATGAAGAGCATCAGAGATGGGTGGACAAGTACTTAATCGAAGAGGAGTAAAACAGTGTCTATTACCATAGGATGGATGAAGGAATGCCAGGCGATGATGCAAACAATTCTAGAGACAGCCACAGGAAATTATTTAACAATGGACAGGGCATGTGAATAGAATGAAAAGATGTTGGAAATGGAGATAGCCATAAGGAATGCACTGGAAGATGCTGATACACACAAGCGACCAACTTACCGAGATTATTTGTCAAACATCTATTTATGGCTTAATAGAGTATAATTTATAGTTTGTTATTGTTGTTAAGAAAAAGACATTTCTCAAAGCATGTGCCCTTTCACAATTTTGATATATTTATATCTATTTCATAATGTAAAATAGATATAGGCGGATAGGAGAAAGATACAGTAGATAGTTTGCAATGAAACTTTCCTTTAAAAGACTTAGATGCATGTATGAATTTTGATGAAGTTAATGAAGATGTCTAAACTTGTGGTTTAATCTTGGTATCAACTATTTGTGGAATTATACAATTATCTGGTTGTCTCCATTTTGATGCTTTTATGTTGTCCAAATTGATATATCAAGCATAAATATATATATTTAGTTTACCGATACACATTTGTTGTATTTGTGTGATGTGATTATTTGGTTTTTTCAAATAAAGATTAAACCCTTCTAGTCAATCATAGTAACTGAAGAGTATTAATTAGAACAATAAGAAGAATCACATAACTAGGATTGTCATTCTATCTCAAGTAGAGTTTTTCAGTCATTTGCTTGCACATTTATACAAGTTATAAACTACATCTGTGTGCCAAACACTTTGAATTATTTCCATCATAGATTACACTTTTATAGATCTTCATTAGACTCCATACACCCAACAAGGCTGTGGTCTCACGCTTTCATCTTTTGGCTTATCCATTTTATTTTTTACATCTATTAACTGAACATATTCTAATATAATTCAAATATAATTAAAATTAAAAACATCATAAATTAATTATGTAACCACATAAGTCAAATATAATTCTATCAAGAAATTAATATCAAATAGATAATACAATCACATAACTCATACATTTCAATGTCATTGATCTTCTTCTTCATCCAACTCTTTGTTTGTATCATCTGATCCAAATTCAACATTGTAAGGATTGGTCATAACATCATCATCGTCATTGATATCAGTTTCAATAATGTCATCGTCCACATGGATATCATCTTCATGAACATTAACTCCTACATCATCATAATCTAGTTCCTCCTCTTTGACATCTTCGTCAGGAACATCATCAACTAACTGTTGATCCTGATCATCATCTACATCATCTTCTATTTCTTCAGTATCTTCTTCTTCCACCACATTATACTTTACCAGCCTTCCTCTTGGATCATGTCTAACAACATATGACCAACCCGCTTTACCTGGAACCTCTAAGTAAAATACCTACTCACATTGGCTTGGAAGAACATAGGGCTCATTTCCAACTCGCTCAAAATACCTTGTATTAACCATGGTAAATCCATTATCATGTTCAATAACCGTTCTCTTGGGATCATTTTCATTCAATCGTAGCCTGTACCATAGGACAAAAAATAGAACTAATTTGAAGGACTTAAAGTCACACTCAACTATATCATCCAAAATCCCATAGTATTGATTTTCTAAGACTTCTGGATGTATGTCGCTTCTAGATGAAACATTAGTCACCTGGAAGACTGCAGTTATCCCAGAATCACAAGTTTTTTTCATGTCATCCGACTGTTTGATTTGAAATTTATGACCATTGCACCACATAGCCTTGTGGTGTTTCACCTGCAATATGTCAAACATGTAAAACTTATTGCAATATCGTCAGTTGATAAACATATTTATTCTTGGCTGAATGTATGCAAAGAAAAAAAATCTCAACATATATACATCAATATAATTGAAAATAATTAAATAATATGGGTGATTAATATATTTATACATACCTATTTATCTCTTAAACCATATGCTAAATCAATTTCCCTTGGTGTAACATTGGAATCTCCATTACGATGAGCTTCTTTAACCAATGAAGCCACACCTTCCCATGTTAATGCGCGACCAAATTGTTGACATCATTCAATCCATACCGTCATCCAATCAAGATTGTTAATGACGTACAAATGTAGTGCATCCCACTCTCGACCAACTGTATCAAAACAAATTGAAATTCACAAACGATGTGCAATTAGTTAATTACCACGGTATATGACCTTAATTTATAATTGATGAATATTGAAGATTAATAATTAAATAAGTACAATATACATAAAAATCAAATGTAAAATGTATTCTAATTAATCTCCATGACCATCTTATAATTACTTGTCACTTTCCTCAATCTACCTTTCCCCATCAGGTACTCCCCTTCGAATTTTTTAATGAAGTTGGGATCCCAAATGCGATTTATATGGATGTTTGCTGCAAACTTAGGAAGATATTCAGTAATGTACACCATGGTCTGGTATACCATGTATCCCTCCACCATAGAACCCTCGGGATGTGCTCTTTGTCTAACCAAAGACTTCAAAAATTTCAAGTGCCTCTCAACCATCCACATTGACCTTGTGTGTACAGGTCCACACAATTCAATCTCCTCAACTTGGTGTATGAAGTAGTGTTCTTGTGCATTGAAAAATGTCGAAGGTAGACACTTTTGCATTTCACACATTAGACGAGGAATTTTTCTCTTCCAATAATTTATATCTTCTTTATGGATTGCTTTAGATGATAGCCATCTACATGTGATTCAAGGCACAAATATATTAATGAGATTTAACAAAAATATACAACGAATTGAAAAAATATCGCTACTTACCTCATGTATTTTCCAAGATCATATATAACTTGCTTGACATTGTTGTCGAAGTTGTCTGGGAGAGATAGAGGTAGAATGTACTACAACAATTATAAAATGATCTTTTCATTAATATTTTTCCAAAAGTAGTAAACATAATACACTGAAAAGTACATGCAGTATACATATATATATATATATATATAATATACCAGAATAATTACCTTAATGAAGGTATGCCAGTCATGCGTTTTCATCCCTAACCCAAATTCACCTTTCTTTGTTATGATATTGTTTATGTTCGCAGCAAATCCTGTGGGAAATCAAAATTTTTGTATGATTTGTTTTATAACATTGCTTTACTGCGCCGTTAATAACCAAGGAAGGGCACTTATATTAATTTGGTCTCCATCGCTATTTAATTGAATGACATTTTTCATTGCATGACTGGCTTCCTAAATGTCACTACAAATTTTGATAATTTTTCTTTGTCATGCCTTCCATCCAATATTTTCCATAACATTTATGTCATATTCTTTCTGATATGCATTGTATCAAAAAAATGCACAATTTGTAGCTGCTCATAGTAGGGCAACCTACTAAATTGTCTGGGGTAACTTTTCAATCCCTATGGAAGTCGACCATTAATGTCTTGACAACCTTCATGAAGCATATAAATTAAACAAATTAACAATAACAATCATTGTCAATTACAGCATGAGTAAACACAACACAATATAAAAATATAAATTCAAAACATATCATAAATGATAGATAAACAATTTTATCCGATGTATAACCTTGACAATTAATTCTATTATATTCCAACTTCCATAGGTCAGGTGTCATTCTTCGTGGTTTTGATGTAGTCTCTTCTTTCCCATTGAAAAGATGTTTTTCAGTAGTTCGATACTTATGATTTATGTGGAGGAAGTGCCTATACTCATCAAACACCTGCTTTCCTAAACTTGTTGAACAACGAGATTTCATCTTTGGACCACAAATTGGACATGCAAATTTTCCCTTTGTTTGAAGACCTGCAAATCATATATAATTGGATTAAATATGTCAATTTTTATAATTATATATAATGAATAGATTATTTAAAAAACATGCATGATATCTACTTCATAAAATTAAATATCGTTAAAGTCATGCAGTCGAACGTTATAACATACCAGAAAAATGTGTTAGCCCTGGGGCATCATGAATTGTCCATACAAGCATTGCATGGAATTCAAATTGTCTTTGTCCTATTGGTCTAGATACGTCATACATAGTCACGCCATTCCATAACTTTAGTAACTCGTCGATAAGAGGCTCAATATATACATTCATATCTTTAACTTGGTACTTACCAAGTAGAATGAACATAAATATTACATAATTATTAGAACCATTTTACTGCAATATATATAAATTCATGTACATGACTATTAAATGAAAAAACATATAAGTCATTATGCAACAAATAAGACAAATGAGATGCTACTACGTTAAAGAAAATTGATGTAAACAAATACCTAGAACAATCATTGCCAACATTATGTGCTCCGTCTTTATTGACATCCATGGAGGAATATTATTGTTGATAACAAAAACAGGCCACACCGAGTAAATAGATCTCAGCTCTCCAAATGGATTGACACCGTCCGCTGCCAATGAAAGCCTGAGATTACAAGGTTCTTCTTTAAAGTGTGGCTATTTTTCCTCCATGTCCCTAAATGCAAAACCATCTGCAAGCATTCAAAGAATCTCATCTCCACTTCTATTTCATGCATGGTAATCCATAAACTGCGCTAAGCTTTCACACCTAAATAATTGATGCATACATGGAATAATGGGAATATAACGAAAAACCTTGCGAGGCACCTTTTTTGTTAATTGATCTGTTCAATATCTACTAATATGACATTCTGGGCATTTTGTTGCAAATTCATGTTGTTAATGATATATAATATGATCATTGGGACATGCATCTATTGTTTGATACTCCATTCCAATATCTTTCATAATGCCAGATAAATCTCAGTATGAGTGAGGTAAAATATTTGATGGTGGTAACAAAAATTCACCAATCAATCTACAACAAAAAATAATTTCTTAATATAAAGAATATTAATGGTACATACTTCATCCTTTATTTACTAGCGATGAACTAAAAATAATTAAAATAGATGAAAAAAGATGACATATATGACATACCTTAACATCCGTGAGATTGCTATGTTGGATAAACCATTCATAACCTTCAAGTTCACCAGCAACAATACAGCAGAGAGAAAAGTTGTTTGGGAGCCTTCATAAAGGGGCTTGTATGCCTTCTCAAGTACAGGTAAATCATGAACATCATCAAAGTCATCTCGATCAACATGATCAAATGTGCCACTACATGTGTCATGGATCAATGTATTTGTACCATCATCTTCAATTGTGTTTTCTGGTGCATGATCATCTTCTTCCATAGGATCATTAACTTCATCTTTGATATTCATAGCTCCATGTTCTTCCGCTTGCAAAACCACATTTTTTGGGCCGTGATAATTCATATCGTGTGCCCTAGGGTGCCCCACCTTTATAATAAAGACAAACACAAATAAACCATGATCATGATCAAGTGATTTTATATATATATATATCAAATGTTAAAACAATATAAACATTTACAAATTCAATCAATATAAACACATATAATGAACAACTTACCAATGGACGATGATCATGCCCCCCTTCAGCGTGACCATGCTGCCTACAATGTTTCTCAACTGTTGTGATTAAAAGTCTTCTCATCTTTAAACCCTTGTAATTATTGCAAGGACTATAACATTTCCCATCACCCTTTCTTTTCATTATAGCCCACAATCTAGCAACTGTCTCTTCATTTTGTTCTAGACTAATATTATCTGATGTGATTTTTCTTTACCAAGCTTGAATATTTAGATCTTCAAAAAATATCAAACTCACACTCCAATAATTTTTAATCATACAGAGGTAACAAAATATAATAATTATGATATTTTACACCAAAAAAATTTGGCATGCAACCACCCATGCAAAAGAGAAGATAGTTTGAAATTAATAACCCCAAAAAACACTTTCAAATGCTAATTCCAGAAATTATTAAATTCTGATTTTATTATGATTTTCAACTGTTGGACTCCTAAAATCAGAATATTGAATTTGCACAACAAAATCTGGAAATGAAATTCTCAAAATGCAGCTAATAGGCCTCAACAATTAAGGCCTACTCAAGACTTTGTGAAGTCACTGCAAGGTTTCCAGGCCTTACCTGATGATTTCAGCAAGAGGATTAAAGAGTTGGTAAAGAGTTTTGATGACTGGAGTGACACATCTTTACTAGATATTGTAGATGCCCAAGAAAATGTTAGATCACTACAACAATGGCAGGACAAGATAGATGAAATCATCAACGCAGAAATCAAATTGATTTGTGATGACTCAGATTATGACATGCTGATGAGTAGTATGGATAAAATCATTAATACTAACACATTTTTGGAATCTTTTGAAATGGGGGAGAATCAAGTAGTAGTAAAGTATACACCTTACAGTGCCAAGGTAAATGAGGTGGTAAATTTTAATTGGCCAATAGATGAGGAATATCAAGGATGGGTAGAAAATTACTTAACTGAACAAGAATAGGACAGAGTCTACAACCGGCAGTTAACAGCTCAGTGGTTATGGTTATAACAAATTTTGGCTATGTCTTGGTGGCAGTTTTGGTGCAAGTTTTCAAAGTTTGCAAATGCAACAGTTATTTTCCAGTGGACGGGATGAACAAGAAGATTCTCTAGAGACTCAGCTATTGTAACCAATTTTTGAAATGTCATAAGGCAGTCCAAGTGACCAGTGATAGGTGTATTTTTGGTTCGATGCTTGTTGCTCCTTCATTTTCCCTATAAGAAGGATTTCAAGACCAAAAATACGGGTTAGCAAGCTAGATATCTTTAGGTCGAGTCTAACTAAAGTTGCAGAGTGAATTTGTAAAGAGCCTGATATTATAGTGAAGATACTATTCTTAGGTTTGGTGTCATTTTTTTGTAGGTTTTAGATTCATCGGTACTTAATTTTCAAGACAGTACTAGCATAGCATTTGAATGAAAATTACTCATTTCAAGGTCATGTATCTCCATTGTATGAATATATTATTATTTTGAATAAAATGATCAAGGGTTATTTTGTTCATCTCACTGTTATGGTGTGTGTAATTCTCATTTTGGCTTTAATTCAAGGAATTAATTAAAATACTTGAGTGAGGTTATAGGCGACTATGTTCATATAAGGATTTGATAAGTAGTATTGGGTTAGAATATAGATTTATGGTATTGTAAGGCAGTATTATCTAAGATTTTATATGCTATGTGTTTAGAAGATAAACTTGGTTACAGTAAAAAACAACCAACACCTTTGATATTATCTAGCTATGGCTCCCAAATCTATTACAAATTGATCATTAGGGTTAAAATTGAAACCTTGCAAATATAATCTTTGTCCAAATCCATCAAGAATTTTCCATCAGTTATAAACAATTCCCTTATAAATAATTTGTGAAGTCAGGTCTAAAATCTGGAAATGAAATTCTAAAAATGCACAAGACTAAAAATGAAATCTGATGAGATTTTGCTTTAAAATATGATTTTCAAACCTGGAAGTACAAATCTGACTTCACAAATGAATTCTAGAAAAAGACAATGACTACCCTCAACCTGGAGATATCTTCTTGAGTTTCTTCTGATTTTCCCCAAGAAAACCGTCGAGCAAAACACTGTCGTAGTAAATAGTCGAGCTCATTTCAGTTTATGCCTGCCACAATTTTAACTTTGTAGGTCCATCGAAATTTCGGCGAAAGATCTTCATCGAAACGTAGATGAAAAAATAGTTTTTCAAAATGCCGATGAATGTCGAGGATAAAAATTTAAAAAAATGAAAATTCGCACTAGTGCCTGACGATACATCTGATTATATAGTTTTCGTTGGAAGGTTTCGTCGGAAATTGGGGTCAAATGAGTTAGTGGATGTTTGCTAGTTGAATGGTGGTGTACAATACCACTTATTGCAGTGCATCTTAGGTGACTCACTATGAGGATCTTATTGGAGTTGATACTTGAACCCTTCAAGTCCCAAAGATCACCTACAATCAAAACACCTATCACAAAACAGAGAAAACAATTATTTGTTATGAAATTCCTAAGAATTATATTGATTCAATAATGAACAAATAATACAGTATACAATGAATTACCTTTTATAAAGGATAAATAAATCCTAAATGAAACCCTAGGTGAGGATTAAATTAAATCATGACATGTGTCATAATCCTATGACTTGAGAGAAAAATGCACATGACCTGAGTAAGCTTAATTATGCTATTGTAAAAACTGACCTAATAATTAATTAAGTGATTAGGTAATTACCTTTTTACTCTAACACCCCATGTCCTTAAGTGTAACTTAGGGAAAAGATAAAATAATGTATAAAAATTAAAAAATGGGTCTCAGCAACAAGGCCCGATGAGGTACATATGTACAAATGAAAATAAAAATCACAACCAAAGAAAAGGAGAAAAAAATATGGTTAAAAACTCCTCTCCAAAAAAGGGATGTAAAATGTAAATAAAGGAAGACTCAAGAAGACCCCCCCAAGGAAAACTTCCTTCACCCCAAGCATCTATCACAATTGAAGATAACAAGGTGATGCCAAAGGTTTGGCAAAGATGTTTGCAACCTACTCCTTAGTACGAAAATAGTCTAAGGAGGGATGAGCATCATGAATGAGTTGTCAAATGAAATACACATGTACCTCAATGTGCTTCATCCTTTAATTCTCAACTAGGTTGCATGCAATGTGAATGACACTTTAGTTATCACACCAAATAAGTGCACGACTATCAATCGGTAGACCAAACCTTTTCATAATCAATTGAAGCCTCAAAATCTCTAAACTAGCAAGAATTGTACCTTGATACTCAACCTCAATGGACAATAATGCAATAATAGTTTTCTTCTTGCAAGACCAAGAAAATATATGAAACTCGAGGCAAAAGATAAACCTCAAAGTGGACCTCCATAAGTTAACATCACCTACCCAATATGAGTCCTGGTGAAGCCTACTATCTTTGAAGCTTCTAGTGTGTACTAACTGCTGAAATGTGTATTGTCCCTAATGTACATTGTAAAATGTGCTTGGTTTCCGTCTAGTGACTCATGAGGATCATGGGAAAAATGGTAGACAATTCCATCAAAGGTGATATCATAACGTGTTTGCTTCAAATATAAGAGATTGCTCGCCAACTATCAATACAAATTGGATTCAACACTAAGTGTGGTGCAAGTGGCAATCAATGTGACAATTGACTGAAATGGGATAGGAGCTAGCTTAAAATCATCCATGCTAAAATGAAGTATGTAATACTCATGTTCATGTATGGAGATACCCTCAGAAGACTAAAGTACCTATAGACTAAGAAAGAAGTGCAGAAGCCCAATATTTGTCATGTCAAAGTGTTGCATCAATGAATGTTGTATATTCTAAAGCATGGAGGAGGAGCTACTAGTGAGAATAAAATCATTTACATGATGCAAGACTAATATCAAGATATTAGCTACATGTCTCTAAATATACAATATATGATTAGAGTGATGACATGTGAAACCAAATGCAAGCAGTAAATTGTCTATCTTCTCATACCAAACCCTAAGGACTTGTTTGAGACCATACAAAGATTGGTGTAGCTGACAAACAAGAGAATAGCCTTGCACAAATTCTAGATTTTTCTCCATATAGATCTACTCATGAAGATCACCATGCAAGAATGCATTCTTTGCATCCATATATTAGATAAGCCAACCCTAAGATGCAACTAGAGAAATGACAAGGTGAACATAGTCCATATTGGCTACAAGGGAAAACGTCTCAAATTCGTCAATAACCTCAACCTACAAAAAAACCTTAGCAACAACAAATTCCTTGTATCACTCAATAGAACCATATGTTGCATACTTAGTGTAGTACAACCACTTACATTAAGTCATATTTCTCCTCAAAGGAAGAAACCAAATCCCATGTGTGATTCTTCATCAATGAAGAATACTCTTCATCCATAACATGATGTCATTCTCGAATATTAGAAACCTTTGAAAAAATATAAAAATTAGTAGATATAGCATGGCTCAAAAGACTAGTACTAGAAGACTGAGACAAAGTGTGACAAGAAGCCATAGGATCACTAGATAAATATCTAGTCTCTTGAATATTATTACAGAACTGCCTAGGCAAAACATAGATGGTAGGAGGCAAGAAGTGGTGGTATAGGAGGTGTTGTTACAAAGCCTTCATTTGTTGTATCATCCAGTGTAAAGGTATCCTCATGAGATAAAGAAGGTGAATCAAGCAGTGAGAAAGAAGTAGATGTAGAATCCAACTCTAGAAAAGACTTGTCAAAATAGACATCTCTACAAAAGTTGACATCTCTTATGGTAGGATCAAACAACCAATAAGCCTTCACATCCTCACAATAGCCAAAAAAAATGAAAGGTTGACTCTTCTCCATTTATTCACGTTGGCCATCCAATATGAATTCCCAAGCTTCACTACCAAATACCCTAAAGAAGGAAACATCAAGCTTGATATTGGACCAAGCCTCCTCTCGAGTTATATTAGAATTATTTGTGGAGACTATAATTTTGAACATTATTAGCACAATTGATTGCCTCAACCCAAAATGATGGAGCCATAGATTGAGATTGAAGCATACAATTGGACATCCCCTAAGTGATTTTTTCTTCTATTTGGAAACACTATTCTCCCAAGGAGTATAAGGAACTAAAAAATGATGATGAATTTAATGCTCAATGCAACAGTCCTAAAATGTTTGTTTCACATATTACCCCCATTATTTATGTGTAGCTATTGAATAGAAGAACTTGATTTATTTTTCATGAACATCCTAAATTTCCTAAAAGTGGTGAAGAAATAATTCTTGTACTTGAGAAAGTACACTTGTGTTTGATGAGAGTATTCATCAATGAAGGTAAGTACATACTTGGCTCCAAAAAATGAGTGGGAAAGAACATAAAGTCAATATGTACCAACACCAATAAGGTAGAAGCACAATGAGCCTTGCCCTTCAGAAAGGACTCTTGATGATGTTTACCAATAATATAGCCTCAAAAAATACCCTCTATGCATGAAACCATAGGAAGACCAAGTACTATCTCCTATATACTCAGTTGTTGTAGATACCTATATGGGCAATGTGTGATGGACCATTAGATGAATCAAAAGCATGAAACCTATACAACCTAGACTTATGGTCAACTCTACTTGAAGAAATAATTATCTTTGATGATTGAGATCATGAATAACAATACCATTGAGCGAAAACTCAATTGTCTTACCCCTCAATGTGAAAAATCTAGTAAATGGAGAAAAGATTTACAAAAATATTTGAAACAAGGATCAAATCCTCATTGTCATCATCAATCATCTATACTATATTTGACCTTGAAATTCAAATTTTTAAAGAGTTACACTACAATCTTAGAAATATTTCTATCAAAAAGAAACTCAAGTAGATTGTATGAATTATTCATGTGATGCAAAGCTCTAGAGTTTACGATCCAACTATGTGATAAAGATAAAGCTTGTGTTGAAAGTGCATGACCTTTTCTTATGCTAGTGGAAGAAGATTTAGAGGGTGAAATTATGTGCTACTACATGGTCTCCTCTAATGCCTCTAGTCTATTCCAACATCTGGTAACTACATGACCCTCCTTACCAGAAAAATTGCAAGGATATCTTGATTTCTTCTTCACTTTAGAAAAATACTCACCAAGCTTAGAATATTTGTCATTTTTAGATGTGGATAGTCATTTCCAATCTAAACTCATCTTAGGATTGGAGGAACTCTCACTATCTGATTTAGATTTTGTCTTAAGATTGTGTGTCTTCTTACCTTTTCCCTTGGATGAATAGGGAACCAATGCATGAGTTTTGGAATTGGAAAGTGACTACTTGTGTCAAATCAGTGTATTCCTATGTTAAGTAATCACAAAAGACTTTAAATGAAAGAAATTTGAATGTATCTCCCAATGCATCCATAATGGGATAGAAAGTAGAAGAGAACACTTGAAAGAGTCTTCAAATCTTAAACAAGATAAAAAAAAATATATGTATTGTTATCTTTGTCCTTTCCACAACCCTATAAAAGTGGTCTTAGTGACTTGAATTTTACCATTTAAATTTACTCAAGAGAGAAAAAAATTAGGTGTTTGTAGCCAACTTTCCCTCAATCTATAATGCCTTGAACTCATTAATTGCATCAAACAACTTATCCCAAATCTGCATCAGAGTCTTGTAAGTATTAAAATTTGCAGAGCAATTGAATATCTTGCATTACATTATGACACACATTTATACATAAAGGAAAATAATAATCATGTATGCACGGGTTCAACAAATAGCTTAAACAAGCTATCAGATAATAACAAACCCAAACCAAACAATAACAAGCAAAACAAACCAACAATACAAGGAGTACATGATGGAATACCCAGCATTCCCCCCTCATTACATCATTTCTTAAAAGTACTAATGAGGAGAATCCTGAAATGTTTCAAACTTCACACATGCAAGAGGCTTGGTGAAGATATCAACACGTTGATCTTGTGTTGAGTAGTATTGGAGCTGACTGTTGTTTTGTTGAACATGTTCTCATATGAAGTGACAATCCACTTCAATATCCTTAGTCTTCTCATGAAATATTGGATTACAAACAAGCTTGAGAACACTCTAATTGTCATAGTAGAGGAATGTAGGTTGGTTCAGTGGTACCCCTAATCCTTCTAATATGAGACGCAACCAAACTGCTTCACACATTGTTGCACTTGCTGCATGATATTCTGCTTCTGTTGAGGAACGAGCAATTGTGGCTTGCTTCTTACTTCCCCAAGAAATAGGTCTTGAACCAAGGAAGAAAATAAATCTAGAAGTGGATTTTCTATCATCGACTGAACCTGCATAATTTGCATCTGTATACCCTGCCAAGAAGAAGTGATCACTCCTTTTATATTCCAAACCATGAATCTTTGTACCTTGGATATACCTTAGTACCCGTTTTGTTGCTTTCCAATGACACATTTTTGGTTCTTGCATAAATCTTGATAGATAATTAACAACAAAACTAATATTTGGTCTGGCATAAGTCAAGTAAATCAAACCTCCAATCATTTGTCAATAGAGAGTTGCATTCACCTGAGCAGATGAATCAAAAATAGATAACTACAAACCTGATTCCATAGGTGTAGACTTGGGCTTGGAATCCATCATTCTAAATTTCTCAAGCAGTGTCTTGGCATATTTTCTCTATGATATAAAGATATGGTGACTTGTTTTCCATACCTCTAAGTCGATACAATAGTGCAGTAGCCCGAGATTTGTCATATCAAATTTATTATTGAGATCATTCTTGGATGTTTCAACCATTGCTTTTGAGTTGCTTGTGATAACAAAGTCATCAACATATACAATAATTATCACAATATCCCCCCTTGATCCTTGAGGTAGAGATTTGGATCATATGGATGCCTAGTGAAATAATGTTTTAGCAAATGCTCATCAATTTTGATATACCAAGCTCTAGGAGCCTGTTTGAGACCATATAGGAACTTGAAAAGTCTGCATACCTTTTCTTCTTTACCAGATGCAATATATCCCTCTGGTTGGGTCATATAGACCTCTTTTTTAAGGTATCCATTAAGAAAAACACTTTTAACATCCATTTGGTATAGTTTCCATCCAAATTGGGCAGCTAAAGTAAAAATCATTTGAATGGTTTTTATCTTTGCAACGGGAGAAAACGTTTCCTCATAGTCTATCCCTTCTTTCTGAACATAACCCTTGGCTACAAGTCTAGTTTTATGTTTATCTATACTACCATCTGCTTTATACTTAGTTTTCAAAATCCATTTACAAACAATTGCTTTCTTACCAGGTGGTAGATCAACAAGCTCCCAAGTATTGTTTTTCATTAGGGACTGATACTCTGCATCCATAGCCTCTTTCCAAGCTTTTGATTCTAGTGCTTCCTAAATAGTAGATGGTTCAAAATTTTCAACAACTGAAGTTATCATGGCTAGATTCACCTCATTGTGAGCCATAATCTGAGTTCTCGGTCCTGAAGTGGATGTGTCTGGAACTCCATCTAGCTTAGCATCACGAATGGTACTAGTATACCACTTAGGTCATTTGATAATTGTGGGTGTTGAATCAGATTGACTACCAACATTCCCATCATTTTTCCTATTCATGTTGAATATAGGAACACTATCTATGATCCCTTAAATGTCTTCCTATTCTAAAATGCAAAACAACTATATGCACTAATGGAAAAACACAAAAGATACACCTCAAGATTAGCCTAAGGAATGATAATGCAAAGAAATAAGATGAAATGAAGACAATAAACGATTATACCTTCTTTGTTGTTGAATCCCTTGGTTGGCCCTTGATATTGTATGCTTTGTATGCTCCTTGGATGGAAAATGAGATTAAAGATGCAAGATGGGTTGCAAGATGATTGAAAGTGTGATAATGGTGGGTTCAAGTGCTATGATGAAAGAAAAATGTTCAAATAACAAAGTAGCAAGAGTTTGGTATGAAATGCATGAAGTTTTTTAACGAGAGAAAAGAGGGGGTATTTATAAAGGGATTAGAATTCTCTAGAGAATTCAATGGTTGAGATTAAACCAACAAAGCCAAGATGAAGGGATATGGTGAGTTGAGGACTCACAAGCCCTCATATCTTGACATGTGGAATGTGAGATGGTCTAGGATGAGATGATGTGGAAGTGAGGTGGAAAGAAGGTATATGGTGTGGAGGAAGGACAAATACCTTGGAAAATGGGTGATGTGACCTCTCAATGATCACACAGGGAAGAGGAGAATCTTGCGTGGATAAAGTGAATTAAAAATTCACATGATTGGAAGAATCTAGTGGATAAGAAAAGGTTCCCAAAAAGGTGGGAACTTACCACATGTGAGTGATGTGACAAGTCAAAGATTCTAAAATACTTTGGTACATGTGAAGTGACAAGTCAAAGGTTCTAGAATTTGCATGGGGAAGAGAAGATTGCTTGGAGGAATAAAAGTGAATTAAAAATTCACATGGGGAAGAGAGGAGCCTTGGATGAATAAAAAGGAACTAAAAATTCCTTGGGGGATGGAGAGAGTTGACCAAGGTACTGATTAGGCTTAAATGATCAGTGATTAAAAGATGATAAGTGGTTAATAAGGATTAAAAGCCAACTTGCAAAAGTTGGAGGATGTGACACATCCTAATCAAGGATTAGGCATGTGCACATCCCTAATAAAGATATTAACGGGTTGATAAAGATTAAGAAAAGAATGTGACGTGTGAGGAATTAAATAAATGTCATATTTATTTAATTCATTTGATGTAAAGGAGGATTAAAGGGACAAGGTATTTAATTATTAACTAAATTCCTTAGGGATTTGGCAGAATTAAGGGTATTAATTAAATAATAGTGATATTACTTAATTAATGCAAATAAAAGGATATTTAGACGAAAAAGGGGTAAATTTGGACAAATGAAGTGTCCAAATTTAGGTGTCTACATTTTTCCCCTCTTTGAGATGGTGTTATGAAATAGCATCATTTCAAAGAATATTAAAACGTAGAACCCAAAAGAAGATGATTAGATTGGGAAAGATGTCCCAGTCATTCAAAGTAGTGACTAGGAAGAAAGATGATGGGGGTGAAGATGAAGATTAGGGATTGAGGATGCCCCCTTGAGAGGACATGCAGGTTCAAGAGAACACAGGTGTGCTCTCAAAATGGATGATACAATGAAAGGGGAGATGAGGAAGATGATGCAAAGTGATGGATAAGGGAGGATGACAAGCGATGTGAGATGATGAGAAGCACAAATGGATTTTAGGACAAGAGGTGATGTTGCCCCAGTCAAGCTACAAGCCAAAATGGGTTGATGATGGATTAAGTGTTATTGTTAAGGGAATGATATGTCCAAAGACAACACAAAAGGATAGGGAAGGATACATCCTGATGATGATGATGAAAGTGTTGTTGGTGAGGGAAGGATACATCCCAAAACAACACAAGGATAGGGAAGGGTGCATCCCGATAAAAAGGTTTGTTAATGAGGGAAGGATACATCATGATGATGAGGATGAGGATGATTGGATTGAGGCTTGTAATAAGGCTGGGGATAAGACCAAGGATGTGATTAGATGATTTGTGCTAGATTGAATGGGTTAGGATTGGATGGAGATGTGAGATGGTTAAAAGGAATGATGATGGAGGTAAAGATGAAATGCAATGGAAGATGCAATTTTCCATTTTTGGAGCACTGATTTTTGCTATAGCATAAGACACCAAATACCATGGTATGTGGAACCAAGGCAGATTAGTGTCTAATGCATACACAAACACAACAAACAAGAAGGTTATCCCAACACCCCAAAGTCGTGATGACTTTGGTCGGGCCGGGTATTTGGATAACCACAAGCACAGAAGGATGTCCCAGCGTAATGCAAGACAACAGGGGTCTTGGTGGGTACTACGTGGAACAACCAAGAAAACAACAAACCAAAGAAAAATCAAGATATGCCCCTATGTTAACTAGTCAAAACACACCATAATATAAGAGATCATGGTGGCCTTGATAGGTGATGATAGGTAGCTCAAATGATAAACAAAATGTCAAAAGCGCCAAAAGATCACAATCAAATTTCAAACATCTTGTGCCACAGGATCAAAAGGATGGATCAGATTGATGAGGTTTGTTAGGAAGGATACATCCTATTGAGACCAAAGATGGAGGGTAAATTGGTTGACCAATATGATGTAGGATATTTGAAAATAAGTGGATCTCATGAGACTAATGACCTTTATTTGTAAGTACTAGCTAGGACAGGGACATACTTGACAACACAACAAGACAACAAGATGACAAGACACAAGACAACAAAACCCTAAAGACATAAGGGACACAAGACTGACACACCCTAAAGAGCTAGGGGCTTGAGGGTTGATCAAAGATCAGCCTTGCCTATGTGAAAGCGTAGAGCCCTCGTAGTTTGATAAAATACCATGGATAAAAGAAAAAAGAGGATAATGAAGAGCACGATGGAGGATGCAGACCGGAAAAATACCCTAGCGGTAGACGAAATGATTTAGCCTTGTCTATGTGAGAGTGCAAGGGCAACGTAGTTCGATACAAGGCTAAAGACAAACGATGGAGGATGACAAGACAGACAAAAGATAGAGCCCCGAGGGTGGATCAAATGATTGACCTTGCCTACATGAAAGTGTAGGGGCAACGTAGTTCTACAAGAGACCAACGATAGACAATGGATAAGGGATGATGAGATCACCAGGATAAATGGAGTCGATATGATGAGACAAGAAAGATCGTGCAGATGGGATGGTTGATATGTGCAAGATACGTATTATGTGAAGCTTAGGGATGGGATAGTTATTCAGATCATCAAAAGATGAATTGTGAGGAGAAAATGATGGATAGATGAATAATGAAGAGTGATAGGATATGGGAAAAATGTGAGGAATAGATAGGATGGATGATAGTGAGATGAATGGTATTGGATTGCATGGGGGTAGCCTATAGCTAGATACCAGTGACAAGGGATTATGAGATAGCAGGAAAATAGAGGTAAATGGATGGAGGGATAAAGATGGGGAGATAGAAAGATGCTAGGATAGGAGGATAGAGGGATAAGGAATTGGAAGGATGGAATGGATTATAAGGATAGGGAGATGGCCGGGATGTTTAGATAGAGGGATGACTAAAATGGGTAGGGGCTAGAATTTCAGGTTGGTTTCTAGATAGACAAAGATGGAGAGGAAGAAAGAGGGTCAGTGTTGCCCGGGAGGGGCGAATCCGCCCCACCGTAGGGACAGGCCACCCCACAGTGGGGCGCGTCCACCATGGCGCAGGACAGGTCTGCCCCGCAACCAAGGGTGGGTTTTCCCCAACGCGGGGCGAGTCCGCCCCGTGGCTAGGGGCAGGTCCACCCCGGTCGGGGGCAGGTCTGCCCGAGCATGGGATGGGTCCACCCCGCGGCCAGGGATAGGTCCACCTCGGTCGAGGGTGGGTCTATCCCATGGCCAGGGGCAGGTCCACCCCACGGCCAAGGGCATATCCACCCTAGCCAAGGGCAGATCCACCTCGCGATTTGGGGGCAAAGCCATTCCAGTTCAGGGTGAAGTAGGAGGGAGGAGGGAGACAAATAGAGAAGGGACAAATGGATTGATAATGATGGGGAGATAGAAAGAAGCTAGGATGGATGGACAAAGTGATAAGGAGTTGGCAAGATGATAAGGATAGGAAGATGGGCGAGATGTTTAGATAAAGGGATGGGGAGATAACGATGAAAGGACGAAAAATGACTAGTGGATGAGAGTATAGGAAGATAAGGATTTGGTAGATGCAAGGGAGTATTGGATGAATAAAGGGATGGGGAGATAAGGATGGGAAGGAGGGGGGGACGGAAAGGATGGCTTGGAGGAATGGATGGATGATGTCTCCAAGGACTCTATCGTAAATAAGGAGATGCCCCCACTCTAGATGTGTCCTGCATGACGAGGCAAGGGGGATAGTGCGATGGGTGGATAAAGGGGTGAGATGGACAATGGAAGATAGATAGAGGTGGATAAGGAATATGATGTGTATGAATGAGGGGAATATATGCCAAGAGGTGTCTAAAGCATGTGTATTGGTTTTCTCCTATCTTTATCAAGAGAACCAGGAAGATGGAGGGACTGGGATAAATGGGATAGGATGGATAGGATGTGGAAGATAGGCAGATGTAGGAAATGGAGGAAATGAATGCATAAGTGGATGTTGCCCCTAATCGTGGAAGGAGACTAGATGGGGGATTTACGAATGATGCCTGTTTGCCAAGTTTTCATCATGGTACTTATCCAAGGCACTTGTTTGTCAAGTTTTCACCATTGGACGAATGATTTTCTCTTTACTATTTTCTTTTTTTTCCTTTGTTTTTTTTTCTCTTTTTCTCTTTTTTTAAATTTTTTTTTGTATTTTTTTCTTACTTTTTGGACTAGGATGTGGATGAAGATGGATAAAGATAGGGATATGGATATGAGGATTTAGATGGTAGTTGATAAGGAGATGGATGAAGGACTCAAGCATCAAGTTCCATACGAGGTAATAAGAGCCCATATTTAAAGCAACTATTCGGATGTTGGTACAACCTTATTAGCAGGGATGGATTATGCAAGAGGATGGATTAAGGGATTTCATGGGGTAGATATGTGGCATAATGGATGGAATTCTGGAAATGATATGGATGGAATGATGGAGTGAATGTGTGATGGGGACCTATGTGATGGGGGACTATGTTCAGGACCAACATTGGCACATATGATGGTGGATGTGAAAAGATAGGTGGATGAATGGATGGAGAGTGTGGCGATAATGGAGGAGTTGGGATAGTGAATTTTGGGATGTAGGAGCCCAAAATAGATTTAGGAGATGGAGGAGGTGAATGATTTTGTGGTGGATTAGAAACTTTGGATGTCATTATGGATTTTTCATTTGAAGGTATGACATCTTTTTTCTTTGGGATCCACATTGTTTTGATTTTTGCTTTGGTCGGCCTTTGTGGCCTTTTGGATTGATTTGGATTTTAAACTTGATTTTTCTTTTCTTCAACATGTCTTTTGAAGGGGACATGAGGAGCTTTAGATTCATGTGGATACATTTTTGCTTTGGCATCCAAAGTGCTTTTAGTAGCAAGGGGATGGGTGTGAGGAGATGGATGATGTGGAGTGATGGAGGTAGGGTTATAGGGATTATGTGTAGATGGAGAATGTGTAGGTATGTGCCTTTGTTGATCCTAATTAGGGGACATCAAAGTGGGATGTTTATGACGGGTGACATGGATAGGAAGAGGTGGAGGAGGTGATTTTGAGATATAAGAGCCCAAAATAGATGTAGTGGGTGGAGGGACATAAGGACCCAAAATGGATGGAGCAGATGAAGGAGGAATATGGATGGTTGTTTTGAGGTGATATAATGGAGGAGGGGGGATGGCAGAAAATGATTTGGTAGAGCGATGAGAAGTACCTCGTGTGCCTTTAGAAGAGGATCGTTTAGGATGTACGGAGGTTGTACCAACATCTTTGGAGTGAGATTTTTAGGAGATATATCCAGAACCATGTGTGTCTGGATGTTCTTTGACCCGAATGGGCTCTAAAGTACCTTGCTCATGAAGGCCTAAACCTTTTCCTTGATAGTTCATGTTCGTGAGCATTTGGTCTACGATAGGATACTTATTCTTTTGGAGGCATGGTGCGAGTCCATCAGGAGGTGGGGGAGGAAAGGTGGTGCATATACTTTGTTTTTCTTCTACCAGAAGACCACCATCGACGCATGTAATGTTACCAAGGTGATATAGAAGCAGTGTTGGCATGGTAGGACTAGAGGTAAATGAAGGATCATGAGATGGAGATGATGGGATAGCAGCGCCTTGGTCATGAGGAATGAGTGGGAAGGGATCTTGAGAGGGATTAGGTGGTATGACAAGATCTGGAACTAGGGAAATAGGTGATAAGGGCTCATGAGAGGGAGTGATTCGATCTTGAGTGCAAAGTGGATCATGGGATGGAGCAGGAGAGCTAGTCTGATCTTGAGATGGAGTAGATAAGATGGTAGGATCAAGATTCAAGTGAGGAAAGGAATCATGAGAGGGGATGGATGGGGGACTGTGATTTTGGGATGGAGTGGATGAGATGGCGGGATCCATGTTTGCATGCTTTGGATCAAGCCCTTGGCATGGCTCAGCATGTGTGGGAGGCACAATGATGGAGGATTGTTGGATGGACCCCGCAAGTGGGGGAGATGAAAGGATGAAGGAGTCATGAATTTCAAGTGAAGGGATATCGATGATACTAGGAGTGGAAGGAATGGATGGGACTTGTGTGTCGTCACTAGGAGTGGGAAGAGTGGATTGGACTTGCGGATCTCTGATGGATTGGGAGGATCTAGGTGTACGAGGAGTGGATCGAATTTGGTTATCTTCGATGGGCTCGGCAGATCTCAGAGTAGGAGATGGGGGCTCATTGGATTCAGAGGATGTGATGGTTTCAACGGTTTGAGTGGTGCTAGGGGTGGTAGCATCAATGATAGGTGTGGGCAAGAGAGAGGTCTCATCATTAGTGACCATGGATGATGGATTGGGATGGCATGGTTCCACGATTTCAAGTGGTGGAGTTGGAAATGTCTTCTTTGTCATGAGTCCTTGGACGACATTTGGAAGGGATGTAGGATTAGGTGGGGTGATGGGAATGGATGGAGGTTTAGGGATGGTTGGAGGACTAGGATTAGGATTAGACAAGGGGATGGGAATGGACAGAGGAATAGGAGGAGATGGAGGATTAGGATTAGGAATTAGTGGATTAGGGTTAGATGAGGGGATGGGAATGGATGGAGGACTAGGAGGAGATGAAGGATTAGGATTAGGAATTGGTGGATTAGGGTTAGATGAGGGGATGGAAATAGATGGAGGACTAGGAGGAGATGGAGGATTAGGGTGAGGGATTGGAGGATTAGATGAGTCGAATAGGATTAGGATTAGGATTAGAGGAATGAATGAGACTAGATGGAGGACTAGGAGTGGTTGGAGGACTAGGTGGTGTTATGCCTTGCATAACCACCCCATCTTTTTCCTTGGTCAAAATGGGTCCCCTTTGTTGTTCTTTATCTTTGTTGTTTTTCAAACAAAGTTTGGAGTCATTTTGCTTCCAACACTTTGTTTACTTTTGGTTTAGTCTGTCGGAACTAGAACCGGAATTGAATTGGGTTCTGACAGTTCTTTTTGAAACTTGTTTTGGTTCTCGTCCCGACAGTCTTTATTTTGGCCTTTTTGTTTGTCTTTAGCGGACCCGGACCCGGAGTGGGTGTTAAGTTGGTCTTTATTGAAAACTGCAAAATCTATTTCCATTCCGCCCAAACCTCCGCTATTTCAAATTTTGGTTTTAGTCGGTGTCTTAGTGTTTAGTTTTATTATATCGATTTTTTGATTTACTTTTTGTGTTTGGTTTTGTTTTGTGTTTAGTTGGTGGACCCGGACTCGGAATGGGAATGAAGTTTGAAAATTTTCTTAAAGTTATGAATCAGTTTCCATTTTGGTTCCGCCCCCGCCATTTTTGGATCATTGACTTTTTGATTGAAGTTGCACTGCAGAGAAGTGTTCGTTCTCTTTCAATTTTAACTCCGCCTTAACTGCGTTTAATGCATTAATGACAACTGCTCATGTAGGTAGAAATCCTCATTTTTACCTTCATTAAGTGTTAAATGAAACATTATTATCATTGTTAAGAGATTAAGGAGCACGAAAGAGCAGGAGTAGAGTTTGTTTGAGCAAATTGATTGAAGGAGGAGAAGATTGTTGCGAGCGAATCGGTTCAGAAGGTTAGCTGGGTTCTTGTGTATTCGAGGTAGGGTCTCATGTCATTGTTGTTCTTTGTTTATTTATTGTCGTGTTTGTTATATCTGTTCGTTCTTTGAATTATTTCATTTTAAAAGAATTTGTGATCCTTGGTATGATTGTTCGAGTAGGTTCTTGCTTTATTTGGTTGGTCTGGTTATGTTCTTCGCATCTTTGCTTTTGTTTTTAGTCTTTTAGGGTGCGGTCGCTTTCACGATTTAATCGTGATCGCGTCGTGTTGTTTTGATTTACAGTACGATTAGATTAAGTTAGGGTTTTTAAATGGCATTGGTTTAAATTAGGGATCTACAGTGAGGTAGGTTAGATTCGTGTTTTTACAGTGATTTAGGGTTAGTTGAATCTCGTTTTTACTTAGGGTTGTGTCGTGCATTCAAGTTGGTAAAGTGGTAAGATTTAAAATCCGTGCACTAGTTTTTATCATGTTTTTCTTTTAGGGTTTCGAATGTTTCTGTAATCCCGTTTAAATGATTAAAATATGATGCCCTAAAAATATAGAGTTGTTCTCTAGGGTCATATGGGTATAGTCTTATTTTAAGCCTCTTTTTCATTTAATACGACCTTGGTTTTAATCATGGAGTTGTGCGTTAAATCGATGAAATCTTTGATGGCGTCATGGTCAACCTAGGCAGAGACGAGATTGGAATCGATCTTGAACTTGAGAATTCTATTTTGCAAAAGGTATCAATTCCATTTCCATCCCGTCTCTGGCTCTGCGTATGATGAGAAGTCTTCTTTTGAAATAACGATAACCTAGATGGAAGCGGGGGCGGAATGGAAATAGAATATGAAAATATAAAAAATCTGAAGAAAACCAAATCCCTTTTTCATTCCAATCTCGGTTTCGATCACCTTCCCGGTTCCGACTTCAAGCCCGTTCATTGTTAGTGAAATATTTATATCGGTTTTGGCTCCGAGTCCGACAGTGTTGAAAAAGAGACTGTTTTAGATTTTGTTTCTGTTTGGTTCCGCCTCCGGTGCATATATGAAAGGTACGGTTTTTCAAGTATGTTTTATAAGGATATATGAAGATCTAATTAGAGGTTTTGCTTGCAGGAAAGTTGAAAGATGTCAGGAACATCAAGGGAAACTGCTCGGAGGAATCAACCTGCAAGAACATCAAAGGCAGCACCAAAACCAAAGAAGTTAAAGCCACAACAACTGCCTTACACCTTGAGATATAATCATAGGAGTCCAATTATCAAAGTCAGCAAAGTGGAATCAGACTGGTCGGACATCACTGACACAAACTTAGGCCGGTATAACTTTGAGGAGACATATGCTGAAGCATTCACTAAGGATGCGATGCCTAGAATGAAGAAGATTGTTAACTCTAGATTGGCTCATATAACTTTGTTTCCTTTGTCAGTCCAATGTCCAGAATTGATCTTAACTACAACTAGTGCCTATAATCCTGCTACAAGACTATGCATGGATCCGCAAAACAATGTGATCATCAATCTTACTCCTCAAGCATTTCAAGATATATTTAATGTCCTAGACCCTAACAATTTGGTGCAGTTGGATGAGGCAGAGGCTTTGGAGAAATATATTGAGTATAAGGACTCCAATAAGTCTCATTTAAACAAAAAGTAGTTGAGCACAAAAAAGAAATCTTTAAGTAAACTTGCAGACCAGCCAAAGAGGGCAGATTTCTATAAGGAGGTATCAGACCTAATCATGATGTTGTCTAGGGCCTTTGGGAAGAAAGATACATTTTGGTTCAAGGAGTGGATGTTTCCTTTCATCCAGACTATCTTAAATGGAGCCCAGCAGTTTGATTGGCCGATGATTGTGTCAAATGTTGTTCATGATCAATTAACTAATGTTAGGCACACCAAATCTTTCTTTATGACTTCTTACATTGTATATGTCGCAGCAAGGTTGGGTGTTTTCCCAAGTTTGAATAGAGTGGGCATAATGGGACTCTTGGAGGGATAGAAAAGAGTATGGGAGCATTATGACCAGTTATCTCTTGAGGTTGCTAAGACTCATTTCAGAAGAGTCAATGATGCATTTATATATGTGGTCATCAATCAATTGAATGGGGATGCAGGGTACGGATTGAGTCAAGAAGCCATGGCGTTCATTGTTGAATGGGGATGTTGGTACATTCAATACCCCAAATTCACATATTTTAGGTTATTTGGTTTTGGAGGTCACCCACATTTGCTTCCAAGGTGTTGTAGTAACAGGATAGTGCTAATGGAGTTTGTATATCAAGCTCTTGGAGTTAATGCTCGGTTTGGGATCAAACATAAGATCAGATGTCATAATTTTCCCATGAAGTTGGGTGAGTATAGTTGTCAACACTTGGTAGGAGCAAAGGTGGTCTGTAATGAATTGATACAGTTGAAATTGGGATTATACACAGCTCGTAAGTATTTTGATCCAAAGGGTAAGATGCATGCCTTGTTGGCTTCGGTGTTTACTAAACATTTCAATTTGTTAGCAGATTTCTAGAGTGATCGACAAGATGAGTATGATCTAAGGAAGAAGAACTATGAAAGATTGTCTGTCGCACTCATGTTAGAGCTAGGTGTTAAAGAAAACATTCCTGACACATTGGTGGATGATGGGATTGTCTTGGATCCATCCTCTGAAGCTTTGAATATTGGCACCAAGGGTCTAGATCCAATTGACTGGGATGTTGAAGAAGCAATTGATATTAAGAAGATTGGAAGGACAGTGTTGGATAGGAGTGTGCAGTGGTTAATGTTAAGAACTCAAGCTCCTCAAGGACCAGTCCTTAAAAAGGGTAAGGGATATAAGAGGATCAAAAGAAAGACACCTCCCAAAGAGCCATTATAATTCCTTCCTCCAGACATTACAAAGATAGAACTTGAGGCGGTAGATGATGAAGAAGAAACACAAGGAGATGTTCCAATAGGATCCGTCGTTTCAACACCTACATTAGGTGAATCATCCGCCCAAGTCTCAATGACAAGGAAGAAGAGTAAAGAAATTCAAGAAGGAGCTCTTCATAGCATGGATGAAGCTGACAAGGGAAAAGAAATGGAGAAAGAAGTTCTGGAGGTAGGGACAGATTCAGAGGAGACTCTGTCAGAAAAGGATATGCAAGAGACCATGCCTTCAAAAGAGAATATTGAGCAGATGTTGACACATAAAGATCAATGGAAGTTGTTCGAAGATGCGAAAAGAGATTCGGATGCAAGGGATGCAGTGGAGAAACAAAAGGAAATGGAGGCCAAGGTACAAGTTGATGCTATACTGCACCAACAACAATTGAAAGCCAAACAAGTTAAGGAGAAGGCAGCAGCTGATGAAGTAGAGAAACAAAAAAGGCAACAAGAACAAGAGCTCAAGATTAAAGAAGAGAATGACAAGCTGGAGCTAATACAGAAAATTCATGACCTTGAGGAGGAGAAGGCAAAGAACTGGAGGGAAAGAGAAATTTTGGTTGCCAAGTTGAAACTTGCAGAAGAAGCTCGCCAAAAGGAAGAAGAAGCAGAAAATTTAAGAAAGGAAAAGGATGCTAAGGAGCTGGTAAAGAAGCAGCAAGAAGAAGAAGCAAAGGCAGAAAAACTCAATGCCTTAGAGGTGGAGAGATTAGAAAAGGAAAGACTAGAGGCTTTGGAAAAGGAGAAATTAGAAAGGGAAGCTCTAGAAAGAGAAAGAATAGAGGCAGAAAGGTTGGAAAAATAAAAAATGGAGAAAGATCGGTTGGAAGAAGAGAGGTTGAGGAAAGAAGAGGAAGAAAAGAAAAGGGAAGAACAGAAAGATAGAGAAGAAGCTGAAAAGTTGGTGCAGATGCATATACTGCAAGAGCAACAAGAGAAATCAAGGGTTGACTCTCAACCTCAGGTAAATATGCAACCACCTTCTACCATTGTTCCATCTTCTTCTATGATGACTACTGCTCCAAGTGCTCCCACTTGGCTAAAATTGGACCTACAGAAGAGGGCAGTAAAACCTTCACAACCTCTCAATTGGGAGGATATGATGAAGGGAATTAAGCAAGAGAGGCCTAAAAAGAAGGCCAAGATTCTACACTCTACCCGACTCACAGACAAAGGAGAAATTGTTGTTGAATGTGCCATGCCAATGACAGAAAAGGAGGTAGGGGACATGTAGCTAACAGATTATCAGCTGAGTGCTGTCAACTTGGGAAGGCCCACTAGGAATTAGTAGATGAACTTGATTGATGTGGTGGCTTCAACAACCAAGTAAAGAATGATTAAGGATAAACAAAAGAAGGATGAGCTTAAGACTCAATTGGATCAATTACATTCATTCTTGAAAAGTGTCTCCTCTCTGAGATCACAATAGGTAACAGCCATTGAGACTCCTATTTTATTAAGTAAAAAGGAGGTAGATGATTTGGTGCAGGTGAGAGGCAAAACGGAGATGGTGGACAGGTGGATGGACAAGTTGAACCGAGAGGTAGGGGAAGTTTTGGTTGAAGGTTTTGAAGCTTACAAGGACACATAAGGGTTAATAAAAGAGATGCATCAATACATTGAGGCATCTGAGAAACAAGAAGAAGAGTATAAAGAATACAGTCAGAAGTTAGAAAAAGTGAGTGCATTACCTTTAACTACTCTTCTGGAACAATCAATACTTGAGGAGGATAATAAGGATTTTGTGGAGAAAACTTCTCGTATACTCGATTTTAGAACTAACTTCTTGTGTAAACATAAGGATGAGATCCAAGAGGCTGTTAATAATTTGACTGAGCAATTGGAAGAGTTGGAAGCGGTCATTGCCATTATTGTAGATGTAAATGCATTTACAAAAGAAGGCATGCCTTTGAGTCAAATAAAAGAGAAATGGGATGAAAGATTCAAAGGACTCATGCAGAAAGAAGATGATGGCGGAGATTTGATGCTGGATCGGTTAATGGATGTTAAAGAGGAAATAAAAGCTGCTAGAAGAGAGTTAATAAAAGTAAAAGGTATGAGGGAGTTTGCTGCAGCAGAATTGGATCGAATCAAATTTGAAGATAGCTAGGTTGATGGGCCAGAAATAGATACATTACAGCAAGTCTTCACCAGCTATGATGAGTTCATTACAGATCCAGCTTCGCATGCATGAATCCCTGCATGCATGATTTGTCTCTTTTTTGCATGTTGCATGCAACACTAACAGTGTTGGAACGCATGACTTCTTTTTCTCTCCTATCTTCTATTCTCTAAATTTTAATTGAATGTCCAATGTAAGAACTCAAGATCAAATTGATCTGAGTTTCCAAGAGAATTTTAGTTCCTAAAAAGGTGGATAGCCTAAAATAGAAGTGGAGTTTGAGGTTTTGTATATCTATAAATACCCGATGGGTATCATATTGTAAAGGTCGGCTAATTGAGAATAGGATTGGCTTAACTAAGATTAAGAGATAGAATTTTGCTGTGATTTACAGAGATACTTTGTACTTGATCTTTTTACAGTTAATAGAATTACAGGTTTTACGCAATATGGTATTACAATTGATTTGTTGATTTGATAAGGCTAATAAGTTATAATCTATCTCAATGCCAGTGATTGTGTTGAAGCATGCTAGTTTCTTATGTGATGAAAGTCATTAGAAGAAACTAGATTTAAAGATTATATTGTTAGATTGTCATTGAATTGAAGTTATTGAAGTCTGTTGATCTATAATTTTGATGATGAATGAATGTGTGTTGCTTTGAAGAGTCCTTGAAATATTTGTGATGTGTAATTGTGAAGTTAATTAAGCACCTAAAGTGTATGCAGTGGTATAGATTATGCTATAGATTGTGTCATCTTATGGTTTTCTTGATCTGATTGGAAGAACATTCATTATTTGAAGATATATGTCTGAATGATAGATGTATTTGATTCATACTTACTAGTTTACCCCTTTAATCTATCTTTTTCTTTTGTTTGAAACCCCATTGATTTACTAAAACAGTTTTGATAAAATGAGTCATCGCTTGAATCTTTTGTTACCAGCACAGGCCCCTTGAACATTACAGTTGCATGAATCGATTGAGTGACACCAGATAGTAGAGAACCAACTACCAAGACCTTGGGAGTTAGGCCACTACATGTTGTCTTTCTTTTTCAGGAGAAATAGAGTAGAAATATTTTGTTTTAATGTTATTTGTGTCATTTTCACCATCAACGGGTGGGTTATGATTAGATGGGGGGTTAAGATATAATGCGGTGAAAGGGGGAGTGATGTAGGAGGGTGCGGATGTTGGATTAGGTTGGGAAGATTGGGATGGTGAGTAATAGTAGGAAGATGTGGATGAAGGATTAGAACAGGAAGATTGAGGTGGTGGACCACCATAGGAAGACATGTATGGTGAGTTGGCATAGAAGGACATGGATGATGGATTAGGATAAGGAGATTGAGATGGTGGATTAAGATAGAATATTGGGATGGGGGATTGTGATAGGAATGTGTGAGTGTTGGATTAGGATGGAAAGATTGGGATGAATGATTAAGGTAGAGATATTGGGATTATTCATGATGATAAGGATAGGAGGATATGGATGTTGGGTAGGATAGAGGTTGAGAGGGAGGACATGATGAATATGTTGATGGTGAGGATGTTGGATATCCCTTGTCAAGGGTAGCATAAGGAATGTTAGTAGATGTGGATGAAGGCATGGTGGGATAGTTCGAAGGAGTTGTTGGATTTTGGGAGGCGGTTGGAGAGAGCTTACTAGCAATGATAGTGTCAAGGGGATCTATATAACAATCTTTGTGATCGACAATATTTTCGTTATCGTCATCAACATAGTTAGGATTCCCCTGGACTACTATTACTAGTCATGTGAGAGGGGGATAAGGATTCATGATGGATACAGATTAGCAGGAAAGAATAGATGATGGATAGAGAACTAGGATGGATTGGAAGCTCATATGGGGATTCAAGTCAAGCTCAGATCAAGATTGGATTAAAACTCAGATTAGGATGATGGGATTAACGCTCAGATTAGAACTGGATTGGAGCTTAGATTGGGATTGGGTTAGAGGATATGATAGGATAAGTTTGTTTTGGATCGGATGATGAATTAGGATTGGTTGATGGAAGGGATTCAAAACCCAATTTGGAAATCACCTTAGGTGACTTAATATGTTGGTTGATCGGATTAAAGGGTTGATTGCGACACTGAATCCTCCTCAACATGGAAGTGGATTAATTTAGGCCAATGATTACAAACTTTCAACACAAATCCGCCTCGGGATAGAAGTAGATTGATTGGGTTGAAGACAATGATTGATATGTAGGATAACGATCAAACTCCAACATCTTGGTCCATTCGGGTGATAACTCCCTAAAACAAGGTTTAAGGGATTTTGTATTGAAAGATGATGAAGGATGTACACTAAAGATTTCCTAAAGGTTTTTATATGATGGGGGTGATGTCGAAGTGATCTTCTTGGAAAGTGTGAATGTTTAGGTCACACATGATAAAACGGTGGAGCAGGTTCCCCAAATTGTGAAATAAGTAATGTGAGTGAGAGGTGAAAGTTTAGAAAGGTTAAATGGAGGCTTGAAATGGTCAAACGGATGTTTAGAAAGGTTAAATGGATGTTTGGAATGGTCAAACGGAGACTTGGGGTGGTTGAATGGAGACCTGGAATGGTCAAACAGAGCAAAATTGTATGTTCAGGGAGGCGTATCCACCCTTTTACAGTCAACAGAAGGGAAAATCCCCCCCTCTGCTGTAAAAAGGAGGGCATATCCGTCCTTCTGGGAAAAATAGGGACTTGGTTTGGATGAGAATGACTATGGCAAGGACTTGAAATGACAACAATGAGGATCACGTGTCAAAAATTTACTAGTTTCTCACAAGAAGACATTTTAAACAAGCACAATCCTATGATTAATATTAAGGGTGTGGCCAACAAATGTCTTAATCTAGGATGCACAAGGTTTCTAGGGAGTCCTCGATATACTCTCGATACATGAGGCCCAGACCATGAACACCAGCTCGTCACAAGCGTGAGTCGGAAACCCCAGCGAGATACTGAAGGGCTCAGACCAACTCTTCACATCTATCTAGGTATCACCCTAACTTCAACACTCTGCCAGACACGATGTGACTGGATTGGGGTACAACTTTGGCTCTCCCCATTTTTTATATCTCGTTGGTACGCGTGGTTGGGATCGTCCCTTGGGGTGATTAAATCCCCAAGTAGGTCCCTCTAAATAGAAGGCACTAATCGTTTCCAGCTACTACCCAGGCTCACACAAAGTGCAAGGGAAAAGCGAAAAAAAACTAATGCCCCCTTTGGGTAACACAAAAATAGACACACCAAGTAGTAGATTTTACTTCCCCCTAATTAAGCTATGTGCCTAGATGAAAACAAGGAAAAGTTTTAAAATTTGAACAAACGAATGGCCCTGCAAGCAAATGTTAGTTGTTTTATCCTTCGTTCTTTGTCAATTACAAGAATATGCTGCAAAATATTAGCAAGAAATCCAACTATACCCACAAAAAAACAAGGTTAGGGGGTTAGGACCTCAAAATAGCAAAAAATTGAGGCAAAAACAAAGCTAAAATGCTTATTTTTACCTTCCAAAACATGTTGTTTAGGGAAAATCTGCCCCTCTACAGTCAAAACAGTGGGAACAATAGGGAAAATCCACCCCTCTGCAATCAAATATCAGAAAAAAGTGTAAACAGCAGGGCAAATCTGCCCTTCTGCGGTAAAATGTCAGAAAACAGTGAACCAGCAGGGAAAATCCGCCCTTCTGTAGTAGATATGTTAGAAAATAGTGAACCAGTAGGGCAAATCCGCCCCTCTGCAGCAGAAATATTAGAAAACAGTGAACCAATAGGGAAAATCCTCCCTCTGCAACATAAATGTTAGAAAATAGTGAAACAATAGGGAAAATTCGCCCCTCTACAACAAACAGGTTAGAAAATAGTGAATCAGTAGGAAAAATTTGCCCCTTTGTAGCAGAAAGGTTACAAAACATTGAACCAGTAGGGAAAATCCGCCCCTCTGCAGCAAAAAGGTTAGAAAAGAGTGAATCAGTATGGAAAATCCGCCCCTCTACAGCAGAAATCAGGAAATAGTGGGAATAGCAAGGAAAATCCACCCCTCTGTAGCACACTGGAGGGCAAGTCCGCCCCTCTACAGGGAAAATCCGCCCCTCTACGACCTGGACCTGCAAACAATTCAACAACAACAAACATAAAATAAAGGGACTCGTTTGTGGGTCCCACTGGGCATGCCAGAAATGTGATCCCTTAAATGTCTTCATATTCTAAAATGCAAAACAACTATTATGCACTAATGGAAAAGCACAAAAGATACACCTCAAGATTAGCCTAAGGAATGATAATGCAAAGAAATAAGATGAAATGAAGACAATAAATTATTATACCTTCTTTGTTGTTGAATCCCTTGGTTGGCCCTTGATATTGTATGTTTTGTATGCTCCTTGGATGACAAATGAGATTAAAGATGCAAGATGATTGAAAGTGTGATAATGGTGGATTCAAGTGGTATGGTGAAAGCAAAATGTTCAAATAACAAAGTAGTAAGAGTTTGGTATCAAATGCATGAAGTTTTTTAATGAGAAAAGAGGGGGTATTTATAGAGGGATTTGAATTCTCTAAAGAATTCAATGGTTGAGATTAAACCAACAAGGCCAAGATGAAGGGCTATGGTGAGTTGAGGACTCACAAGCCCTCACATCTTGAAATGTGGAATGTGAGATGGCCTAGGATGAGATGATGTGGAAGTGAGGTGGAAAGAAGGTACATGATGTGGAGGAAGGACAAGTACCTTGGAAAAGGGATGATGTGACCTCTTAATGATCACATAGGGAAGAGGAGAATTTTGGGTGAATAAAAGTGAATTAAAAATTCACATGATTGGAAGAATCTAGTGGATAAGACAAGGTTCTCAAAAAG
Organism: Sequoiadendron giganteum; assembly: GCA_007115665.2. Lineage (NCBI taxonomy): Eukaryota > Viridiplantae > Streptophyta > Pinopsida > Cupressales > Cupressaceae > Sequoiadendron > Sequoiadendron giganteum. Next base: position 376,370,740 of record CM021102.1, read on the forward strand.
GTGGGAACTTGCCACATGTGAGTGATGTGACAAGTCAAAGATTCTAGAAGACTTTGGCACATGTGAAGTGACAAGTCAAAGGTTCTAAAATTTGCATGGGGAAGAGAAGATTCCTTGGAGGAATAAAAGTGAATTAAAAATTCTTTGGGGGATGGGGAGAGTTGACCAAGGTACTGATTAGGCTTAACTGGCCAGTGATTAAAAGATGATTAGTGGTTAATAAGGATTAAAAGCCAACTTGCAAAAGTTGGAGGATGTGACACATCCTAATCAAGGATTAGGCATGTGCACATCCCTAATGAAAAGATTAAGGGGTTGATTAAGATTAAGAAAAGAATGTGACATGTGAGGATTAAAGAGATAAGGTATTTAATTATTAACTAAATACTTTAGGGATTTGGCATAATTGCATCTCTACTAATGTATATCTTCTTTGTGTTACGATCCATAAGACGATATGCCTTAGATTCATTACTATATCCAAGAAGAATACATTTCATTGATTTTTCATCTAGCTTCTTCCTTTTCTGTTTAGGAATGTGCATATAGGTAGTGCATCCAAATACACGAAGATGAGAGATAGAAGGCTTTACCCCTGTCCATTCTTCTTCTGGTGTGATGCCATCAAGAGATTTGGTTGGTGCATGATCTCAAAACGGATCTAGACTAGATTGCAGTATTTAAATGTTTAACTTTTACAATGCTTTTACAATGATTATTTCAAGTTAATTAAATCAAACTTAACTTAAGGAAATAACAGAATGAAAGTATTAACAAGGTGATTATAACAGAAAGGAAGGAAAGAAGAGAAAGAAAGAGAGAGAAGAAGAGAAGTGCAAACAACGATTGATAACGGAGTTCGTCACAAAATGTGACTACGTCTCCGGGTCCACTCCAATAGAGAGACCGATCCGATTAACTCCAGAATCAATTACAAAAGCACCACCATTCTTCAAGCACTTCGGCAGCATAACGATGCTCTGATATGCAAGAATGATTTGGAAACTCTTCAACAAGACCCCTCTTCCGTCACTTCAGCATCAGGACTTCATCACCTGAAAAACTTGTTTTCAATTCTCACCTCAAGCCCCCTTTTTATACAAAGAATTTGCTCAATTTGGCTCTCAACCAATTGATTTGCAAAATATTCTCCAAATCACCTTATCTCTCCAAAATACATAAAAATCTGCAAAAATCTCCCAATTTTTGCATAAAAAATCATTACAAATTTCCCCTAATAATCTTTAATAATCCCCCTTTATTTACTTAAAAATCTCCCAAATTAATTTTAGCCCCTTCAATCTTCTTATTTTCGGGCTTTGGAGGTTTTGGAGGTTATGTTTTAATCTTTTAAAAGATTAAAATTTGTTTAATTTTCAAAATTAGGGAGTTTGTTGTTTATTTTAAAAAAAAAAAGGCATTCGGGTTCATCAGTTAACAAATCCTACCGATGCCCTCATTATGCCGAAATTATACAATGGCATATCGATGAGTGTATATTTTATCAACCCGGCCGGTGCGGGTTCAACTCCCGCCGGCCACAGATTTTTTAAACAAATAAGATTTCTTTTAACTTACAAAATAAACCCGTATCCCAATATAGCTGAGCGCGCCAGCCGTGGCGCAACGGTTGCCCGGGCGTTTCGGAGGTGGGCGGTCGGGAGTTCGAATCCGTCCAAGCAAAAGCTTTTCTTTTAAACAAACTTACCAACTAAAACTGCCGGAGGATGGAAGACGGAAGGCCACGTGGCATTGCTAGGAGCTTCCACGTGGCAAAAACTGATTAGCCGAAGATCGATGATGAGGCCACGTGTGGCACCAGGAGCGTGCCACGTGGCAAACACTGGTTCACCATTTCCCTGACATGGATGACTCTGTCGCTGACTGGACGATGACGTGGATGCCGATTCAGACGATGATTGGGATGCCAACATGTCTGCCACTGGACTGTACTCTCTGCCAACTCATCAAGCCACGTGTCCAAACCCGATTGGTTCCGTACAATGCTGACAAGGATGCTATGTCATCGCTGACTGTCTGTACGGACTGCCAGCTCACCATGCCACAGAGGAGTACGGTTGCCACGTCATTGTACGGACATGACATGTGTCAACACCTGGTTGGTCCAAATCAGATTCCGTACCATGTGCTGACGTCAACTGTACGGATGATGACATCATCACTGTACCTTCAGTCCATAAGTCAAACCTGAAACTTTGACCAGTTGTATCTTGAGCCTCCGATGTCGGATTTCGACGAAACGAACGTTGTCGGAATCGGCTCGACGAGATCTTCGCGATGACGCCGACTTCGAAGATTTTTGACGATGCCATTTTTTCTGCTTCCTGGACGCCCCTGATCCTAGTTTGACCGGCCATAACTCGTGCAAACGGACTCCTTTTTGCTCCGTTCGAGTTGCGTTGGAATCAGGACACTGAGCTCTTTCTGATGGTGCAGATTCTGGAGAGAAATGAGACACTTCAATTTTCACTAAAAAATGTCCACCGGATCAGGCCTCCCCACTGAAGACCTTTTGGACCTCCAAAAGTGGCATTTACTCTGACAATAAGTGAGGACTTGGCCTCCCCACTTGTCCTGTATCCTCTGTACATCTGAAAACCTGGCTCACAAGCACAATGAAGACTGCAACAATGTTGTTGAACATAAACAGTATTGTATCACTTCCATAAGCTTCTACATCAATTGTCGTAGCCATTAACCAACAAAAATTGACTAGCATCAAGCTGAAAACCAATGCAGAAATGAAGGAGAATAAGTCAACAACAACACGATCCTCTACAACAGAAACATTTTTACCCAAGGATCCATCAATGCTTTCAATTATCATTTTCTCATGCTGTACTGCAAGTGCATCCTATAACTTCTGACCCCGGTTAGCTACTCCAAGTTCATGTTTAGAACCACCTGTACTGACAGACATCAGAGTTAATTCTTTACTTGCATTAATTACCCTCTTTAACTGCCCTGTGTTTGCAAAAGATTGATCAGTCTTAATCCTGTGAGAATGTACAATGTACTGAATGCCATCCTTAAACAAATGATAATGATTTTGTTGCCTGTAGAATATAGCTTTCCTGTCATATAAGTAAGGGCTACCAAGCACTATCCCACAGATATCCAATGGAACTACATCAAACTGTACTTCATCCACAAATTTACTAGTGATTGTGAACCTTAAGGTGCATTGTCTCGTTACTTGCAACTTATCATTTTCACAAATCCATCCTAGTGGATAAGGTCTCTTATGTTGTGTAGTTCTTAATCCCAAGTTATTTACAACACTTTCTGAAATCAGATTAACCTGAGATCCACTATCTATGAGTGCATCAATTTTACTGTTCTTAGCCATAACCCTTAAATGAAAAAGCTCACTCCTTTTCACATCTTCAGAGAAATCATTAACTGTAGAAGAAGAAGCACAACTAGCAACAGAAACACCAGAAATAGAGGCTTTACCTTTTAGACCCATCGCTGTTATCTTAGTCTCATCATCTGAATCTGAGCCAAGATCCATAACAACATTCATGGATTTATCCTTACCTTTCTGTTTCTGATTACGTCTTTGAGCCCACTTAGGCTTCAGTTCTGGATGCAACTGCCAACAATGTTCTTCATCATGACCTTTCTTGTCACAATGAGAGCAAGAAAGTTTATCATCCTTCTTAACTGTAGTTGTCTTCTTTCCTTTCCCTGTCTCTGCATTCTTAGAAGATTTCTTTACAGAGTTATCATTATCAATGAAAGAACCCTTTCCCCTTGACTCTAAGTGTGTAGCTTGAACAGACACTTCATCCAAATTACAAGGGTTCAATACCAAAATGGAATGTCTAAGATATGAATGAAGACCTCCTATGTACTTTAACAAGGTATCTTGGGTGTACAAAGGAACATTCAAAGCAATAGCCCTTTTCCTAAATTCATGGGTGTATTCCTGGACAGATTGACCCTTCCCTTGCCTAAACATTTGCCAGTCCATCATTAACTGTTGCATATGGCCTAAGGGATAGAATTGCTTTTTAAGAGCATTAATAAATTCTGCCCAAGTTAAACTGACTCTACCATGTTGTGAAACTTCTGCTTTAGACTTACTCTCCCACCAGGTTAAGGCTGTACCTCCTAAACGAAGAGTAGCTAATTGGATCCTATCAACATCATCTATTAGGTTCTGGACTCTACAATAGACCTCTATTTGTTGAATCCAATCATCCAATTTTTCAGCATTAAGTTCTCCACAATATTTAGGCAAATCAAATTTTACATCCAGTTTAATTTTAGGCTTATACCCACTCTTGAAAGGATTAGAAGAAATAGAATGAGGAGAAGGTGGAGAAGAAGGAGAAGAGGGAGGAGAAGAAGAAGAGGGTGGATCTGGTTGCTTGTCACCATCTCCATGATGTTTCCCTTTCTTGTCTTTGTGATCTTCTTGCTTTGACGAACCTCCTTCATGTCCTTTCCGCTCTTGTCTCTCTTGAAAAAGAATGTCCACCTTAGCCTTCATCTCAAGGAATGCTCTTCGAAATTCCTGCTCACTGATTTCTTCAGGAACCTCCATTCCAGACATAGACATTTTCAGAAATGTTCTACGCTTCCCGATCTCAGGATCAAATTCTTCAAGCTTGCCTTCACCCTTCTGAATCTTGGATCTCGTTAGCATTCAAGAAAACAACTGCAATAATAGTCAACTGAGCTCTGATACCACTTGATCTCAAAACGGATCTAGACTAGATTGCAGTATTTAAATGTTTAACTTTTACAATGCTTTTACAATGATTATTTCAAGTTAATTAAATCAAACTTAACTTAAGGAAATAACAGAATGAAAGTATTAACAAGGTGATTATAACAGAAAGGAAGGAAAGAAGAGAAAGAAAGAGAGAGAAGAAGAGAAGTGCAAACAACGATTGATAACGGAGTTCGTCACAAAATGTGACTATGTCTCCGGGTCCACTCCAATAGAGAGACCGATCCGATTAACTCCAGAATCAATTACAAAAGCACCACCATTCTTCAAGCACTTCGGCAGCATAACGATGCTCTGATATGCAAGAATGATTTGGAAACTCTTCAACAAGACCCCTCTTCCGTCACTTCAGCATCAGGACTTCATCACCTGAAAAACTTGTTTTCAATTCTCACCTCAAGCCCCCTTTTTATACAAAGAATTTGCTCAATTTGGCTCTCAACCAATTGATTTGCAAAATATTCTCCAAATCACCTTATCTCTCCAAAATACATAAAAATCTGCAAAAATCTCCCAATTTTTGCATAAAAAATCATTACAAATTTCCCCTAATAATCTTTAATAATCCCCCTTTATTTACTTAAAAATCTCCCAAATTAATTTTAGCCCCTTCAATCTTCTTATTTTCGGGCTTTGGAGGTTTTGGAGGTTATGTTTTAATCTTTTAAAAGATTAAAATTTGTTTAATTTTCAAAATTAGGGAGTTTGTTGTTTATTTTTTAAAAAAAAAGGCATTCGGGTTCATCAGTTAACAAATCCTACCAATGCCCTAATTATGCCGAAATTATACAATGGCATATCGGTGAGTGTATATTTTATCAACCCGGCCGGTGCGGGTTCAACTCCCGCCGGCCACAGATTTTTTAAACAAATAAGATTTCTTTTAACTTACAAAATAAACCCGTATCCCAATATAGCTGAGCGCGCCAGCCGTGGCGCAACGGTTGCCCGGGCGTTTCGGAGGTGGGCGGTCGGGAGTTCGAATCCGTCCAAGCAAAAGCTTTTCTTTTAAACAAACTTACCAACTAAAACCGTCGGAGGATGGAAGACGGAAGGCCACGTGGCATTGCTAGGAGCTTCCACGTGGCAAAAACTGATTAGCCGAAGATCGATGACGAGGCCACGTGTGGCACCAAGAGCGTGCCACGTGGCAAACACTGGTTCACCATTTCCCTGACATGGATGACTCTGTCGCTGACTGGACGATGACGTGGATGCCGATTCAGACAATGACTGGGATGCCAACGTGTCTGCCACTGGACTGTACTCTCTGCCAACTCATCAAGCCACGTGTCCAAACCCGATTGGTTCCGTACAATGCTGACAAGGATGCTACGTCATCGCTGACTGTCTGTACGGACTGCCAACTCACCATGCCACAGAGGAGTACGGTTGCCACGTCATTGTACGGACATGACATGTGTCAACACCTGGTTGGTCCAAATCAGATTTCGTACCATGTGCTGACGTCAACTGTACGGATGATGACGTCATCACTGTACCTTCAGTCCACAAGTCAAACCTGAAACTTTGACCAGCTGTATCTTGAGCCTCCGATGTCGGATTTCGACGAAACGAACGTTGCCGGAATCGGCTCGACAAGATCTTCGCGATGACGCCGACTTCGAAGATTTTTGACGATGCCATTTTTTCCGCTTCCTGGATGCCCCTGATCCTAGTTTGACCGGCCATAACTCGTGCAAACGGACTCCTTTTTGCTCCGTTCGAGTTGCGTTGGAATCAGGACACTGAGCTCTTTCTGATGGTGCAGATTCTGGAGAGAAATGAGACACTTCAATTTTCACTAAAAAATGTCTACCGGATCAGTGCATGATTCAAAAGATAGACCGTTGTGTGAACAACTTCAACCCAATATGCGTGCTCAAGTTGAGAATCTTTCAACATACTTTGGACCATCTCCACAATGATGTGATTTCTTCATTCTGCAACACCATTTTGTTGAGGCGTGTATGCTGCAGTTAGTTGACGCTAAATGCCATTTTCCTTCAAATATGTGGAGAATTCAGTTCTGGTTTATTCCCCCCCTTGATCTGATGGGAGGGCACGAATAAAATTATTTGTATCTTTCTCCACAAGAGCACAAAACTCTTTGAAGCATGAAAAAGCCTCATCTTTATGCCGCAAACAATAGACCCACATCTTCCTTGTGTGATCATCAACAAAAAGTTGAAAGTACCTGTACCCTTTATGAGAAGGTGTCATAGAGCCACATAGATCAGTATGCACCAGCTACAAAGGTTGGCTTGCATGATGCTCACTAGGATAGAAGGGTGCTCTATGTTGTTTTCCAACAATACAACTAGAACAAATAGCACTCGACTTCTCAAGTGAGGGAAGCCCTTTTACCATGCATTTATTACTAAGTGTTAGTAAGGACTAGTGCTTAAATGACCAAATCTATGATGCCAAAGCAGAGCAAGATCTTCATCCTTAGTCACTAAGGCTTGATTATTAGCAAATGTATCAAGCTTGAACATTTTACCAATCTCAATAGCACTGGCAACAATTTTTTCATTTTTAGACTTATCTTTGATAAGACAAATCTTTTTATCTTGATTGCTATCAAACTCAATCCTAAGGTTGTGGTCAAGAAATTGATTAACAAAAAGGAGATTTTTGGTAAGTCTTGGCACATACAAGACATTAGTAAGCCTACAATGATTGATGTCAAACTTCAAAGAGATGTCACCAATACCTTTGATTTCACGGGTGGTATCATCTCCAAGAGTGACTGTACCATGATGGGGTTTCAATGTGAGAAACCAGTCCTTTTGTCCATTCATGTGCTTTGTAGCACCGGAGTCCACATACCATATGGAGGTTGATTGTGAACCATCATCTAAAATGTGGGTTGAAAGCACGTATTCGTCATCTGGAGAATCTTCTGCTTCAACAACATTGCTTTGTTGTTTCTGTTTGTTCTTTTGCTCCCATTGTGGTTTGTCACTTTGAAGTGGCTTCTTTGGATGTGGTTTGTTGGATGATCCTTTGTTGAAGGAATTGTACAAACAATTTTTCACATCATGTCCAACTCTTTCACATATTGGACACTACTTCATAAGCTTCTTGCCTTTATGACGAGTGGTCATGGCATGATCCTCCTCCTCATGTTCATATGTTAAAAATTCTTCTTTCTGGAGTAGATTCACAAGCTTCTCAAAAGTGGGTGTCGTCTTTGCGGCATTCAAAGTCGTCACAAAGACTTTATACCTCTAAGGTCGTGCCCGAAGAACAATAGGCACCAAAATTGTATCATCAATTGTTTCTCACAATGCTTGTAAGGAGGCTCTCAATTCTACAATCCTTTTGAGAAAGGATTCCAACCGTTCTTCGTTCTTCATCTTTAGGCTATGTAGCTAACTCTACAAATTTAGGATCTGATTATGATTCTTCGCCTCATACACCGTCTTGAGCTTGTCCAATGCATCTTTGGTTGTGGACGAGTCGCGGATAAAACGCTGAACATCATCAGACACTGAACAAAATGATCAATTTTGCCTTTCTATCAGCTTGATCAAATTTCTTTTGTGACATGTTGTGGTTCCACTGACCCCATCTCCCCACGGAGCAACTGAGAATCATGAAGAAGGAATTTTGGAAAACTTCCTGCGATTGTGATTACCTAAATATAGACACTATTTTGTTCTATTTCGTGTCTCTAAAAACAAGGACTCGCCGCAAAGGATTGTATAAGATAGAAACAAAATCAATGCCCTTAAATCTTATAATAACCTATATTGAATCTCACCTAGTCTAGGTTTAAATCACACTCATGGTATTAAAATATCATTTAAAGTGAACTAATCAGCAATAAAAATTCATCTTACACATTGTTACGGCTGCATTCTTTCCCCGTTACAAAACTCTTTGTTTTGCAAGGCTAGCATTGTGTGAAATGGATATACATCACACTCAGCATTACCACTGACAGATCTGGAACTTCTCAAAATGTTGCACGAGAAGCGAAAGCCACAATAGAGAGAAACAAAATATGGTTTTCTCCAGGATAGGAAATACACCGATTTACACAAACCCGAAAAACAGCAGTCTCCTCAAATTCTCGGGCTTGATAGGAGCCTCGAAGAGCAGCGCTATGAGCCTGGAAATGAAGATTCGGGAGTGGTGCCTCCACATTGAAGATTATAATGTCTTCTATCACAAACTTCATGCGGAAATTATGTGTAATTTGATCCGCCTCCTGGGAATGCCAGCGTGTAAGGACAACTGAGCACCATCCGGGGAAAAGAAGTTGCTCCAAACCGCTCCAAAGACATCAGTCTGTTGAATGAGGCAGATACCGATGCGAGAGATCAGTGTAGGTGAATGCCACAGCTTCAATCTAAGTTCTGCAATGCATCCTCATGCTACAGGCTACAAAGCCTTTGACCAATCAGAATGTTCGTGTGGATTTCACCAACCAAGTCATGAGCCAAGCCTTAGATCCTCGATTCAATCAGTCACAGCAATATAGAAGTCTCTGCAGAATGTAAAAGGCATTCACGAGTCTAATGTGCAGGTCTGCGGCTTGGAGATGGAGCCTCTCGTTCTTGAGATCGGAAGTAGAGGATGCAGTTGTAACAAGAATCAAGGCTTCAAACACTGAAGGTCTCCAGTTCGCAGGCAAAACACAGGCCAGTGATGTAAAACTGCCAGCAAACAAGTCCCAAAAGAGATGACCAATCAATTAATGATCAAATCGACTTTGCCAGCAGGCTAAGACTTCGGCTTAGGTATATCACTAAATAATAGGCACAGAAGTGTTTTATGCTCTGATACCATATTAACATTTGCAGAGCAATCGAATATCTTGCATTACATTATGAGACACATTTATACATAAAGGAAAACAATAACCGTGTATGCACAGGTTCAACAAATAGCTTAAACAAGCTATCAAATAATAACAAACCCAAACCAAACAATAACAAGCAAAACAAACTAACAATACAAGGAGTAAATGATGGAATACCCAACAGTAAGACTTTATATGAAACAACTTTTTTGAATCATGAACTACAATAAGACTCGTGAATTCATCCATCTTTTTAACTTGATATTTGTGTATTTGATAAAACTTTTGGAACATCAAGTCTGAGAACTATGTAGAGCATTGAACTAGCTTTTCAATGTTGTAAGAATTGTCAAAGATCCGAGATAAAATGTATGTGCCTAGAAGCGAAAAAGAAAATAGATCTAACTTCAACATGCACTAAAGCTCACCAAAATCAAATTTTAGGATAGGAAAGTTACTAGCACCACTAGAAATTTCTTGGAACCAACTTTCTCAATGATGCTTGTTTGTGAAAATCCAAGTTTGTATATCCAAGTTATGCCGAAAGTGAAAAAAATAGCTCCTTTTGGGCAAGGTGAATGAGAGTCGGTTGCCCTACTATGGCAACCCAACGACAAGAGGGAAACACCGTATATTCTAGCAACAACTTGGCAACGTGATGACGACTAAGTTACACGATGACTGTGACTTAGCAGTAGATCGACGATGGTTGTGGGATTGGTGACACCACTATCCTAGGAAAGGACTAGGTGGCAGAGCAATGGTTTTAACATGGGTGGTGGAGTGTTGGAGGTGAAGACATAGTCACTACTAGCAGTGGGGGTTTCAATAGGAAAATTTGTTGGCAGCTAACGAGGAAAAACAATACCAATATAAAAAATGTCGAAGTTGCAAAAAAATTGCCAAATAATCTATATCTGATGCTACAAACCTAAAATAATCATCAAAATCCATTAAAAAATGCTAGAAAGATTTGAATTTTACCACATAAAAATCAGCTTTATCAACGAAAAGATTGTCTTAAACCTACATAGAAGCCCAAAAAACTAATGCAAAATGGTCAAATTCCTATGCAAATACTATACGACACCACATGGTTTTAGGAATCCATATAGTTGTACAAATTTTATGCATGAAAATAAAGACCACCAAAAAAAGTTGTCCAAATTTTTTTCTCCAATTTCGATGAATTGACAATCAATCTTAGAGTTTTTGGATGTTATGAGTGTAACGATGAGGTCCATTTTTTCTCTAGGATGTACTGTTTGAATGTTACTGAATCTCTAAGAAAAAAGATAAAGAGTTATAGAACTGATGCTCTAATACCATGTTAGAGATTATACTTGAACCCCACTACTCCCAAAGATCACCTATAATCAAAACACCTATCACAAAAAAGAAAAAATAATTGCTTTCCTATGAAAGCCTTGAGAATTCTAATGATCCAATAATGAATGAATAATACAATATACAATGAGTTATCCTTGATAAAGGATTAAAAAGCAATAAATGAAACCATAGGTGAGGATTAAATTAGATCATGGCATGTGTAATAATCTTGATTTGAGACAAAAAAGTACATGACCTAAGTAAACTTAAATATGCTACTGTAAAAGGAGACCTAATAATTAATTAATTATTTAGATAATTACTTTTTCACTCTAATAGCTCTCAATGATCATCTCCCAACTTCTTTGGTTACTTATACTTCAAGTTCTTCTAGGATCTAAGCAATCAACAACTCCCTTTCCTAATAGGAGGAAACTATCCAAGTCCTTAAGGACAATTTTCTATAGGTACAAAACCACATGAAGTAATAGATGGATTAGAATAAGTCTAAGCATATCTTTGAAGTTGATGATTAGATCGTTTTGTTTCTACATATTTACAATTAGTCATCCTTGTGCAACATGATGGATTATAAGTCAAGTTTAAAACTTTATGGCACTTATCAATGGTGCGCATACGTGAGATGGCATATGAACTTGAAACTTCCCTCCTCTTCAAAGATCCACCTAGTTTTCATGATTCTCACCTCAAGAGTGTTATTGGGCTCGTGAGACAAGCTCTAATAGACCTCCCCACATTGAATGGGGAGGAATCCATCTTTTTGAAACTAGGGGCAATCTTGAACTAACACACCAAGTAACTTTGAACCTTTTCTATTGAAGATGTTTTATTCCAATGGAAGGTCGTGGAACTTGAAGATGACACATGGGAGCCAACCAACATTCTATCCGAGTTTCCTCATATCAAGCTTTGAGGATTTCTTTTAAAAGGAAATAGAATGTTTCAAACCCCCATACTATTTTATGCATATCAAGTATTAGTTAGTATTAGATTCCATGCACATGCTTTGTAAGTCACCCATATAATAAATTATAATAAAGTATTTATCTTGTGCATGGACTAGTAGTAATTGTCTTATCAAGACTTTATATTGTAATAACTTCCCAAAAGTAAAGCATCTTTAATATTGTAATTGGAGATTGTGCTATGTTAGGAGGATTGATTCATTGAAGTGATGTTGCAAACATAATATAAAAACATTATGTTGCTCTATATTTCCATGTACACCTATGTATTGTATTTATTTTATTAGCAAGTTCTTTTCAAATAATACTTCTAAAATAAATGCTTGAAATTAACTAAATAAAACAATAGCACTTAGCTCTAGATTAGATGAAGACTTGACTCTAACAAAACTTGCCAATTGATTTGTTAGTGTTATAAAATTAGGACATGTCAAAAAACTACCTTGAGACTAAGAAATTCGCTATCCAATGTTCTAGTTCATTTATGAGCTTGTATAATTGCTCTCCACATCAACAGATCTCAACCTTATTCAACAAACTAAATCTTGTGAATATATTTGAGCTACACTAAGTTTGTTGTCAAGAACGTGTTCACCTTAATGTTTGCACTAGTGTCTGAAATGACTAGTATCAACACCATTGACGAGCTTGCTAGGCTAGAATGGTTCTCCTCTAGTCAAACCATTGTTATTGATTCAACAACTGGGTATAATGTTTGAAGACAATAGGTAATCATGTAGCATGCCTAGGATGTTGATATCATTTGTATTCTATGCCCTTACGATGATGCAATGTATAACTAAGTTATAAGATTCCTAGATATGTACTATGATAGGTGTTCAAAATGAAATAGGGTGTCCTTTAATACAACACTCTAGCATGATTTGAAATATTTTGCACTATAATTAGCTCATAATAGTTAGTTGGACGGAGTTGGCTTGGGGCCAAAATTAAATTTTGAATTTGAAAGCTTGAGGGTCAAATTTGCATCCAAATTTCAACAAATCAAGTTCATTTCTACACCACAAAAGTGACTCAAGATAATAAACAACTAAGAGGATCTTCGGATATGCAAAGATGGAGCCGAGTTAGGTTCAGCTTATTTGCCAACTTGCACATGAAAAAACATCATTTTGTACACTAGTTATTGCAGTAGGAACAAACAAGTCAGGTTAAGTCTAAAACAAGGCGGGGTAAGGTGTGCATTTTTCACCATTTCATGAATATAATCTATTCAAACCAATAAAAAAGAACATTGTTGTTTATAAACTCAAATTGAAAAATTCCATATGAGGGTTTAATTTCTAAAAGAGGATCTCATATATATTAGCAACTCTTCCACGATGAAAACTTGTTAAAAGCTAGTTATAAGGTGATTTGTATAAAATTTTAGATAGTAATAAAAATGAGCGATGTAAACCAGTAGTTAGTCCCATTACAAAACATAACAAATCGCTCAAAAGAATAATATCAGGAAACTATTGTTTTCTAGTTGTCTTCCACTAAGCCCTGCACAATTACCCTATGCATTAAACAACTAATCAACCGTACAAACTAGAACTTGTTTCTCCACCATATTTCAATTATTATCTTGGAAACCTCATGCAATACATGAAGTCATCTGCTATTTTACAGTGTAAAGTAGTATTAGCCTTCAAGTTTCTAGCTGATTCAAAGAGACAAAAATATAACTTGGCCGTAGAGTGGTCAGCTGCAAGATCTGTGAGTGAATATATACTATAGCCCACAAGGAAAATATTCACACAGCTGATTTTGTCAAGCCTAGCTTATTCTGATCGAGACGTTCAAGTATCCAGTTGCGCCCAGAACTAGGAGATGTAGGACTTTCCAACCGCAAAATCTGTTTGTGAAAATTGGGAAGTGTACTTCTATGTCCAATGCTTATATACGTAATTCCTGCAGCTTCAATCTCTTTATACAGATAAGCCTGCAGTACACCAATTAATGTAACATTATTAAATAATTTGGCAACCGTTTAAGCTTTCTGCTCCTTGATAGTTCCATGAGAATACATCACAGATCAAATGAAATTCAGAAGCACAACTGTAGTAATTTATAAAAATGGCGATCATATAAAATAGTGGTTTCCATTGAAAGAAGTCTATGCCCATTGAACTGTCATTGAAAAGCACAAATTAGGTGCAGAAAAAGGTCAAGAAACTGTCAAACGTATAATACACACTAAATAATAAAAACGTTCAGATATAATGCAAGCCAAAGACCACATTATAATCAATCTCCATAACATCAGACTAGACCAAAACTATTTCAAGTTGGAAGCTAAGCTTCATGAGTTATATAATTTGGTTTTTATGTTGAGTCTTCACAAATCTTTTGCAGCTATTTTTTTTTTTCTGGGATTTGACCCATGTACTTCTTAATCATCTCATGATTACCTTAATGAGTTATCATTACACTATTTAATTTTTTTATCGTTTATATGGTAATAATCACAAGGCAATGGAACCTACTTAGCACACAAGCATCTTAAGTGTTTGTTAGTAGATGGAGCAATGATGAATACATTCCTAATTTGTGCTTTTCAACCTCTAGACTCTTTCACCGTTGATAAATCTTTTGGAGCGTATATCAACTTGTGAGTCACCCTTGTCTTACAATTCTTACAAATATGGGATTAACCCCACACATGTTTTTATTTAAAGGAGTGAAGGCTTTCACAAGTTATTCTAATTAGAATATTGTGCTTTTAAACCTCTAGACTCTTCCCCATTGATAAATCTTTTTGGAGCATATAGCATCTTGTGAGTCACCCTTGTCTTAAAATTCTTACCAACATGGGATTAACCCAAATAAAAACCACACATGTTTTTATTTAAAGGGTGAAGGCTTTCACAAGTTATTCTAATTAATTTTTTGATTTGAAATTTTTCCTCATCTATGTTGATATAAATCACAAGGTAAGGGGATCAGTTTATGTAATGTCCCCATTTTTGGGTTTTCTTGATTTGCAGTTGAAGATGGTTTTTTGGGTTGGTGTTTGCTTGACCGAAGGGTAATTTGATGTTACCAGTGAGCTCAGTCGGTTTAAAGGAGTTCCACGATGCTTTTAAATGTTATTTCTGACTTTCGGTTTGGCCTCCAAGATTCTTGGAGGGAGCTTTTATTTATAGAAAGTCACCCAGTCGGCTTCGTTAATCATTATTCTTTACCAGGATCACTCCAGTGCAGTTAGTGTTCGATTTCAATGTATTTCGGTAGATCCCGCAAAATGAGTATATTAATGGCTTTCTTTTAATTAATTTACTAAGGTTGCCAAATATTAATTAAAATATTTAAAAGGCCCCTTAGTGATATAGCTCGTCGAATCGGGATGAAATGTTTTAAATCAGGGATGCATTAAACGGGGACCTTGTGTGTCAAATTATCATTATTTTAATGAAAAGGTCTTTTCCGAAGCTAAAGGGGAGTTCTAATTAAAAAGTGAATTTTAAATAGAAGCTTCTGGAGAGTTTGGTGGAAAAAATATAAAAGGGGGTTATGAGAGCTCATTTCGTTATGTCAAATTTATTTGATTTCTCTTATTGAAACCCTTGTGGGTCAAGAGATTGAACCTAGTTCATCTCAACCTCTGGAGGACGGAAACCCTCTAGGGAAGATCAATTTCAGTGGTGAAACGATTCCACCCTAGTTGGTTTGGGGGAAGATCATTCAAGTCTTCCAATTGCACGATATTGCAAATTTGTGAGTCTCCTTTGGAAACAAATTTGGAGACAAACGATAATAGATTCCTGCATATTCAATGGTTGAGGATTATATTCAAGTTTCCAGTTTGGAGTTGATTGCATTGTTGGTTGATGGATATTTCCTTTCTTTTAGATTGGACGAAATACATAGAAGGCTGAATATTTGTATGGGACTGTGGGAAGTCAAGGAAAGTGATTGTTGGAGGCTGAGCTAAGTCTGAAGGGAGGTCGTGGGTTTATATGACAGGGACACCTAGCTGTATACACTCCTCTTTGCTAGCAGTGAGTCTTCCAGCTCAGACGCCAACCTTGCTGCATGCATTGAGAGTTTATTACCATAGTCGTGGGAAAACAAGGAGAAGACAGCTAGAGTATTACAAGCTGGTAGCGGTCTTGTGCTGAGTATTATTGTGCATTCTAGGTGCAATTTATGAAGAAGAACAGCAGATACACAAGCTGCCCTAACTCATTCTAGCCGTGGGTCTTCATAGCTAGCGGGGGAACCTTCATTAGGATCTGTGCTTAGCTTAATGGCTACTGCATGGGGATTCCAGAATGATA
The DNA here is from genome assembly GCA_007115665.2 of Sequoiadendron giganteum. Taxonomy (NCBI): domain Eukaryota; kingdom Viridiplantae; phylum Streptophyta; class Pinopsida; order Cupressales; family Cupressaceae; genus Sequoiadendron; species Sequoiadendron giganteum. Next base: position 376,386,916 of record CM021102.1, read on the forward strand.
ACTGAGGTTGTTGTATTCCTGAGCATTCCATATTCCAGGTCAGAGTTTATGTTGAAAACATTTGGAATTCTAAGCTTTAATGTTAGTATATGAAGTCATAGTTCATTTGGAACAATGCCATTGTAACCCTGCTCCTAACAGTGATACAGACTGAATATAACAGCAGACTATGGTTTGTGTTATACTTATGTTTTGTATCTCAGACCTTATATTTTCTGAGTTAGCATGAGCTATTTGCATGCTGGGTTGTTATATGTCAATACAATACATTGCAAAAGTTAATACTGGACTGTAGTTGCTATTGCCATTTACATGAAATACATTTGAGAGGAGTTTACATTCCTGTTGCTGCAATGTATGAGTTCCAAACTGAAATCTTTCAATATATATGCTGCTGTTTATATTGAGTTCAATGAATGTGAAATGCAAATTGTTTGACAAAATGGTACATGTGTCAAACTGAATTTATTGGAAAATTATCATGCAAATTTAGAGGGGTTCTTACAGTGGTATCAGAGCACAAAAATTCTATCAGCCTATTGGGCAACTGATCCTTGTTGCAGGTAGTCAATTTCAGATCAGAATTTCAATTGGGCATTATGACTACTCTCAGTGATCAAATGAACTCTTTGCTTGAATCTATGAGGCAAAATCAGGTTGATTTTGAAAAAGTGGAATACATGGTGAAAAGAACAAGAGGCTACCAGAGTCTTTCAAGAGAAGCTGAAACTTATAGGTAAGAAGCTAGAACACTTACATCAGTCAAAAGAAGTTCTACTCAGCACATTGGAAGAAGCAAAAAATTGTCTATGCAAGGTTGATCGATTACCTTCTCAGTTGATGCGTCAAGCTATAACTCCATTGGTGCACTCTTTGGTTAAGTCAACGCTTATGAGACATTATGATGAAGAGGTAAGACTTGCAGTTGTCACTTGCATTAGTGAAGTCACAAGAATTACAACCCTTGAAGCACCCTATGATAATGACATTATGAGGGAAATACTTCAACTGACTGTGGAGAGCTTTCATGGGTTACATGATGTCAAAGGCCCTACCTTTGGAAAGAGAGCTAAAATTTTAGAAATTATGGCAAGGGTTAGGTCATGTGTCTTTATGACTAATCTCAAGTGTGATGACCTGATTCTTCAAATGTTCCACTACTTCTTAACCAAAATCAAAGACGACATCCAGACAATGTTAAAACAAGCATGCTATTTTGTCCCTGATGTTAAAACAGTTGCACTCAAATTTGTTGGTCATTTGGAGAAAGGAGCAACATGTCTCAAGCGTAGTTTATGATTTCTCAAAAAGATTGGTTGAGCAAAAAGTTGAGAAGTTCAAGGAACAGTTGACTGAAAAACTAATCTCATTTGGTATACAGGTCCCAAGATCACCCAAAAAGAGCAAAAACCGAATGAGAAGAGAGCGACATTGTTTTTCATGTCAGGAGGATTGGACTTCTAATCACATATGTGGGTTCAATAAAGATGGAACCAACGTAGTGTTGTGCCAACAAGAAGACACTTTGGGCTGCAAGGAAAAAGAATTAATAGATGTTACAAGTAAAGGTTACACACGTGTCCTAGTGGGTAATTTGGAGATTGTGATTGATAAATCTTGTGAAGAGTTGGATTCTTTTGGCGGTTCCATGTGTGACTCACTGTCCCACTTTCTCTACATGAAAAATGTGTGACATCATTTAGTGAGTTAGCTGAGTTGGATGATGAGTACAAAGAGCAAATTGTGCCCTCTTGTGTTATAACACCTAATGATGGTATTGAAGATGATTCTATGTGTGGGACTAGCGCTGCCCTAGTTCCAAGTCAACAAGGGTGCAAGGATGATGACGTAGAAGAAGACATATGTATGAGTCAAGTGCTTCAAGGCCAATCTGATGATTCTTCATGTGAAGCAGAAGTTGTTCATAAGTCCAATAGTCCACATAAATTGGATAACCAATTGAGAGTTAATGAAGATAAGATTGTTGCAGCATTGACATATTATGATAGAATTCACAAACTGATTGAAGATCACCTTTGGAAGACTCAACTTGAGAGAAGACAAAAAGGTATTGAAGAAGAATTTTTTCATGCTAGTTTATAAGTAATCAAAGAAGCCCTGGTGGCAATGAAATCAAACTATTTACATCTTTTAGATCGTAACCATCTCCTCAACCTCACTGAAATCTATTCAGATGCATTGAGAGGGAAAGAGGAAGAAGTTGACCAACTCACCTTCGAGCTTATGAACATGTAATGTCCCCTTTTCTAGCTCGCATGGTATGATGTTGTCGTTAGCCTATTTCTCCTTGGCTCCGTAGGCTAACCAGGGCTTTTAAGGAATCTTGAGGATTTTGGCCTAGGCAATTTTCGTTGCAGGTCAATCCGGGGCGTCTGGAGGCAGTTTTGGTATACTTACTATTTTAAGTAAGTAATTAATGTTATTAATAGCAATTCATCAGGTGGGTCGTGATCTCCAGTGACAGTGCCTTTTCAATGGAAGATTGGTTATTATCGTCAGATGATTTCAGTTCCATTGGTTTAATTCGTCTTCGCATTAATAAAGTTTAAGTTATAAAGTTAAATCCAATTATTTAACTTTATTATTGTGAGCCTAAAGTTAAGTGGGAAAATGAATAGTAAAAGGGGCCCTTATTTTTAAATACATGAGACATCAAAAAGGCAAAAAGGAAGTTTATGTTTTATCCCACATTGGTCAAAAGTGTGAATGAGCTCTTATAAGAAGCTTATAAAAAGTGTTGCAAGGGCTCATTTTCAGCATGCTTGGTTTATGCTTGATTATTATATTCTCTTGGAGAATTCTGGGAAGCTTTGGCTTTCAGCAGGTTTGAGGACAGAAACCCTCAAGCTTGGAGGCAGTGGATGAAAACCCATTATCTGTTGGAGATATTATTCAGGTGTCTCACTTTGTGCTTCAAATTCATATGCTGTTGTATTTTCCACTGAAGATTTTAAGGAAATATTCATATTTAATTTCAGATCTTTATTTCAGTTTGAATGTTAGATGATTTTCAGAATAATCTGATGGATAAATAGAAATCAGTTTGCATGCAAATTGTTTGTTACATTTTTTGTGGAAGATTTGGGGAAAAATTAGGGCAAAAATCCATAAGGGATCTTTCAGTGGTATCAGAGCGCAAAAATCTTGCCAGCCTGTGAGGTTGAAGTGCAGCTTGTTTGCCTAATTTTTTTAAAGCCACAGTTAAAAGGCAACGCAGCTAGTGAGACAAAACAAGGAGACGATTTTATCATAATAATTAAATCGTGGCTTCTTTTGAGATTGCGATTTATTCCCAAGCTTAGTTCAAAGCCAAGGATCGCATAGTTAAGAACTGGTGCACTTGCATATAAGACAAAATTACTATTTGGAAGGAATCGACAGTTTCACCTGGCGGGAGGTGCTAGCTAGAAGGTAAAAATTAAATGATCGATATTTGCAGAGAAGACAAAAATAACATTTGGCTAGATATCAGGAGCTGACAAAAGACAAGAAAATCGTATTTCACAAAGAATTGAGGCGCAGCTATTAAAATGAATTCTTTATTCGATTCTCAGCAGATAAGACAAAAAAAAAAATCGTTGAATGCCAAGCTATGAGTCAGCAAGAAAAGACGATTTCTGAAGGATCGTATTTCTTCTCAAGTTTAGACGCAATTACTTCCTTCTTGAATTCGCTTCAATTCCACTAAGAATATTTCAGAGAGCCGCTGAGAGACAAGGAATAGCCAATAAAATAGCTGGAGCAATAATTTATTGGGATAATCGAGAGTCCAAAGGGGAGACATCATCAGTTATTGATGAAGACAAATCAAATCGAATTTTTCATAAAGTCAGGACACGACTCCTGGAGTAGGCCGCTACAGACACAGCAACGCATTCTTTGAGATGAATCAATATTTTATGAGGAAACTAAAGCTTCTAGAGCCGTCAAGAATATTGAATGCCATTTCTGTGTTAAGTGTGCAGCCTGATAAAAGACAAACCAGTTATATATTGGTATCTCTGAAGAAGGCGCCACCTGTGTATTGGAGTCAAAGATAAGAGGGACGAAAATCTTAAAAGTCATGGCAAGACAAAGGAAAAGATATTATCGCAGCTATGATGCTGATTGCTGAGAATAATATTATGAGAATCAAGCCAGATATATGAGGAGTCAGGTGACATGGAAAGGAGGGGACGATATCCTTGGATTCTATGAATATTCTCCACGTGCCGCTTCAAGACAACAATAGTCGTTTATTCCTGGAGGACGACCTTGCATACTAGAAAGTGGTGATATCTCAAGTGTTGTTGGCACTGCATGGAGAAGAGAATTTTGGAAGGAATTTGAGTCTCAGGTTCTTATTTCATTGCATTTACATTATATCACAGACACACACAACAGTTGTCATAGTCCAGTTTGTTCCTTTGATGTACCACTGTCACTGAACTGCTGAGCTGTATATTTGAATGAAATCAGACTATTTGTATTGCTGGTCTGTAATCTTTGGAGTAATCATTAGCAATCCATTTGACACAAGTGATTTTCAGCCTTTACAAGATTGCATGACAAATGTTTGCTAAAATGCCTTCTTGCTGGAAGTAATCATTTGTATAGATAGTCGCATGATAATTGTATGACTAAATGTCTGATTACTGTAGCTACATCAGTACATGAGTTACAAATCATTCTATGCATCACAAACATAAAATCAAACACCAGCAAATACACAGTTGCAGCTCAAGTTGTTGATGATATTCCTTGAAGTTAAATCAACAAAACAGGGTCAGATTTATCAGGGGATACTACAGGCTGAAATATATACAGCGAAAAAGGTCGTCATGGCAAAGTTGTTTAGCAATAAACAGGCATGTAAAGAAATTGAACAAACACAATACAAGGTCATACGTAGTTTGCAACGTTTAGATAATTCACTGTCAAAGTTTGGACTCTCCAGAGGATCATCTTCACGTCCGTCTAGCAAAGGTCCAACACCACAAGACAAAAAAGCGGTGGTGATTAGCATGTTTGAGGAGTATAGCATCCTTCCCCAATATGTTAAGAAGAATCTTCCTTTCAAGGACTACATGGACAACCACCCAAAAGTTTTCCACAAGACTGAGCATGCAAGGAAGGAATATCACACTATAGCTCATGAATTGTTCGTACATGGAATGGATAGAGTATCTTCACATATGGTTGTTACAACTCTTCATGAGAATGATTTGGTGTCTTCGAGTTCAGATGAGGTATGCAAAAATTTATATGATGAATTTGTTAGACATGCTGATTTGACTCAAGGAGACATTAGGACAACCTTGGGAAATGATTTGTCTACATCATCCTTGCAAGAGATTTCTCAAGAGGCTTCTACTTTAGAGGCTAGCCTAGATCATGTTAGTGATTTGAATAATCATGATGTGGAGGCGATGGAACAAGTGGAAAATGTTGAGGAAGGATCTACAAATGTTGGCATGCAAGATATGAGTGGCAAACATGGGGATTGCATGGAAAAGTTGAGCCATAACAGTTCTGATTTTCATGATAGTAGTAAGGAATCTTTACATCCGCATGAGACAATAGTGATTTCACAGGGAAGCGATGTTTCTACAGAGTTGTCACATGTTGGTACGAAAGATTTGGGTACTAATGATGCAATTTATGATGAAGATTCATGCCACAATGAATCTGATCTTTCGTATCAAATCGTAGAAAACAAATTACAAAATTTATTTAATGGTAATGAATCCCAGGATCGTGATTTGGATGGACATGCAGTTGCTTTGGTAGCGTAAGTGTGTGAAGATATGGTCAAAACAACAACTTCTACCTTGCTAGTTGAGCCATCATTTGAGGTACATAGCAGCAGTACCATTGGTGATATTGTGAGTGAAGTTGATCGCACTCATGATGCTGCTTATCGGATAGTGAGCAATGATGATTCAACCTCATATCATAGTGCAGACTCTAAATCAGAAAACTTGCATGTGGGTGTTAAGTTCCAAGGTCTTCATCATTTGGTAGGGCAACTAAAGGCGAACGACAATATGATTGCCACAGCCATAGAGCATTTTGATGTTGCTCATCAGATGTTGGCCCTTCATGGTTGTAGTACTCCCGTGACAGATGAGCACGGAGAGAGTGGTCTTTCCCTTGCAGAATCTCATGTACTTCGAGAAGCAATTGGAATAATGAAGCAAAATTACCTACAACTACTTGTGGATAGAGATTATCTTCTCGAGTGGGATTGCATCTGTCATACGACATTGAAGGGAAAGGAAGAGGAGGTTGATGAGCTCACTCATGAGCTTGAGGTGACTATGGATTCTTTGAAGAGCACTCAATTGGCCCTTCAGGAGTCACAATCATGGATAGAGGAGCTTACTGTGGAGTTGAGTTTGGCACAATCTTCACCATCTTCAGATATAGTTTAGGTTCCCATGGCAGCAGTTGGTGAGGAGCATGTATCCACGGATTTTGGTTGTGAGCAGGTTGAGGATGTGGTTACATCCATCACGGTTAAAGATGCAATCGATACAGATGGGATGAGTGCATTGGTTGAGAGCTGCAGGGAACCACATGTTGCACCAAGTTCTCTTGAGATTAGTCCCATGTTAGGTGATGCAGGTCAGATTATTGATAGCTCTTGTGACATCATAGTCGATACACCAGAGAGTTGTGTGACAACTCATGACACTACTCCATCTTCTTCACAGGGAATATGCAGAGTATCATCTAGTTGGGAGATTGATTCTTATGTTGATTTGTTTACCTCCCCTGGAAGCAAATCAATCATTTCATCCCATGCAGTTGATTATGATCGGCAGTTTGTTGAGCCAATTCAGGAGTACAATTCAATTTATTGTTCCAGGGATTCAGAGATGGATGATTCAGATCCACATGGAGTGATTGTTCAATTTGTGAATAATCCATTATTTGAGTTTGATGGTGGATTGATCTATGATAATCTACTCTTCGAGTTGGAAGCCAATCACACTCTTGATACTAGTTCAGGGTTGAGCGATAATCGCAGTGTTTGGGATCGTTCCAGTGCATCGAGATTCCAAACAGGGCTCACGAAGGAGTTTTATAGGGTGTACACGGTGAGGAGTACTTGCAATTTTGCCTTTGATCCACCTGTACATGATTTGTATTCGATGAAAAATTCTTGTACGCATGATGATTCTTGTTGCACGATCGAGGGAAACCAGTCATTTTTGTGCTCAAAGTTACCATCTTCAAAAGACGAGACTAGAGGTTGCAAGTATTCGATTCAGTTTTTTGCAAGGGATTACTTGCAGGATCAGAGGATGGACTACCATCATGCTGGTGAGTACCTGACAGAGTTTGCCACTTCTGGGTTTCAATGGTTGAGAGGACTTCCAGGAGATTTTAGTGGCAGTGGGCATGATGGTTTGGTTAGTTATCACATCCATGGGAGTTTAGCAGGAGTTGTAGAGAGATGTTGTGTTACAGACACTTTCAGATGTTCTTATCTTCGCATGATAGATGGATGTGAGGTTCGGTATTTTTGGGATCCAGGCGGCAACAGGTTTGGCACTGTGTATTGGACGGGTCCCATTGGGTTGCTTCAGCATCTGCAGCATGGTGAAGTGGAGATCAAATTTGAGCAATGGAGGTCTGAGGGTGTTTTTTATAGTAGACTTCTATTCTAGATTTGGGATCTAGGTATTTTATGTTGGACACTCTCTAATATGTTCAGGGATCCTTTGTGTGCATCAGGGTTTTGGTCTGAGCTCATTGGGGAGTATTGTTGCATGTGCATGATGTTGCTTCACAGTTTGTGGTTTATGGTGTTTTTATCAGGGTGGAGCAGTGGGTTGGTTGATGTTTGGTTGAGGGCAAGCAATCTTGGGAAGGGAGGACTGTAATGTCCCCTTTTCTAGCTCGCATGGTATGATGTTGTCGTTAGCCTATTTCTCCTTGGCTCCGTAGGCTAACCAGGGCTTTTAAGGAATCTTGAGGATTTTGGCCTAGGCAATTTTCGTTGCAGGTCAATCCGAGGCGTTTGGAGGCAGTTTTGGTATACTTACTATTTTAAGTAAGTAATTAATGCTATTAATAGCAATTCATCAGGTGGGTCGTGATCTCCAGTGACAGTGCCTTTTCAATGTAAGATTGGTTATTATCGTCAGATGATTTCAGTTCCATTGGTTTAATTCGTCTCCGCATTAATAAAGTTTAAGTTATAAAGTTAAATCCAATTATTTAACTTTATTATTGTGAGCCTAAAGTTAAGTGGGAAAATGAATAGTAAAAGGGGCCCTTATTTTTAAATACATGAGACATCAAAAAGGCAAAAAGGAAGTTTATGTTTTATCCCACATTGGTCAAAAGTGTGAATGAGCTCTTATGAGAAGCTTATAAAAAGTGTTGCAAGGGCTCATTTTCAACATGCTTGGTTTATGCTTGATTATTATATTCTCTTGGAGAATTCTGGGAAGTTTTGGCTTTTAGCAGGTTTGAGGACGGAAACCCTCGAGCTTGGAGGCAGTGGACAAAAACCCATTGTCTGTTGGAGATATTATTCAAGTGTCTCACTTTGTGCTTCAAATTCATATGTTGTTGTATTTTCCACTAAAGATTTTAAGGAAATATTCATATTTAATTTCAGATCTTTATTACAATTTGAATGTTAGATGATTTTCAGTATAATCTGATGGATAAATAGAAATTAGTTTGCATGCAAATTGTTTGTTACATTTTCTGTGGAAGATTTGGGGAAAAATTAGGGCAAAAATCCATAGGGGATCTTTCAGAACACTAGGGGTTCCTTGGAGTCCACTCAAGTGGCCCTTCAAGCAGAAATTCAGATTGGTCTTTTCTTACAATTGAATATGGCTTACTTTTCTTTATACAAAGCAGAAAATTCTGTTGCAGCCACATCCAAAATTCAAGAAAGTGACAAAAGGATTATGGAGATCAAACAAATTGTTGGAGGGTTTGATGAATTCCATAAGAACGAAATGTTGCATAATGATTACAGCACTTCCCATATTAGAGAGGTTCAATATGTTGATCAAGATTGGAACCTGCTTGAGGATCATTTCTCAAATAAAGGTGCAACATGCAGTCATGAGATAGCAGATATAATAGGTAATGGAGGCAAATTTCAACGTGATGCACTTTCTGAATTAGCGGATAATGATGAACATCTTGAAACGAGAGAAGGTATGCATGAGATCCATGAAGACACTGATGAAAGGTATGAACTAGTTGCTAATTCTTTGATTGCGAACAGCAGACCGGTATCTTCATATGATTTGATTCCTCATGAGATGATAGATGAAAATTTTATGGATGACACTGGTAAAGTACCTCATCTTGTGGATATTCGAAATTGTATGGCTAAGCATGAAATGGTGTTTGTTGGCCCAAGTCATTCACATGATATGATGTTTCATAATAGTTTTACTATACCTTACTTCATGAAAACACATAGCTACAATGGGCATCAAATTGAGGAAGGGTGTTCAGACTTGGTTCTTTGGTTTCCTATTTATACATTAATGTGTAGGGGCTGTTTTATGGTGCTAATCATGATATTTTCAGACTTTGCATTGATGATAGTTGCCGATTGCATGGATTGGTGTGCACGAGTTTGTCACTATAGCATCTGGAATTGGAATGCTAATGAGACATTACCAATTTATGATAGTTGTTGCCTCAGCATTTCTACGCAGTTGATGTGAACATCAATTTATGGGCAAATGGACTTTGAGCACTTACAGGATTTTTGGCAACAAGTTGTGGGAGGATTTACAAAGCTTGAGTAGTTATTACTAGCTCCCACCAATGTGAGTGATGGATACTGCAATCAATTCGAGTTGTTGATGGATATGTCTGCAAATGTTATTGTGGTGATTGCAGTCGATTGGATGAGTTGGTATGCTCGATATGAGCATATTGACACCTGGGGATTAGGTGTTGATGAGAGGTTAACAGCCTATGATCAGAATGGCATTGTCAAGATGTATGATTCCGAGGATGACACTATTGTTATTGGCTTCCAATTAGAGACTGATTAGTATCACTTCCGAGATAATGTGAGGAGATATGCTGAGGATTTTCCTTTGGGGTTGAGTAGATTATACTTCGTGTTGCCCAGGATCGTGTTAGACAGTGGGATTGCAGACATGGGCTTCACTGAGATGCCTTGGCAAAAGATTTTTCATGATTCAGATTTCAGCCCTCGTAGGTATTTCGGTTTGGGTGTTGGTGATGTTCACTTAGAGCAAGATGAGTGTGTTGTTTTTATCAAAGTAGTGCAATGACAACATGGCGGACATTTGCAGAGATTGACTTGGGACCCTAGAATTACACTTGGCTTCAATTGGTTTTAGTTGCTTGCATACCTTGGCATTGCTTGAGGACACACAATCTTTGCAGTTGGAGATGGTTTTTTGGGTTGGTTTTTGCTTGACCAGAAGGGTAATTTGATGTTACCAATGAGCTCAGTTGGTTTAGAGGCGTTCCACGATGCTTTCAAATATTATTTCCGACTTCCAATTTGGGCTTCAAGATTCTTGGAGGGAGCTTCTATTTATAGAAAGTCACTTGGTTGGCTCTGTCTGTCATTATTCTTCATCACGATCACTCTAGTGTAGTTAGTTTTCGATTCAGATGCATTCCGACAATTTTTGCAAAATGAGTATATTAATGGCTTTATTTTAATTAATTTACTAAGGTTGCCAAATATTAATTAAAATATTTAAAAGGCCACTTAGTGATATAGCTTGTTGAAACCGAGATGAAATGTTTTAAATCAGGGATGCATTAAATGGGTACCTTGTGTGTCAAATTATCATTATTTTAATAAAAAGGTCTTTTCCAAAGCTAAAGGGGAGTTTTAATTAAAAAGTGCATTTCAAATAGAAGCTTCTGGAGAGTTTGGCAGGAAAAGTATAAAAAGGGGTTATGAGAGCCCATTTGGTTATGTCAAGTTTATTTTATTTCTCTAATTGAAACCTTGCGAGTCGAGAGATTGAACCTGGTTCATCTCAACCTTTGGAGGACTAAAACCCTTTGGGGAAGATCAGTTTGAGTGGTGAAACGATTCTAACCTAGTTGGTTTGGGGGAAGATCATTCAGGTTTCCAATTGCACAATATTGCAAATTTATGAGTCTCCTTTGGAGACAAATTTGGAGACAAACGATAATAAATTCCTAGACATTTAGTGGTTGAGGATTATATTCAAGTCCAATTTGGAGTTGATTGTATTGTTGGTTGATGGATATTTGTCATGCCCCGGAAATTGGATCACTAAAAATAATAATAAAACCAAGCGTTGAAATACAAATAAATAAAATAAATAAATAGCAATATAAAACTAAATATTAACAATTTAAATATTATTATTATCATTATAATATAATACTATAAATATTTTAAAAAGTATATAAAACTAATATAAAAACAAATATATACTATATTAATATAAAATAGGCAAATATAAAATAATATACATATAAGTATAAAATAATATAAAATAAGCATGTGTAATTAGAAGGCCAACGATTATGCAGAGATTATGATTTAAAGGCAGTTATTGATAGTATATAGCAGCAAATGTATTTTTTCTAAAAAACAACGATTGGGATTATTAAAGGGAGGTGAAATGTGCCAACCAGTTTTTTCCTTGAATTGTCACAACACAAACCAACACTACGCCAATTGATTAGTGTTAGCTTCAAAGAGAATCAACTGAAATGCACTCAACGCCAAGAATGTGCACACAAGACCCGATGTGGGTGAGGTGCTAACATATGGTGGAGGAAACTGACTTATAACTGAACGTAAATACAACTGAAAGCAGAAAGAGGCGATGAACCAGCCATGAGAGGTTTCCATGCTACCACTCAAATAGTGGGTGGAAAAACAGTACAATTTAAAACATTCATCCATTGCGGCAGGCATCCACTCAATAGTGGGAATTCTCCACTTGACAGTGGGTGAGAAAGAGAGATACAAATGTTTATTCTCCACACTGGCGGTAAACCATCCAGGGGTTACAATATGTTTGCATTAGAATTCACAAGTAAATGCAGTAATAACAATGGCTAGATTAGTACTACTAATTCACAACCTTACAATGAAAGAAATCTGCAATTTACAAGTGTCACAATGATAGAATCAATGCAAATATGTGAAGGATGAATCTTTCAAGTTTTAAACCTCTCAAATACTGAAATTGAAGCCAAAATCTGAACTTATTGAAGTCTGATAACAAAAAACCAACAAACTAAAAATGTCTAACTAACAAACTGTCAATCATTAAAATGCTCACAACTCTTTCAAAATACCTTTGAATGAGCTGAAACGAATTGCAAATGCTCCCTAAGAGGATGGCGCCCAAAAACCAACCCTCAAACTACATCAAAGCTTCACCAAATAATTAACACGAATTCCAAGGCACTTTGAACATGGTACAACCTTCATGAGGGGTGATTTCATTAGATAAAATCAGAATCTTCAAATTAAAATCTGCAAATGCACCAAAGGGGGCGCCTCTAGCATAGAAAACAAAGGAGCCAATACCCATAAGCAAATTAAAATCATACAAAGAGCTGTATATGAAAATCTCCTTCAGCCAAACCATAACCAGCAACATATAAACTAGAAATATCTCGCCAAAACTCCATAGTAATGCTCAATATGTACTTCTGGATGAAGCACACTCTCAAACCACCATCTAGGGAACCATAGTTTCAGGTCCGAAGTGTTACATCCCTCTAATTAGGTCAAGCTCACGACAATGGAATCCTTTGGCCGTTATGGTAGTTGCAGACAATCATTTTCATGAGACCACCAAACTGAGAATAAATAATTGTTTTATTTTATGTGGAAGCATAATAAAAATGAGTTTATTCCTTATTATGTAAATGAAAATGATTATTTTATTATGTGGGGTATTTCTTTTACTCATTAGAAATGGGTCAAGTATAAATATGTGTGATGAGCATTTTATTTTATTTTATTTTATTGATAAGAATGTTCTAACCACAATCTTCGTGTCAGGGGATGCAAATTCATCAACACCGAAAGGGAAAGGAGATATCATTCGGGAGAGGACTTGATTATCAAGGACCATTTTACCATTTGCTCTGAGCCGGCGAAGACCAATATATCGAAGTCATACCTTGACCTTTATTAAATTAAATCAATAATTATTCGGCTCATTAAATAATTATATATAGTCAAATCCCTTAAAAATATATTTTAGTAATATACTTAAGAGTAAATTAAAAATAAAAAGCCTAAATCGAGCTTAAGTCTAGAATTTCCCTCCATGTCGAATTTATTGTCTTGTCGGAAGAGAATGTAATGAGGTTAGTGGAAATTAATTGGGAGAGTGGAGTCGTCGGGAGTTTTTCTTCATTTCTTCTTGGATCGTGTCTTGGGGTAACGGTCGGGGAGGAAGCCATGCAACCGCAATGGCTACTTGTGGCTCAGAGCCTTCTCTTTCCGGGGCATCTTTTCCTTGTTTTGCTTCTGCTTGCGAGAGGTATCAGGGCGGAAAGGGTTAATCCCGCAGGGTATTGTTTCACCGGGATTTTCCTTTCACCTCTGTAGAATCATTCCGCTCCTCCTGAACATGTCTGTACAGCGACGGTCCCTCTAGAGGCGTGAAACCGCAAGAGCATTGAGTCGCGTGTTACCTCAGTCAAGCTTGGCGTCTGGTTTCGAAGTTGAAGCTATCTCCCGTCCCCTGTCGTGTTTCCTGCACCTGAAGACGTCTGAGAATCGTCGGCCCATTTCTATCAGGCATGTAGCAATCCTTGATGTTTGCATGAATAATTATCTCTGCTATTCCTGTACGATTTCATAGAGTAGCTCTATATATTATTTTCGATTCTAGTATAGTCCTTGTGCTTCAAAAGACCTCAACGGTATGGATCTAGAATCAATGTTTAATCTAAAAGTATTTATTGAAGCATCGAGTGTTTCTTTTTGCAGTCTCTGTGATGTCGATTTCTGGTCTGAATGCCATTTATTTTCTGTTATTGAATAATCTTCCTGAGCTTAAACCTGGTTGGACTGAGTGTCTCCATAAATGTTCTATAGATATTAAATGATGAATTTTATCCTGCATGTAGCCTGTTGTCACAACTGAGAACCCCTTGGGTAGATCCTGACATCGTGGATGAGCAACCTGTTCTCATGTCCCTAACTTTGAGTTAGTGTTCTGAAGTCTTGACTCTTCAGACTGAGTTGGCCACCGACTGCTGTAGTGGAACTATGGATTGTAATGGGCCCTCCTTCTGTAACTTCACTTATCTTTGAATTGCCTTATCCTTGTGGAACAATTATCTCATTTAAAATAACCATCCTGAACCTTTATAATCAGACAACAGAAGCTCGAATGTGACTGATCTCTGGGATCAAGAGAGGATTACCCTAAATGTTGAATGTTACAACTTAGACCTGAGTTGAGTTTACCCCGCTATCTGTGCTACTGTTAGGGAATCCTAGGAATACGACCAACTTAAATAAAAGAATAAATAAAAGAAAAACTTAATGCCGAGCAAGGGTGAAGTTGCTGACGGCACAGAAGTGTCAGATCTTCCTAACAAATCCTTGGCCAAGGTATGATGCCAGTTTGGCATAGGTCAGCTCTCATGAATCAGATGCACTTAAGGTCAGAATGGTCCTTCAGATAGGAGGTCCCTCCAGAGAAGGATCGACCTGCGGTGTAGGTTCATGGCACCAGGCTCAAAAGGGCATAATGGTAAATTGATCCTTGATAATTACCCTCGTGAAGGGACGGGTTCTTCAATTGAAGAACACGAGAGGTCCAAAGGCCTTTGGTTGGGCGGTAAAGCCCCTGATGATGTCTTTTCCCCTTTGGGTGCCAAAGATATCCAACTCGACTAAATCAACTTCCTTGCTGTAATTTCAAAACCCTTATCTCATGTTTCTTTTAATGAAAATACCTTAGCATGTTACTTGCCAGTTGTTAGAGCATTTCTTTTTATAAAAGCAAGGAAGTTAATCAGTTAAGTTGGTTATAACCGTTAGTTGATTTAATTGATGGTAGTTATCTTTCAGCTGAAATGACGAATTTATTTAATTGAATATTGTATTATTCGAATTGTATTTCTTTCTTCATTAAAAACCAATTTCTCCTTCAGCTGCAATTAATTAGTTAGTTAGTTAGTTGGTTATTCATAACTGTAGATTAGTTAGGTTCTAACACGAAGAATGGAGTAGAATTGCTAAGCTTCCCCTTAGCTGAGTTTTGAATTCAATCCAGCAACATTTTGTTATAATTTTCCAAAGATCCCCAAATGAAAGAGCAAAGGCCTTCTTTTATAGAATTGAAGATGACTATTGGCTTTCCATCTTCCTCCAAAAGGGACGCCCATTTTACTTTTGCAATAATTTAATTTTATAAACATTTAATTCACCCTTTTTCTCCTCTTCATTTTGGCGTCCAAGTTTCCTTAGGGAAATATTAAACATTTAACTGTTTAATTTGTTTAATTCCTTCATGAGGCATCCTCCCTTAATGGCCACCTTTTAAAACAACATTAAGTCATTAATCTAGGCCATGGGGCCTAAAATGAATTTTAAAACATTAATGACTTAAAATAAATCATTTCACCAAAATGAGCCTCAAAATGTTGAAAGCCAATTATGCTCCAAATTGCACTGCCCGAAATGGAAACTGAGTTGACTGCTGATGCTACTACCCAAGATGGCACTACCAGAAATAGAACTTACTAAAAATAGTAAATTCTGAAAAGTTGCCCAATGCCTTTGCATGTCAAACCATTGTGAAGCTCTCTGAAAACCTAGAAAATCCGCAATCCAAAACTCGAAACTCCAATGTGCTAGCTAAAAATAGCAAGTTCTGGAAAAGGTTGTCAGATGGAGATGCATGTTACACCATTATGATGCTCTCCAAAAACCAAAAAAACTCCACCAGACATGCATCAAAAACTCATACATGCAAACCCTCAAAAACGCTTCAAAACCCCAATAAAATAGGAAACCCTAATTTCACCTCTGACAAACCTGCAGGCTTCCGGAAATAGGCTATCAGTCGTCGAAAAGTGAATGGCTAAAATGGGGACATTACAGGAGGCAATGATTCACAAAGGTTGTGATTCCCTTTGTAAGGAGAGCAGCGCTTAATTGAAGGCAGCAATTAATAAATAAAAAAGGGAACTTAGATTAGTCAATGCAGCGATCAAGGTAAACAAAGGGTCATGCCTCTTCAAGAGGTTATCTCCCTTCTAAGAGATGTATCATTTCATGGGGATACATAAGGAAAATGAAATCATTTGCAAAAGGGGGATAGAAGGGAAATGATCAGATCTGGATATTGATAGTAATTAAGGCATACAGCAAAAGTAATTGATCAACAACATAGCCTCTCGTATATATGCAGTAGATTCAATCAGAATAGTAATGTAATGTCCCCTTTTTGGGATAACCCTAAATCTGCCCTAATTTATCAATTCCAAGTGATTACCTTGGGTTTGGGAATGTTTATAGTGCGAGTAAGCCCCTCTTTGAATAGAAATCTGTTGCACCATTTTCTGTTTGGTTTATCCTGTTCTCATATTCCTTCATGAAGTCTGCAAATATACCCCTTAAGATCTGTTTTTATAAATCCCTTGGACTGCTGTGTATGTATGATGAGATCTTCTGACTCAACACACTTATTCTTATCCTTCTGTTCTCCACATATTCCTCATTTTATATCTCCACGATCCCTCTTCCTATTTATTCATATATGCTCCTAGATCGCTAAGTCTACTCCTATTTGCTTCCTCTCTTTTATTATTTATACTCCTATATCTGCCTCTCTTAATTAGAATTGTCCTCTTGAGATAACTGCTTTAATAATGAATGTTGCTTCCTATAATAGTTGATCGCTCTCCCAATTCATGTAGCTGTATGTATGACAGATCAATGCCTTTGATGAATCACTATTTCTGTTCCCAGCTATTCTCTCACCATACGATTATAGCATTATGGCATCGAGTAATGTTGTTTCTAATTTAATTCTTATTCTTACACTAAAATCTTCACTCTAATATTCCTTCATACACTTGTTGGTGATGTCCGATGTCTTCTATTTTCCAGGATACAATGTATACATATACCTTTACACCATCCTTGAAAGGTTGTAACTTTCTATAAAATAAATGACTCTTATTAACAACCATGCCTCTTCATACTTAATCGCTACCTCTTAATTGCAGCCTTCAATAATTATTGATGTTAGTCACTATTCCTTTAATCGCCGCACCTTAATTCTCCTAATCGCCGCTAATCTTTCTTATAGTCTCACAAGATTCAACATAACATTTACTTGTGGATTCCTAAAAGGATTTCTTTATATTATAGCTTACAAAGGATCATCCAGGAAATCTATGAATCTGACTGCCTTGACTCGTATAGACCCCCAGAAAGGGACAATGATGATCCCCACGTCGGCTTTACATTCTACCAATTAAAGGCTCGATGATAGAAGAGACCGCGATGGAGGCAAACAACAATTCCAAGCTTCGGCATTTGATGGCGGAAATAATAAACATTGAATGCTGATAAAAACACCAAGCCCGATAATAATAAGGATCGATGCCTTCTTCACCTATGGCTGGCAAACATCGATCATTAGTACTTCGAACTGACACATATAAATTTGATAAGTCACCCCTTCATCCTGAATGCTCCGTCATACAATATAATGGTAAGATAAACTAGCCTGAATAATATTCTCATATGTTGCGATTAGAGTGCACTGATGAATATATTGATGTCAAATCTTAACCTAACTAGTTGATATTATAATCCACTTGTATACTTATGTCTCTGTTTATCCATTTATAATGATAATCGTAATTGTCATTATTGATGATTATAATATTATTATATTCTATATGTTTCTTATTCTGATATTATTGTATTTATATATTGATTTTATTGTTTCATATTAATTATATATATATATACTTTTAATATTCATTATTTATAATTATAATATTGTCAATAATGATGTCAAATGGTTAAGATTTTAAATATGCCTCTTATTCTCCTAGTGCCACAATTTCAGGGACATGACAAATAACATAATGAATTCCTGTGGTACGCAAAGATAGTAGTGTTATGCTTATTTATAAAATAAATGTAGATGTGTATATATACATATAATTGTACCACTTAAACACTGATATAATGTCGTATTATGTGTCCATGTAGCATATATTTATTGATATTATGAACAATGATATGATTCTGATTTGGCAATAATTGGTCATGAAGGGATGAGGAAGGAATGTAAGGAGGACTGTGAATGATTCCTCACTAGGTATGGCACCTCATGATGATGATTAAGGGCCATCGGTTAAAGACCACATAAGGCCAAGGAGGATAAGGTCCTATCCTTGGGCCTAAGGTTGAGGATCAAGGAAACCCTATTGCATCCCCCCTACTATCCCACTTGAATCAATTGTTGAAGTAAATAAAGAGGTATCTTCAATCATAAGAGGAGGGTTTGGCGTGATGGAGGGGAAGGGTGTAGAGCCCTCACTAGGTACACCACCTCATGATGATGGTTAAGGACCACATGAGGCCACAAAGGATAAGATCCTGTTGTTGGGCCTAGGATAGAGGATACTTGGGCACCTCATCATGTACTCTACTACAATCCTCATTATGGTTGAGCCCGCATAATCATTGGGACTTGTTATAATCATATATATAATCGCTCTTAGACCTAGAATTAAATGTATATCATGGATTATGTCTGTCATATTTATCTAATGTGGTTGCAGGTTTTCATAACCAGATTTACATCATCTCAATTTTGAGTAGGGAATTATATCTTTAACTATAATCTGCTATTGGTTTCATTTGGAATTGTGATTTTAGAGCAAAGTGTAAGGTGATCCCAAAAGGGGACATTGCAATATTTCCTTTCTTTCAGATTGGACGAAATACATAGAAGGCTAAATATTTGTATGGGGTCATGGGAAGTTAAGGAAAGTGATTGTTGGAGGTTGCGCTAAGTCTGAAGAGAGGTCATGGGTTTATATGACAGGGACGCCTAGCTGTATACACTCCTCTTTGCTAGCAGTGAGTCTTCCAACTCAGACGCCAACCCGGCTGTATGCATTGAGAGTTTATTGCCATAGTCATGGGAAAACAAGGAGGACATGGGTTCTTTCAGAGACAACTACAGTGATACATGTTGGTCGTGGTCTTGTGCTGAATATTTTTGTGCATTCTGGGTGCATTTTCTGAAGAAGAACAACAGCTACATAGGCTGCCCTAATTCATTCCAATCGTTGGTCTTCATACCTAGTGGGGGAACCTTCATAAGGAGCTGTGCTTAGCTCAATGGCTGTTGCATGGGGATTCCAGAATGATAACTGAGGTTGTTGTTGTATTCCTGAGCATTCCATATTCCAGGTCAGATTTTATGTTGAAAACATTTGGAATTCCAGGACTTAATGTTAATATATGAAGTCATAGTTCATTTGGAACAATGTCATTGTAACCCTGCTCCTAACAGTGATACAGACTGAATATAACAGCAGGCTGTAGTTTGTGTTATACTTATGTTTTGTATCTCAGACCTTATATTTTTTGAGTTAGCATGAGCTGTTTGCATGCTGGGTTGTTATATGTCAATACAATACATTGAAAAAGCTAGTACTGGACTGTAGTTGCTATTGCCATTTACATGAAATACATTTGAGAGGAGTTTACATTCCTATTGCTGCAATGTATGAGTTCCAAACTGAAATCTTCCAATACATATGCTACTGTTTATATTGAGTTCAATGAATGTGAAATGCAAATTGTTTGACAAAATGGTAAATGTGTCAAACTGAATTTGTCGGAAAATTATCATGCAAATTTAGAGGGGTTCTTACAGTTTAGCACACAGGCACACCTTTAAGCATTTGTTAGTAGGAGAGAGGAATATTGAATACATTCACTGCTTTGAGATTCTCATCTTCCAGCATTCCCTATTAGCAAAGATTTTGGAGCATGTAATGCCTTATTAGACATTCTTGTCTCACAATTCTTGTGGGATTAACCTTATTACAACCCACTCATGTTTTCAGGTCAAATAAATGGATGAAGGCTTTCGTAAGATGTTAGAATTGCGAATAAAATTACACACAAGATCAAACAACAAACAAAAACACCTTCCACACAAGAGATCTGCAAAACAAAGATTTGTTATTCCTTAACAAGAAAGTACTTACAAAATGAAAAGCTTTTATGAATCTCCAAGTGATAATGCAATGAGGGTCGAGTTTTATATAGGAGCAACCCTAAATGATAAAGGGATTAGATCATGACAATTGTCAACATCCTTTGTGGTGAGACATAATAATCTAATAGTAGCTCACTCTAGTTAATAGAAAAAAGCACTCCTAAGTTTAGTTTAAGTGCATGAGAATAAATTACACTAATAATCAATTAAAAATTAATTAATTATTAGCTAATGCATGATTACTCTAGCAACCCCCCTTAAGATGAACTTAGGGAGTAGCTAAAAACCCTAAAAAGAGAATGCATGATGGGTCTCGACAAACAAGGCCTGATGAGCTACCCATGTACAAACAATCTAATCTCTCACAATTGGGGAAACAAAGAAAACCTCATAGGAAAAACTCCTCTCCAAAAGAGAGAAAGGCGAACGAAGGACTAAAAAGCCTCCAAAACAATGTGAAGGATTAAGAAGCCTCCAACCAAAACAATGTCCCAAAAAGAATAGGACATGAAGAACATCACTAAAGCACAAAGAAGTTGTAGACAACTGTCGAATGATGACTGTTGAAATGAAGAACCTCCTCTGAAACAGATAATGATCAAAATCAAGAAGAAAAAATCTGCATGAGTGCCCCCAATGACACTACTCGAATCAGATAGAAAATAAAGGCAAACATCTAAAACTCGAAGATACAAATGGCACAGGTACCAATATTCTGAAGAACACTAATCAAATGAAAATGGAAGGTCGCCTCCAAAATAGGAATCCAAGAATGTCCATATGGTAAATGCTCCATCTCGCCAAAATGCATGGGTAACCAATCATTGCATCCACCTAGTACATAGGAACAAATAATAGATACATAGCTCACTCCAACGCGAAACCAAGGAAGCATTAGCACCAACAGCAAAAACCCCCCCATACTGCAAAAAGGGAGAGCCAAGACAAGTACACTGAACCTGTGTGGCATCAAGAAGCGCATGAAGGAAAACAAAGAATATTTGAACGTGCACAAAAGAGTACTTGCAAATAAAAGGGTGTGCAAAATAGGGCACACATGCATGAGACATGAATCACCAAGATTCAATGTTGGCGTGGAAGGAACACTCACTTGACAAAGGTGTGATGGAAAAACAAAGGCACTCACAACCCACCCATGGCACTTTATATCATAGTGCAAGTACAAAAGGCACAACAGGATGTGCAAAATCCCCAAAAAGTATACACCAAAATGGCACTTTATCTCAATGCGTCTACAAAAGAGAAATTGCATGCAAGAGATGTCTACAATGCCCAAAGAGGACAAAAAGATGAAAATACATGTTGAACAGCCTAAAACAAGTCATCCAACGCAAATGGAAAGATTCCATGAGCTAAAATGTCTAAGTAATTCACCAAAGTGTGAAAACACAAAAAATTGAAAAAAATTTACTTGGAGAGAAATTTGGAAAAATTGCATGAATGGCTATGAAGAGCTCTAAAAGACAATCCCAATGCCATTGGAATCACAAAAAATGGAGAAACAGGTCAAAATTTGTAAGCTAGAGTGAAAACGACAGATCTAAATTTGACAAGTTGTAGAATGCACCAACAGTAGAAAATGGTGATGAAACCCACACCAGTAGAAAGTTCACAGATCCAACTTTCCGACAATATCTCATTCACCCAATTTCAACACCGTAGACCCAAGTTATGGCCAAAAGAAAAAACAGCTCCTTTAGGGCACAAAGAGGGCTTGAAGGGGGGCCTTGCTAGCATCTGTATGGTTGACATCAGCAGAATATTTAGGGAATATTCCCT
Source organism: Sequoiadendron giganteum (assembly GCA_007115665.2). NCBI lineage: Eukaryota > Viridiplantae > Streptophyta > Pinopsida > Cupressales > Cupressaceae > Sequoiadendron > Sequoiadendron giganteum. Next base: position 376,408,980 of record CM021102.1, read on the forward strand.
ATGCCTGAAAAAAATCCAATGGCCAAAAAGCAAATGCTAGAATATTTCGTTGTATGCACAGAACATGCAGTGAGATTCGTCGGCCAAAAAAAACTCGTCGCCGCCAATGTTGGAAATCAATAAAGTGTTGCCGAGAAGCTGAAAAAAACAGTGTTGGAAAAAGGTTTTAAGGTGGTATGAAGCCACCAGAAAAATGGTTTTAAGGAAGTTGAAACCACTGGAAAAACTTTGGCTATGAGGCAATGGTATTAAAGCCACCACTGGTGGCAATAAGCCGCTGGTTGGCGGGCTTATATTGTCATCATGGTGACAGGAGGACCGTCGTTGGGGGGTGGGGTACGAGCCCGCAAGCCTGCGTAGCAGATACCTATAGGCTAAGTCACCAGGTTCGAATTCGAGTTCAAGTTCAGTAACATTGAAATTCGGATGTTCAGCAAGGAAATAAATCGGAAAAGAAATCTGGCATTAAATTCGCCTTATGTAACTTTATTTTTTTTAAATATAAGTTATATATCCACAAAATTGTCAAAATAGTTTAACATTGATAAATAGATTTAGTTAACTTGAATCTTTAGTGTATTTTGACTTTATCAATTTGACAAATTCCCCAAAGGTATTTCTAGATATCGTCATCCTTACACATTATTCATCCATCAAAGATCGCAAAAAATTAGGTTGTAGAAGTCCATATTCTCAAGACAATCTTATAGCTTACAAATCAACTCTATGCACTAGATCATTTTTGTGGAGTTTGCATTCAGCCTTGAAGGGATAATATATGACCTATATATATTTTTAGAAACTATACAAATCCTAAATCATTCTATAGACTCCAAACATTTTTTTACCTAAATAATTATATCTTACACAACATCAACATATATTCTTTATTCTAATTCCTAAAACTAAAAACCTTATCTCCTTACATTTAATAGTCTAAATATTCATTTATTACAATTATCAAATCCCACTCTTAATTAACTCTAAATTAGTTTATATATTTATTATATGCATTAATTTAATTGACCCAAATTTTTGTAAAAGGGATTTATTCCCTTATACTATTTTACACCATCTAATTAATTAACTCTAAATTAGTTTATATATTTATTATATGCATTAATTTAATTGACCCAATTTTTTGTAAAAGGGATTTATTCCCTTATACTATTTTACACCATCTTATAGAAGTCCCAAATTAACATTGCTTTCTTATGGTTCACTTTTCGAATATTAATATAATTATCGAAAACTTCAAAACATTTCACAAAGCATTGGCTCCTCGCGAGATCAAGGGTTTGTTATGCCCCGGCTTGCAACTGAAAGCAATACATTAGAAGCGGGTTTCCGCAAATGACTAAAGTGATGAACTTCGTATTTGATGTGAATGGGTCCCCGTTGTAGCAAAGTATTCGGTGTTGGGAGTGGGAATGGGATCGACGTTACTTCATTTCTTGCTACAAAAATATGTGGCGAATTTCAATGAATTTCAAATTCGATAAAATTTGAACTCCATGCTTGAAGTTCGTCGAACCTTGTGACTTAGCCAATGGGTACCTCCCTCCCCCCCCCAAAAAAAAAAAATTTAACGCCCCCTAAAAAAATCCGATGCAACACTTTTTAAAAAAAGAAAAATTAATTTCCAAAAAGACCAGAAATTAAAAAAAAAACAGATGACCTTATGCTTTTTTGAATTTTTTTTAACTACGTGTACAATGCAAAAAAAAATGCCTTAGAAGCTCCCAACGAATAAGATAGACAAATTTATACTCAAAATTCGTTGAATCGGCCTCCTGAATGCAATGGTGAGGTCCTTTTCATGCCAAAATGCACCAAAAATTCGCCCAACTCCAAAAATTGCAAAAAAAAATCTAGATCTGAAGCCTATAACCCTAGTTGAAGAAAACCATAAATCGAGAAGGGGTTCGCTGAATCCACACTCTGATACCATGTTAGAATTGTGAATAACACGATGCATGATCAAACAATGAAGAAAGACACCTTCCATGCAAGAGATCTGCAAAACAAAGATTTTCTATTCCTCAACAAGAAAGTACTTACAGAATGAAAATCTTCTATGAATCTCCAGAGAGATAATACAATGAGGGTTGAGTGCTTTATAAGAGCAACCCTAAATAATAAATGGATTAGATCATGATAAGTGTCAACATCCTATGTGATGAGATAGAATGATCTAATAATAGCTCAACTAATAAAAGAATAAAAACACTTCTAAATTTAGCTTAAGTGCATGAAATAAATTAAACTAATAATCAATTAAAGATTAATTAATTATTAGCTAATGCATCATTATTCTAACATAAGATACCTTAATTAGATTTTTAAGTTTTGTGAGATTTGACCCATGGAGTTTTCGTTCCTATTAAGCTGCTTGTGAGTCCCCATAGGTGAGATTTTTAAGTTTTGTGAGATTTTTTCACATTTATGGTGATAATAATTAAGGAGACTATTGTGCAGTTTTTGCACACACGCCCCATTGAAAGTAGGGACCCTCTTTCTCGCTCTTTTGGATTCGCTTTTGGTGTCTTGGCCTTTCTACTTTGGGGTTTTGCTTGCTTGGGCATGTGCTTTGATAATTCATCTTGCCTGTTGGAATGGCTCATTTGTGATTTATATTGAAAACCTTAAGTTCTGGGCTCATTCCAGGTTTTTCAATGTTTTCGGGAAAATCCTCCCTAGCCGGACTTTCCCAATTTCCTTTCGGTGCTTGGTAACAGTTGCTTTTTGTTTGAGTCCGGGGAACTCCGTCATGTCCGGATTTATCCGAAGTCCGTTGCTCTGTCGGATTCACGGATTTGGTCTAGGTTGTCTTGTCGATCGCATTAATGGTGATTGCACGACTTTTTGGGCGATGTTATATTGAGTTATGGGAAGTGATTTGCCATTTGAGTTTGATTATTTGCTTGCCATTTGAGTTTGGAGTGCTTGAGCTTGAGGTGTAATGCTGGATTGGGCGTTTGGAAGTGACTTCAAGTGTTGCGTTTGGATTTCTTGAGCACCATTTGTGTTTTGCTCATGCTTGAGGTTTATTGCCAGCTTCCTCGGTCTCGTTTCCTCTATTCTCATGGTATGTGAATGCTTCTCTCTCTTTTGATTTGGATTGCTTTGCTTTATGCGCTTTCATGCTGTTCATTGCTACGTTCTTGCTGAATGTGCGTGTTTCCTGGGCATTTCGGGGTTCCATGTCTTGCCATTCTGTTCAGGTGCTTTTCCTAGGTATTTGCTTTGAGCTTATCTTCGTTGTTGTCTCGAGTAGATTGCTTGCATTTGCCATAAATTTTCTATCCTTGTGGGCAAGCACGTTGTGCCTGAGCTGTTCCGTGCTTTCATGGCGAAAGGTTTAGGGTTCTTGACCTAGGGCATAGCCAATCCCTCTCAATTTATTGGGAGATGAGTTTTGAATTTAAGATTGATCCATTGGAGGTTTAGGTCAAGTCGTTGTCGAGCTCCAGGCTCTTAGGTCCGTGATCATTCGATATATTTGGGTGAGGACGAGAGAAACACTAATGTTCGGGTTTTTTGGTGTCTTCGCAGAATTCCGTCTCTGACAGATTTCCCCGAGTTTTCCCGTTTCCTCTTTGTTCTTCATAATTTGTTTTTATTCAGACTTTTGCTTGTCTCATGGAATTCCGCTTCCTCCAGATTTCCCCGGGTTCCGTTGCCTGGTCGTTCTACCAAATTTGGGCTTTTATGGTAAAATTGTATTAATTTTGCTAAAATCCGCGCCCTCGGGATTTTCCTGAATGTTCTGTGCCTTCTTCATTTTCCCGGTTTGTTGAAACTGTTGCTATTTTCAGAGATTTCCGTCTAAGGTGGATTTTTCCGAAGTTTTGTGGGAATGAAGAATTTGATGATTATATAAGAATTTACTTGATGATGATGTATTTAAATGATTAAAGGAACTTATGCTAAGTGGTATCAAATGATTCTTGGTTATATTGATTGATCGAAATGATTATATGAATGTTTGTATGCCTTTTTTTCGCTGGATTCCGCTTGGTCCGGATTTCCCTAGAGTTTCTCTCCAGTCTGGATTCCGCGAAGGGGGCTAAATCCCGAACTTTGGGATAATTGGTTTTTGACACTTATTGTTTATCTTGGATCTTATTTTGTTGTCTTTACTTGTTTGCAGGCAGGATCAGGACAAGTTGTTGTTGGGCATGGCAAGGGAAAGGCAATGGATCCAAGTGCTGAAGGTTCTGCTATCTCCGAGGCAGAAAAAGTAAAAATGGATATAAAGAGTAAGATTCCTGAGAGCAGATTGACTTCTGTCTGGTCAGGGATTACTGATACCAATGTAGGTATGTGGGACTATGAGGAGTTCAAGGCTAGAATGGCAACACAGAACCCCCTTTTGTTGGCCAGAAGAACATTGGAGTTTGGGTTGGCACATGTGGCTGGATTCCCCTCTATGATGCAATGTTATGAGTTGGTGCTTGAGTGCGCTAGGAATTATGACAGGGGAACACAAAGAATAATTGGTCCTCAAGGAAGGGTTGTTGCAAACTTTGACCCTGTGTCCATTGCTCGGACTTTTGATATGCCTGATAGGTCACATGTGGTGGCTTTTGATATGGATGCAGCCAAGTAATACTACGAAGAGAATGTTGTGAAATCCCAGCAGGTAATCAACTCTTGGTTGGAGAAGCCTAAGTCTCACTTCTCCAAGCTGCCTAAGCAACTAGTTAGACTCAAATTCAAGAGGGAGTACTATGATGCTATCACACTCCTTAGCAGGTTGGTAGGGCTGAGGAATGCAGGGGTATTCGGAAGCTGGATGTTTAATGTCATTGCTCGGATGGAGCAAGGTATAAACTACCACTGGGCAGGTGCTATAAGTGCAGTGATCCATGAGCAAATGTGCAATGTCTTGCAGACAAAGACCTTCACCATGACTTCTTACTTGGTGTATGCACTTGCAAGATTCCACCCATACAAGGGGCTGAGTACCAAAGGTATATTTAGGCAGGATGCAATCTATGAGGTGTATCCACAACTTCACCTAGGTGGAGGAAGCTATAGGAGGGTGAATGATGCATTCACCATGTATATTACCAAGTTGTTGCAGGGTGCTGAGCATGTTAGAATCTCAGACAAGGCCAAGGAATCAATCAGGAGGTTTGGGGCCCGGTTCATTCAGTTCCCCACCTTCTCTTACATAAGAATTGATGGATGTCAGAGGGCTCCCTACAGACTTCCCAGGTACCCAACGGACCATATAATACTGTTGGAAGTCACAAGGCAGATTTGTGATTTCGATGTGACTGTGAAGGGAGAGAAACATAAAACAGGGTTTGGGAATGACTTCCCATTGAAGATAGGCACTAATGAGGTATGCCCTTCCATCCAGTCAGCCCATGCTTCTGAAGAAGAGATGAGCACTTTTGGTCTCTCCTTCCATTCCAAGAGGGCAAGGTTTGATATCACTGGTGAGGCACAAAAGAAAGCTAGCAGGGAATATAGTCACAAGGACAACATTGAAGACTATTGGGCTAACCTTGGTGATGAGTTTGATGTTAGGAAGAAGAAGTTCTCTAGGTTGCTAGTGGACCTAGTAAGGTTATATAACATAAAGGCAATTCCTGATCAGGTTGAAGAAGATGGAAATCTGATTCAGGGCCACATCTTTGAGGCTATGAAGGACAAACCAGTTGGAGAGGTTGACTAATTAGAAGAAGAAAAGACAAAGTTGGAGCAGATTATGACTCCAGTGATCAAATATACCAAAATGTGGCTTAAGCATAAAATGCTAGAGTTGGAGAGTGAAGGTGTGCAATGCACCTATGAATTAATGGGAGACTTGGAGTCTCATTCTGCTTCCGAGGAATCACATGAGCAGGATCCCAAGGGGAAGGCCAAGGTGGACTCTCCCTTCAAGATCAAAGTTAGGGATGTTCAAACTGAGGAGGTAGCAGAGGCAGGCAAACAAAGGAAGCCCATTGCCAAGAAGAGAAGGCACGTTTCAAGGAGAAAGGGGGCTGAGAAAGATGAATTGGAAAAAGAAGAAGTGGATGTCACTGCTCCTTTGACTAAAAGAAGAAGACTTGTGAAGCTGTCACAGAAGGAAAAAGAAACTTCCAAGGTTGATAAGGGAGTTGAGCCACCTATGGTAGAGGTAGAAAGTTCAGGGGAGAAAACACAGGTATACATGAGGAGGTCAAGGGCTCCTTCCCCAAAGGATGCTGCAGCAAAAGGAAGTGCTCCTATGACCACTCCTATCATAGAACAAGAGGACATTCCCCTTCCTCAAGAGACTGGCAATGTGCCAGAAGAGCCAAGGAAGGATGAAGATCCTAAGGACTTGGGTGAAGGAGAATTCTAGGAAGGAGACCTCTATAATGCAGAGGTAGAAATTGATAAAGTAATTCAGTCTCCCTTGGTAGCTTATGCAGATTCACCTGCAGAGGATCAGGAGGGCAAATCCCCTCAAAAGGAAGAGATACCGGTCAAGATTCCTTCACCAGCACAGGACGGAGTAGAGGAGCAATCTCAGGATAAGGAGAATTCAGTTAGAGAGATCCCTAAGGAGCCAAGTATTGAAAAGGATGTACCTAGTGTTCAGCAGGAACAAGATAAGCAAGATAAGGTGCAGACCGAATCCACTGTTCCAAGATGGCTGGATAGGGAACAAAAGAGTAAGTTGATTATAGTGGAGGACACTCCTCCCAATTGGGATGACCTAATGGCTAACATTGGAAAAGGAAAGACAAAGAAGAAAGCTAGGTTACCTCCAGGATTGAAAGAGATGGATCGAGCAACAGAGTGGCCCATATTGCTACTCCTGCTCCTGACAAAGATAGAGATGGGTTAACTGCAGAAGACTCTCATGTGCAGACCATTGATTTGGGGCATGCTTCTATGGAGCAGGATATTGAGGAGTATGAGGGCTCTAGTGCTGTAATTGTTGGTAGATTGAGGAAGGAGGTACAAACCAAGCATGAGTTGGAAAAGGAGAATGAGAGATTAAAGAGGTACTTGCAAGAGTTGATGAAGCCCTTGCAGTCCATTAGTTCTTCCTCCTCTGCTGCAGGTTTCTTGCCTCAAGAGACAATCTCCGAGCTTGAAAAGATGAAAGGCACCACACATGCCACAGTTGGTTGGTTGTAGGGAGTTCAGACCAAAGGAAATGGTGCCATCAAGGACATCTTGTCAACTGCAGGGGATGCCATGAGGTAAGTGGATTGGCTAAAGACTGTGCTAGCCCAGGACAAGGAGGACATAGATCTCCTGCTGCAAAAAACGAGGACCATCATGGAATACACTAAAGATCAACTGGTGAAGAGTGGGATTCTTCTTTTCTCAAGGGTTTCAAAGCCTTGGGAATGGTTCGAGATCTTGCAGATGAGGCAAAGGGCCTTGAAGAAGATACATAAACAAGGGAAGCAGATTGAGGACACCTTGACTGGCATTCATGACAGGTGTATCTCATTCTTGAAATCATGACAGGGAGAAAGAAGTTCGCCCCAAAACATCTTAGTTTGGAACAATTAAGGAAATGGTGGAGAGATGTCTACTCTCCAATCACTGAACATCAGCTAGATGATGCTGCAACCTACATTGCAGTTATTGACAGGTATCAAATGAATAGAGCTGATTGGGATGGTACAGTAAGGCAGGCAAGAGATGACATCAAGTCTCTTGAGAGAAAGGTTAGATTTTTGCCTGTGCCACCTATTCCCGAATTGGACAGAGTGTTGCTAGCAGTGCATGGTGAAGTGGAGCATGCCAAGGAGAAAGATGGGAAGTAGTTATATAGGGCTACATCAAAGTTTGTGCTTCCCATTATTCACATGCATTGGATCGAGTTTTTGAGACCCCAAGCCGGCTTGGATGAAATTGGTGCAATTGCACATTTCATGTTGTATTCGAATATATTTTGAGGCCGACCTATTGTATGGCATTTATTATTGTAAACCCTTATTTGGGTCGACCTATCTTAGGGGGGTTCTCTAGAAATTGGGCATGATGCCTCATTTGTAGAAGATATAGATACATAGAGTAGCATATAGAATAAGATAGGGTGGAAAGTTATAAGATTTCATATTTGAGCGAATTAGGGTTTATCTTCAAGCAAGTGTTGTAACAGAAGACTGGAATTGTTGCCATTTTGGATGATTTAATATAAGGATATTGTGATTTGGTATCTCTCTTGTGTTGATTTTTATCTAGCATGGTTCTTGTTATTCTATCTTTAAAATTGCTTAAGTTTATTGTTAGATGGTTTGGTGATACTTAGGGTTTCATGTTTGAAATGTTTGCAGTGATCTCTAGTCCATACTTTTTGCAATTAGCTGATTGTTAGCTGCTTTGCAAAGTTAGCCTGGACTTAAAATTGTACTTAGTTCAATCATGAATGTTTGTTCATTTCAATTGCAATAGGTTTGTCATGAATGAATATGCATGATTTGAAAATCTTTAATACCTTAGAAGATTGCAGATTTATCTGGGTCGAACAGAAAGTAGTTTATGAGGGATCGATCCATTTTGAGTATCTTATCTTTTGCATTGTCAATCTTAGGGTTAGAATTAATCTTAGAATTATCTTTCAAACCTTTATCTTTTGTTGTTTCTTTATTATCTAGGGTTAAATTTAGGGTTTGAAGTATCAACTTATTGATAGATCTGATAAATTCGAGTCCAGTGTTTGCTTGTAGTAAGGTCTCTTTGTGATTACCAACATTTTCACATTATCTCTGAGTTGTTTTATTTGCATTGTCAAGACCTGGCATTAGAGACCTTGGGGTTATCTCTTTTTCCATAGAGATTTACTTTTCAAGAGAGATAGGATATCATATTCTATCTGAGTTGTTGCTGTGCAAAAAACACCATCAACAGGGACCCACATAGCACACAAGCACCTTTATGCATTTGTTAGGAAGGGGAGGAAGAGTAAATGCATTCACAACTTTTGGATTTTCATGTTTAAAGCTCTTTCCCCCTTGGAAAAGGCTTTGGAGGATGTAATGCCTTATAAGTCACTCTTGTCTTAAAATTCATATCAATGTGGGATTAACCCCATTACAACCAACTCATATTTTTATATATGTTGGTAAAGAGTTTCACAAGCAATTTTACTATGATCTTCTATTTTTGTGAGCTTTGACCCATGTAGTTTATAGTCATCTCAAGAGGACCTCAATTAGTAATCATTACACTAACTCTTTTTCACTTGAGTATCCTTGAGGGTAAACACCTATAATAGTTCAGAATAGTTAAATGAATCATCAGAATATATAGATAGACTAAAATGCAAGATTCAGAGCAGCAGATAAGAAAGAAAAAAGAAGAAACTTTAGTGTTCACAGATGACAAAAAGTAGTGAATCAGGATCAAAAGCTTCACCATGTGAAATATTTCAGTCATAAATCAATATGTCAATAAGAATAGGGAAAGAGAGAAAACAAAACAAAGTGGGACATGTATGTATAATCAAGACTGGAAATTCACAAACAGTGATACTGGTAACTGAAAGGTAGAACAAAGAAAGTTCCTCATACTTTAGAGCTTGCCACTTGGTTAAAATTCTAAGAAAATGGACATTCATATTGCCATGTGTGTTTTTCCTACCATAAATGCTTGATTCCCGATCAGGGGTTTCTGTGTGTCAATTTACATATGAGAGGATGCATGACATTGCTGAGAAGTTCACATAAGAAAAGATGGGATTACCAACAAAGTACCAAACTGTCGATACGTAATCACTAAAAAATTCCCTAGAACTTAGCATAGAAGCAAGCAATTGTAGTTGTTTTGTTATGCAGAATATAGCAATTTGTATAAAGGACAAAGCAATGCCAAGAAGGAGAAATGAACTGGAAATAAATAACTTTCTAGAAAAATTGTAAGGAAATACAACAGAGAACCAGCAATGGATAAAATATTAACACCTGCCATCTATTAAAATGGTGAAAGATAGCTTAAGAAAAGTATAAGTTTCAAATGCAGAACAACACCAAGCATCACACGTTATTTTTCAGAGCTTAACTAGTTTATCCTTTTCAACACAAATTTTCTATAAAACACAATAAATATGGGCAGGCAATACCATTTCAAAATCTCAGAATATATGCAAGCTTGAAGAACAAGCATACCTCATTGACCTCATCAAGTGCACTTGTACATTCATCTAACAAAGCAAGTTCTGGCTGTACAAGTAGCAATCGAGCAAATGCAAGTCGTTGTTGTTCACCAAGAGAGAGTACACTTGACCAATCAACAGTAGAGTCCAAACCACCACAGCGTTTCAATAGATGACCAAGGCGTACAAGCTTCAATACCCGTACAAGTTCATCCTCCTTTGGTACAGGTTTAAGTTCATAACCAGAATTTATCGAGGCTGAATTTTGCAATGAAAATGGTAAAGAAGCTGTTCATAGAAATTCAAACTGTAGCATAAGTAAGATCATAATTGGACAGTTGAAAAGGATGATTAAATAAGTTTATCTCACTTGCAAGCAGCCTCTGACAATTTCAAATTTTGCAAAAATACATCAAGGGGGGCAGAGGGGCGCGCACACACACACAGTCTATTAATTTCATGAGATTGTGTTAGGGCTTCATAAGCTCCTAACAAAACTATCTCAAGAGATTAAGAAAAATAGTTATCAAATGCCATCAAAGTAAACCTTAATTTCCAAAATCAAATGCAGCAACATATTTCAGAGTTCTTTTGATCGGGACAAGCTGTGAACTTGGATATCTCCTTTGGAAATGAACAAAAAGAAGACTTAGGTTTATATAGAAAACTTTGCATCTTTGATGACAAGATATAGATGGCTAATATTATTTTTTCTGCAAATAACTATACAAAATAAATAATTTTCAAGCAATGTCTTCCACCATAGAGGCAAAAAAGGGATTAAATTTTCCATACTCGATACTCAAATGAAAAGAGAACTTCAGAAACTAGTTTTGGTAATTTAAAACATCAATTAAAAAATGATTTGCATTCTTTTGAGTCGGATCATTCTTAGTTTTCCAATTATAGACGATAGAACACAAAGAGGTTTACAATAGTTACCTTTTTAAATCATCTTAGACTTTAAAAATACTAGAGAGCAGAAAAAACAATTATATGGTGATTTCAGCATTTATTGTACTCATGTTACAAACGATGTGCATAGCGTCCTGAATATTAGAGTGCACGATTGTTTGCAATATGCAAGAATTGAAGAAAGAAAGAAATCATAATCATGGGCATAAATGATCAAAACAAGTCAATGACAATACAGTATTGCTTAAGGTATGTCTGATGCAAATAAAGAAATAACAGAAAAAAAAAGTGTAACAGTGGGATACAACCATGAATCAAATATTTAACATCCGTCAATGGGAAAATCATTTGAACTGTCCATCTTCATTCACTAATTTGAAAGTGCTCCTAATCTTATGCAGGAAATATGAGACTTTCCATAGTAAAACGCAATCAATATGAGATTTGGTTGCAAAGGGATATTCCCAAGTCGAGGGAATTGATTATGGTGAGATTTTTTCTCCAGCTACCAAGTTGACATCCATTCAGTTTTTACTATCATTAGCAACATCTTTTGATCTTGAGATTGAGCAAATGGATGTGAGAATAGCTTTTTTACATGGTGACTTAGAAGAAAAAATCTGCATGACATAATCTGAACACTATGTGGTAAAAGGTAAAGTAGTCATTGGTTTCTTGATTAAAAAACTCTTTGCATGGTCTCAAACAATCTCCCAGAATGTGGTATCAAAAATTCAATTCATATGTTTTGAAGTTGAGGATGCAATAGGGGAAGAAATGTATTTTGTGATGTTATTTCCTGTGTTACTGAGTCCCTCTATTTTGTCCATCGTACCCGTGTGGGTCTGATACGGGTCCGTCCTCGAGTACGCCCAAGGTACCACCCAAGTGATTCCTTGGGCATACCTAGGAGAATCCCAACGTACCCGCAGCCCATGGAGCTTAAAAAACATTTTAAAACATTTTAAAAGAAAACGAAAAAAAACATTTTTTAAAACAAAACACACTTCCCAATATCATTGCTCACCCTAAAGTGAGGGTTTTAACAAGTTTGCAAATCATTAGACAAACACAAAAGCTTTAAAACTGCATTTTTTTCTCCAAGCTACCATTGTTGGGTTTTGAAGGTTGGTTCATTTTTTTCCAAAAGTGAGGATTACAGGGGAGTTAAACCTACACCAACAAATTAGAAACAGCTGCACAAAGAAGATTTAACCATCAAATGTGAGTAAATCTTTCAATTTTTCAGTTTTCAATAATTTTACTTTTTTAAATCAAATTTTTTTGGGTAATGAATATTTTTTTGAGCTTTTTATGCATAATAAGGGGTTATAATGCAAAACTTATTTTTTCAATTGTAGTTTGTTAATTTGTATTGTTTTCTATTTTAAGTTCATACAAAAAGGATGGTAGTTCTAGTTCAGTTGCCCCAAATTGTAAAATCCCACTCATTTTTTCCACAAATTTTTCACCCATTAGCGTTAGATGAAGCAAAGATAAGCAACTAAATAACAATCCTCCACTTTCTGATCACCCAGATCCCAGAGTGGGCAAGGTGAGAGCATACAATGTAAGGGGATCTTTGCAAATATTGAAAGTAACAATGCTAATTGAAACAACACCTTCCACTTTCTAATCACCCAGATCCCAGTATGGGCAAGGTGAAGCATATGGTGGTTGCCTTATAATATTGAGCTTTCACTAAACTACCACTTCTTCAATAGGGTGAGTAGTAAATAACAAGTGCATGAAAGTGAACAAGGAATGCTCTTGGCGGCAAGCCAACCACTTCCACTTTTTAGTAGGCAACAAAGAAAGTAATGCACTTGGCGGCAAAGCCAGCCACTTCCACTTTTGAGTGGGACACAAGAAAAGAAATATAGGAAACTCGACCACTTATTCAACGGGAGTGAGAAGCACATAAAGCAAAAGGCTCAATCACTTTTCAGCGGGAGCAACCACTTATGCAGTGGGGTAAGTATCCAAATAACATGAATTCAAATAGCTGATTGGTACTACCAATTCAACGTTACAATGAGAGTCTACAACAAGATAATATGAAATGAACTTGTCAAAATGATAGCCCAATACATCAATGATCAATCCCTGCAACAAAAGTTCAATCAAACATCATAAAACATGAAAGAACAAGAGTATATCAGGTCTGATATGACTAGTGCAACAGCCCGATATGTATGAACAGAGAACAAGAAACCTCAACCAGCCCACAAGAAATGGTCATAACTCCCTCATAACTCCACGGAATGATCTCAAATCATTTGCTAATGAAAGAGCAAGCCTAGGCATCCCTAAACAAGATGCAAGGCGCCACAAACAACTTTGGTTTTCATTGGCACAATTCCCAATGCACTTCCAACAGGTGGTACGGCTCTCAAGGTTGGTCAACCAGCCTATAAAAATCAGGTTCACCTCCTGAAATCACCATAGTTTGCAGAATGGGTCGCCCTAGCAAGAGAAAGAGATTGAGTCAACACCCACAAAATACTTTCAACTTCTTCGTCAGCATGAGCATAAACGTGGGCCAGCTAGGCATAATCTAGCAACATGAGAAGTCTGATAAAACACTCCAAAAGCCCCCAAACAACAAATAAATAGACCAACACACCAAAATATCACTAGAAGACATCAAAACTACTCAAAACTGAAGTAAATAAGAAAGCCATCACCATTGTTCACTCTACTGCAACTCCAGAAATGAAGTTGCAACTTTGTTCAGCTAGGAGATGTCTCTCAATCTCGAAACTGAAGATAGCTTGGAGGGGTTTCATCTTCAAAGCCCAAGAGGTCACTTTGCAATCCTACAACACTTTGTTATATCAAATTAGCATAACCAAATGAGAGCAAATGAAGCAGTATATATAGACTCTACAAACCAGGAATTTGAAATCCCTTTCCCTCCAAAAAGGGATGCCACCTTTTGGAGAAAAATAATATTTAATAAAAATCGCTTAAGCCTGCCTCTCACTTTAGGCGTCCAACCTTGAAATGCATAAATACAACTTAAAATGCTGAAGTTCACATCTTGGCGTCCTCCTTTAGCATTGCATAATATTTGCTTTATAAAACAACTTAAGTCATCAAGCTAGGTGTGGGGTCCAAAAGGGGCCACTTGACATTATAACATTAACTTAAGTTGCAAACCTTCCATTTTCGAACTCCAAGAATGTTGGAGAAGCCACTACTCAAAATATCAAGACACCAAACACTGCACTGCCACACTACCAAAAATAGTAACCCAGTGTTGAACTGCTGCCAAAGCCACTACCAAAAATAGCACTTACTAAAAATAACATACTACTAAAAATAGTAAGTGACTCCAAACTCAAAATAAGCACATTTTGAGTAGTCGTCATAACTTATTAAAAATAGTAAGTATAAAAATAGACGCTGCTAAAAATAGCAGTGACTACTCGCCAAGGTTTTCAAAAAACCCAAAAAGCATGCTAGCAAACTCCTACAAGGAACTCCTAAAAAATTGACATGAAACTTTCAAGAATCTTGGAAACCCTAAAACTAGCTCTAAGTAGCCTACAGGACTCAAGAAATAGGCTATCGGCCACTAAAAAGCATAGGGCTAAAAAAGGGACATTATAGTCCGCCCTCCCCGAGATTGCTTGTCCTCAAGCAATCGCAAGCCATGTACTGAATGATTATGAATTAAACTCACCATGACTCCACGATCCCAAATAAGTCTAAGGAATTCGTAGCTCCCCCAAATAGGAACAATGCTCTGTCGGGTGCCTCCAAATGTAATCACAAGTAGTTCCCCCATAAGAAGAGCAATCTAACTCAACAAAAACTTAGTCAACTCCTTGGAAAATTGCTCTCCATAATCAAAATCCCGTGGCCCCCCATAGGTGAATTTGAGAAAGTTAATGCTAACTTCCTCATTCTCAGCATCCTGCATACCAACATCAAGGTCATAACTGAAAATATAATCCGTTGTCCCAGACATAAGTACTAGTGAACGGATTAAAATAGCAACTAATGGGTGCTTGCACACTCTTCTCACACGGATTCTGAATGTCCAAACTCAACATTCCCCTCACCTAAAACCACAAGCCAATCCTGCTAGGGGACTGAATGGACTAAAAACAAACATACCAGCAGCTTTCCAAATCTGAAATGGCCAACTTAAGGTCTGTTTTTTGGAAAATCAGCACCCAAGAAGAACAGCTACTGCAACACTAAAAAACATCGGCCAAAATTGTGCATCTGCTCATGTCTATAGCTGGAAAAGTCCTCTCAAGTGACACCAACTCACCATAGAGCCATTCTTTCCTCAAAATCTCTCTCAAATCCATTGGTGGGGATATCAATGGACTCATAAGATGGCTGCAAAAAGAAGTAACAGCAACAAGTTGTCCATGCATACGATCCTGGGCACGGAAAACCTCTTCCCAAGTGACTCCATCATGTTGGAGCTGCCAACAATTCTTCAACTCATGTGACATAACCCCAAGAGATTTATGAACCTTTGAAAACTCCTCACAAGGGCTCACCACACCAACACTATCAAAATCAATATGATGCTCCATTCCTTGCAGTGAATCCATATAATAACCCCCTCTAATTTGGGGTTTGGCATTCTCGTTTTAAATGTTTTCTCTGATTCGATTGGGGTTTTTTGCCAAGAAATACAGAAAATATAGATATTTGCAAAATAAACCAATTCCAAACAATTGCATGAAACTAATAACTTGGATTTGATTATGGCTTAAGAAATTGCATTAGAATCATACCCGGATTACATAATGTGCAATAATGCGAATCTGAAAGTGTTTGATCAGCAACTAAGAACGTCATTTATCTCCAAAACCCTGTATGATTCCACCCTGAATCCCTGATTTAAGTCAATCTTCTAGTTTCAATGTAGCTCAATAATAACCTCTAAATGAGATTATCTTCATAAATGCCCCTGGTGATCTTTCACACCTGTAGACACTATTCTCTCTAAGGGTTTTTGTCCTCAAAAAGCTTCAATCTTCAAAACCAGCAAACCCTTGCTCAGTTTCTCCAATTTGCATAAGTTTTAATAAAATAATCAATGATCCTAAAAAAGCCAATACTTTTTTGCTTTTATACTCCAAATCCCCACTTAGCCAAATAATTAAATAAAATAAATATTTGCTTTTGATGCTTTAATACATTTGGCTTTTAAAAATATAATTAATAAAGCGTCACTAAACATAATACTTTATTAAATGCCATATACCCCTTATATCACCCTTTTAATAAAGCCATCATTAAATATTAATATTATTAGAATCAAATAACTTTAATAATATAATAAATCATTAGTCCTCAATAAATTACCCAACACTAACTCAAATAGTGATCCAATCATATTTTTCGGATGTAAGCATGATGAGGATTGATCTAGGTATGACTTACTATAAATAGTAAGTATAGACAATATGACCATGACTTACTATAAATAGTAAGCGTGGGAGAAATCAACCAGAATGACCTCTAAAAGGTCCACCACCAAAACATCTAAAAGTCAACTAACAAACCACTGAACACCCTCAAAGGGGTCCCTTGAACATCCCATTAGCCTACAGGGACCAAATGGTAGGCTAACCACTACAAAGATACAGATCCCAGAAAAAAGGGGTCATTACATGTTATAATAACCCCCTCTAATCTGGGGTTTGGCGTTGTTGTTTTAAATGTTTTCTTTGATTCAATTGGGGTTTTTTGCCAAGAAGTACAAAAAATATAGATATTTGCAAAATAAACCAATTCCAAACAATTTCATGAAATTAATAACTCAGATTTGATTATGCTTAAGAAATTGCATTAGAATCATACCCAGATTACATAATGTGCAATAATGCAGATCTGAAAGTGTTTGATCAGCAACCAAGAACATCAGCTATCTCCAAAACCCTATATGCTTCCACCCTAAATGTTTGATTTAAGTCAATCTTTTGATTTCAATGTAGCGCAATAATAACCTATGAATGAGATTATCTCCATAAATGCGCTTGGGTGATATTTCACACCTGTAGACACTATTCTCTCTGAGGGTTTTCGTCCTCAAAAAGCTTCAATCTTCAAAACCAGCAAACCCTCGCTCAGTTTCTACAATTTCCGCAAGTTTTAATAAAATGATCAATGATCCTATTGGCTTTTTGCTTTTATACTCCAAATCCCCACTTGGCCAAATAATTAAATAAAATAAATATTTGTGTTTAATGCTTTAATACATTTGCCTTTTAAAAATATAATTAATAAAGCATCATTAAATGTAATACTTTGTTAATTGCCATATACCCCTTATATCACCCTTTCATAAAGCCATCATTAAATATTAATATTATTAGAGTCAAATAACTTTAATAATATAATAAATCATTAATCCTCAATAAATTACCCAACACCAGCTCAAATAGTGATCCAATCATATTTTCTGGATGTAGGCATGATGAGGACTGATCCAGATATGACTTACTATAAATAGTAAGTATAGGCGATATGACCAAGTGACTTGCTATAAATAGTAAGTGTGGGAGAAATCAACCAAAACGACCTCTAGAAGGTCCACCACCAAAACACTAAGTCACTTAGCAGGAGAAAATTGAAATAAACATCTGAGAGTCAGCTAAAGAACCATTGAACACCCTCAAAGGGGTCCCCTGAACATCCCATTAGTCTACGGGGACCAAATAGTAGGCTAACCACTGCAAAGATATAGATCCCGGAAAAAAGGGGACATTACAATCCACAAGGCCAACCTCCCTAACGCAAGGGTCCAATCCATCACATCCCAACATAGGAAGCAAATCAATTGGTTCTTCTATCCTCTTGTCTTCATGCATTTCAAACAAAGGATTAGGAAATGTGAGCTCTACTCCCATGTCAAATAGGGGATTGTTGTGAACTTGGAAACTATTTTCATCTTCTTGCTTGGATTCTATCCCTTGCATCATCTTGCACATAATAGTGTTGGATCCTCCATTAGTCATTCCCTTCAAAACCACCTTCCTATCACTATCTTGAAATTTCAGCTCCAAGGATTTCAAGTTCAAGGTGATTTCTCCTAAAGAACAAAGCCACTACATACCCAAAACAACATTTGTGCCTCCAGTGTTGACAACATAGAAGTCATCATTGAGTTCATAGTGATTTAATAGGATCTTCAAATGTGGTATCATCCAAACACAAGATATTGTGTTACCATTGGCAACCATTACTTTGAATCCTCCAAATTTTCTAGTCTTGAGGCCACGTTGTGCCACTGTATCCTCGTCAATGAAATTATGCATAGCACCAATGTCAATTAGAGCAACAACTTGCTGCCCTTTCAACAACCCTCTAAGCTTGAAAGAATTGCTTCTTTGAAGGCTAGAGATCCTCACAAGAGTGCCACCATTCTCCTTCACTTTCTCAGTCTCTTCTTCTAAGCTTTCTTCTTCACTATCCTCAACTTCAGCTTGCTGGTCTGAATTTTTCTGATTCTGATCCATCAGCTGAATAGGCCTCCAATTGACGATTCTTCCCTTTTTCCCAACACTTGAGACCTGGGGCCCATGGCTCTTTGTATGTGAAACAAAGATTCTTCTTCCTTAGATCTTTTCTGTAACCATCTTCCACCTTCTTTGCGGGGCTTTTTTGGACTGAATCTTTTCCTTGCCATCACGCCTATTGTCCTTATCATGTGTAAAGGTCTTGGACTGAAATTTTGGCCTAGGAGCAGCCAACTCCATACTTCTTTCTTTTTTGATTGCCTCTGCGAGAGTTGGTGGATCGAAAGCCTTCACTCACCCCTTCAACAGTTCCATTAGTCCTTGAGAAAAAAAGGACTACAAGTCTTCTTTCAGTGATGTTGGGCACCATCATGGAAAACCTCTAAAAATTAGAAATGTAAGTATCAAGTGAGCCATGCTGCTTCGACTGGGCAAGCTCACGGAATTTCACTTCAGGATCCTTGGTGTCAAATCTTTCGATGAGTTTGTTAGTGAACTCATCAAATGTCACGAGAAGGTTATGGCCAAGAGTGACCAAACCATGATACCACCATTCATGGGCAGCCCCATCCAAATGAAGAGTGGCAAACTTGATGGCACCAAACTCCAGCATTGGCCTCAATGAAAGGTAGTTATCAAGCTTCTAGGCCCATTATCTAGCGAAACACTTATCACTCCCATCAAAATGTGCTAAGGTCACCTTCCCAAGGGCATGTTGATAATCCCTCGGAGGCATAGGAGCACGATTCTCATATCTTTTGCCTCTTCTCTTCTTCTTTTGGTTCATGAATTGGTCCAATGTCAAGATCTCACATATCTCCGCAGGAAGGGTAACATATTCCATGTAGTTGTTCCTCACTTCATCAACCATAAGAACTTGAGCTTCTAGTTCTGTTGGAGGTTCCTCCCTTCGTGTGAAGGTTGATTGGAGAGGTCTAGGAGTGAATCCTCTAGTCACTTCAACAGAATGACCACTTAGTCCACCATTATGGTTGTTGTTCGAAGCACTAGTCTCACTATTTTGGCGTTGAGGTGCAAGAGTGATGTTTCGGCTCATCTTAACCAACAATTGCGACATCATGTCCATCATAAAATTAAACTTCCTCTCAACTCTGACATCTGAACTCTCTTCTTGGGTTGGTCCCTTATCCTTTTCTACCATACTCTCTATTGCTTTGTCACGGTTTCTGAGAACCTCTGAAAATGTCCCTGTTAGTTTTATGATCAGATGTAATGCACAAAAAATTAATTCAAAATCAGACACAATAACACTGTAGATACCCTGGGAAAACCCTCCAACCTGAAGGAGAAAAACCCAGCCAATATATCTCTTATATATTGATAGAATAAGAGCAGAAATCTGCTTACAACTCAAGCACAATACAATGTCGATTTGATACAAAAAATAATGGCACCTCTCTTAGATGCAAGATACAAATGAATATGTTTCTCCTTATGATCGATCTACTGCTATAGATGAGGATCTGCTGCTGCGTGCGAACTTCTCTTTCTGCTGGGCGCGATCTTCTTCTTCTAAGAATTGCGAACTATGATAATCGAACTTAATCAAAACAATGAAATGCCATTGAGCATATATACATAATGAAGAGGAGGACGTGACTCTTCAAGGTAATATGTCAGCCTCAATAGAAGGTGTCCCTTAAAAAAACGCATCCACAAAGCATGATGTCGGTCCCATCAAGATCGCGCCTCTTCTTCAATTCGAGTCTTTATTATCATTTAATAAAGTCGTGCCTCTTCATTAAATAAATCGCTACATATATAAATTAAATAGCCATCGGCTATTATTTAATTTATTCATCATTGTAAAGGAGATCGGCTAGAAGAGATGATCGACGCTGCATGATAACATCAACACTCCCTCTCAGCTAGGGAGGATACTTTCAGCTGCATAAGACATATCACCTCATCGTGATATCAAACACCATGGCTACACCCATGTGTGGAAAAGAGCTTATCACCTCATCGTGATATCAACCATCATGGCTACACCCATGTATGGTATGTACAAGTGCTCATCACTCAATGTGATGTTGTCACCTCATCGTGACGTTCACCATGGCTCTCCCAGAGAGTGAAAACACAAGTACAAGAAAATCATCACAGACTCTCTCACGTGATGTTGTCATGGAGTCACACACATGACATCCACCATGGCTCTCCCAGAGGGTGGAAACAAGGGCTTTCACCTCAGATCTCTCTCAAAGAGAAATGCATTGACAAGGGCTTGCACCTCAAATCTCTCTCAAAGAGAAATGCATTAAAGATCACTGATACTGAGACTCCTTCTCAGCTAGGGCTTCATTCTCCACCATACCAAGCTTGTCTCGAAAATACACAAACTTTATTCTGGAGAGAGGCTTGGTGAGAATGTTTGTCGTCTTCTCATCAATGCTGATATATCTCAACTGTATTGCTTTCCTCAATGCCATGTCTCTGATATAATGGTAATTGATCTCAACATGTTTAGTTCTATCATAAAACACAAGGTTGACAAAAAGCTTCACACAGCTCTGGTTATCACAATGAATGATAGTAGGCTCCATTGATTGTCCAAACAATCTTGCAAGGAACTTTCGAAGCCACACTGCTTCTCGAGTTGCCACACAAACTGCAATATACTCGACCTCTGCTGTACTCAATGCCATTGAAGACTGCTTCATGCTACACCAGGATATCATCGCAGACATCCATTTGTGGAAAAGAGATCATCACGGAGTCTCTCAACGTGATATCGTCATGGAGTCACTCAACATAACGTCCACCATGGCTACCCCCATGTGTGGAAAGGAACATGTGCACAAGTGCCCATCACGGAGTCACTCAACGTGATGTCGTCATGGAGTCTCTCAACATGACATCCACCATGGCTACTCCCATGTGTGGATAAACACAAGTACAAAGAATACATCACGGAGTCTCTCAACATGATGTTGTCATGGAGTCTCTCAACATGACATCCACCATGGCTACTCCCAGAGGGTGGAAAGAACCACATCTCCGTCTCAGAGATGGACAAGGGCTTTCACCTCAAATTTCTCTGTCTCAGAGAAAAAATGCATTAACAAGGGCTTACACCTCAAATTTCTCTGTCTCAGAGAAAAATGCCTTAACACAAATCTTCATGATGATGTTACTCCCTCTAAAGCTCCAAGTACTTGCATCAACCTTCTGACCTCCTCGTCCAAGATTGCCTGCAATGCTTGCCTTAGAGAAATTGTTTCCAACGCACACCTCTGTAGAGAATTTAGGGCTGTCCTCTTCGACCTCATGCGGAGCTACCATGTCAAATCCAGATTGACTGTCTTGTGCAATTCTGATCTAAACTGCTGAAGAGGTCTTTCAAGGATTTAGCACCTAGCCTTGCAACACTGCAACCTTCACTTCTTCTCAATGAGTCATAAAACTCCCTTTGAATGTTAATTCCTCCTCTTCAAAGAAACTGACCGCAATGACAACCTGAATAGGTTCTTCCTCTTCGAGAGATGTCTATAGTTATGTGTCACCAACTCAGCTTTATGGCAGCAAGTTGTGACTCTATTCTTCAGCCTACATCGCTTCCTCACAATATGCATCAAGCTCTTCCTCCCTTGAATTCCTTAAGTAATCTCAAATAATTAATTCATCATTCATTTGCTTCTCGATCCAACCTGCATTTTAAAGAGATTAATAACAGTTCATGAAAATCAAACTACAAATGAAGCATGTAGCAAATATCATTAGATAGATTAATTAAAGAGATAATAGAACTTATCTTTGTTGATTATGTTATGTCTTTCTTTCGAATTTACTCAATTTTTGCTCTAGGAAATGCAATCACAACACAATAAAAAAAAACAATCTGCTCAACTTAGATTTCTCAAACACATTATGCAGCCAGCATATACAATATAGAACTAGGCCTCTCAAGGCACCATCACAGTCCATGCACATAGAGAATGGTATTGATGTGACCAGCCAATCACAATCGAAATTGCAGTTCTCCTTTCATTTTTGAGTCACACTCAGAAATCTTCACAACTAGCATGAAACAACTCCCAATGAGTGAATGGTATCACCAAGGGATTTATGTCCGCGATCACCACTCAGAAAGAACCCACGACCTCAACTAATCACACATGATCCAAATAAACGATGTCAGATCTACACAACTTAGCAGACTGAATTTCTGCCCAGATTTCAAAAGTATAAACAAAAACAAAAAAACTACTTATCTCTTTATGTTGGTACACCATTGAGCTAGATCTGTACATGTATTTCATCTTAGCCACCTTCAGTGTTACTACATAAACGCGTCTCCTTTGAAGGATGAGGAGTTCACACAATGCTAGCAATCTCGAAAACCTCCAGATGTTCCTGAACCTGACAATACCACTGATCACAAGTATATCTCAGCACATATTGAAGTAGAAACATCTACGAGTAGGATCATAGGTTTTGCCAATCTTCTTGACACACAAGTCAATTTCTTTTCAGACACTTCAACAAGCTGGGTTGATCCTGACCCGCTCTCAGCAAAAAAACTGAATATGTTCATAAGTCATTCCTCTACCTACGATAAATGAAAAAAGCAATATATAATGTATGCCGAGTCCAATATCATGTATATATTGGCAACCATATTCTTGATGTCGTTGCAGGGAAGTATGACTTCGGGACCCTTCAGTGAAGCATTCCAACATAACCGTGGTCATCAAATAATCCTATTCTGAGCAATGTTCAAATACCCATGATCATCATTGTATTACATACACCCGATATTCATTTCGTCCAAGCAATCACTAGTGCAGACATAAAATGTATAAATAAACCGGATAATTATTTGTTATGAAAGGACTTTCTCCAAGTCACGATTGTAGAAGGCCAAATATCCTTCAATGTTCTTTTCCACTTCAATTACTGCATTGCACAAAGGTAACAGACTCTTTCTCATATCCACGGCTTCACTTAGTTTGAACAACTCAAAAAATATGAAACTTTGCCGTTTCATCTTCTTTTCTTTAGTAGGCACATTAGATATATGAAAAAACGATTCTCTGAACTTCAAACCCTTGTGAAGGCCGGAGCGCATCCAATTTATTGTCTAGGCGCCGGCGAGTAAGATCTTAACCTCAATCGCGTCATCTCTCCTCCACACAATAGCACTTGAACAATCTACAGCATGATATCTGTGCCAGATATCTTTCGTTTGCATGTGACAGGTAAATGAAGGAAAGTGCCTACCTCTAGCAATCGACATTATCTGAGAGATCACGGGCATCCCTACTATCGTGGAATCATTTGAATGTGACGAATGTATTTGAAATCTCCATCGAGTGCTACGATATTGATCGCACAACTTCTTGTTGAAGAAAACGAACATGTATCACATTGAAACACTGCAAGCTAATGTCGAGCAGCGATCTCACTTACTGATTTGAATTTTGACGATTTTATTCACAACTCTTGTCTACAGAATATGGATTCTATCTCCACAGACAGACGGCTTCCAAGGTGACTTTAATACAACCTTTTAAAGATTATTTCAATTTACTCTCCAGAGTTGAATTGAAGTGCTCGATACAATATGAGCCAAGTCCCCAACTATGGCGAATGTGAGTTGACTTTAGTAATCGCGTAATTACTATCACTTCCCTTTGTCCACGGTTCCTCTTAAGATCTCCCTTGCCATCAATGGATTCCAAATCCTCTCCACATCACCCCCGCATACTCCAGCACCTAATATGCAAGGAGCAGTAATACAGAGAATTTGAATCTTCAATGTATACAAATGTGAGACTCAAATATTCAGACTATACTCCTAGAGATGTTGATGTTCACAATCAAGTAATATCCCGTGCGCCTGAAGAATAAGTAATATCCCGATAAAACCAGATACTCTGTATTTTGGATTCAAGGACTTACAAATTGCACATCTAATGACTCTGCCAATAACTAAATCTGATCGGATCTCTAGAACCCACTCCGATACCATGTTAGTTTTAGGATCAGATATTAGTTAAGCAGAAATATGACAAATTCAAACAATATAACATAGCATATAACCTGGGAAAACCCTCCTTCTCGAGGGAGAAAAACCCAACAACAAATTATATCTCTTATATAATTAAATGAACGAAGCAGAAAATCTGCTTTACAACTTAGCCACACACTTGGCTATTCTGAAACACCAAGGATAGCACCTCTCCTACCTGCGATTATACAATGTATGATATATTTCCTTGATCACAATCTGCCTTGTGAAAGAGATGTCGATCTGCTGCACAATGTCGATCTCCTTGTGATAGTATGCACTTGACTTGATAATAATTCGATGATTAAGGAGAGAGCAGCACCTTCAATAAATACACGTTGGTATGGACTCCACCAAACAAGACGTCTCTTCAAGATAAATCGGCCTCTTCATGAACCAATGCATCTCTTTGTTCTAGGCAACCCTTGGATTAGTGGGCCTTAATAAATATATATGAATTATCATTTTAATGGGACGACCTTTCACAAAAGTCGGCTACAAATAAATAAGTAGTCTTTGTCTTTATTTATTTGCTTATTAATTAAATTGATAGAAGGATGAAATCTCCCGCCGCTACAATAACATCAACACATATGGTCACATTTTTTGAAATCTCCCGCCGCTACAATAACATCAACACATATGGTCACATTTTTTGGACTCCAAGTGCAATTCATTCGCTCAATTTGATATTGCAAAATATTTGCACGAAAATTGAGTGGATCAAACAAATCTACACGAAGGGCGAGGAGATCCAAATGTTTGTGACTAATCATCATGTCGCAAGGCATCTTCAAGGCCTTCTCCAAGTTGGAGTTGTTGAAGGTAATTTAAATTTATTTTTTATTTTTATTTTTAATTGTTAATATGTGATGTGTATTTTTTTATACCATGTTAGGTTACCAAAACTCAATTTGCATCTCACACAATCATCTTAAGACAACTTGTGAAGGTGCAAGAGGCCTTGAGTTCTATGGCCATCAACACCCTGTGGATTGTATGGAGGTTGTCATGTTCCCGAAATAGAACACTAAAATATTAAAATAACTGAAGGTTGAGATACAAATAAATAAATAAAATAAATAACAAAATACATTTTAATATTATTATTATTATAATTATAATATAATATTATAAATACTAATAAAGTATATGTAAAAACTAATATAAAATAAATATATTAAAAATAAGAAAATATATTATATTGCAGCAGCGACTATTATGTTCCAATGACAAGGCATCGATCCCATATTTAAAGGCAGCAAACTGAAGGAAATCACATAATTATAAGCCATATTATATGCAGCGATCAGAATTGTATTAAGACGGCAATATATCAAGGCAGCATTTAAAATAATGGGCAGTGGTTACTTAATACTTTACCCAATCAAAGGCAGCGATTCAAATTAGTTAAAGGCAGTGATGATGTAGTTAAAAGGGATGATGTAAATAAAGGCAGCGATTCACAAGGCTGCAGTTCTCTTTCTAAGGGAAGCAGCACTTAAACTAGAGACAGCAATTAATAAATAAAAAGAGAGACTTAGATTAGTTAATGTGAAAAGGCAGCAACGGTTATGACCTTTCAAAGGGATACCACCATTCAAAGGAGTGTCTCTCTTTAAAGAGACATAGTGATATAAATAGAAGGAGTGAGTGGGAAGAAAAGGAGATAAAAGGAAATAAGAAGTCTGATGAGTAAGCATTCAGAAATGACTAATAATCTGCACTCAGGAAAGGTAAATGAATGGAATGTAATCAGATTTAAAACACAGATTACAAACAGTGAAGGACAGGAAATAGGAGTATTACCTGAGCATAGCAGCAGACATAATCAGATAAGTATATTATTGCAAGAGTATATGGGGACAGTAAGTTTACACATAATTATAGATATATTTATATATATATTCATATAAAATATAAATATATAGATTATATATGATTATGTAATAATGTTGCTTGCAACAATTATTGAGCCTTATAAGTTGTTATGTTTCTTTAATACGAATATGGATAATAGATTCTTATGCGTTGATTTACACTAACAATATCCTCTGAATATTACGGTCAGATCGATTAAGGACTAAAGAAAAGGAAGATCAGACCAGGGATCACAAAGGAACCCGTCCAGTCCATCACAGCAAGTTGTTATTATCAAATATATACACATTCAAGGGTATATTCTGCCAATCATTATTTTACATCTGTATAAATCTGGCCATAGATAGTAAAGGATATTTAATGTATAATTCATTATGATAGAATAGGAGATATGCTTGACTGTCTGAAACCCACCTTGTAGGAAGGGCCTGGGCTGTAAGCAAAAGGGGTAAACGAGGCTAATAAGTAGCTGTTCTAGAGTGACCCTAATGGCTCCTAGGACCAGAGGGCACTTACACAGAGAGCCAAGTTCCCCACATACGACCCCCACCCAATTCCACAAGATGGCAAGTGTCTTCGAGGAGTTGAGGCATTGATGGGGAAAGCAGGTACAAGCTGCCAAGGAAGGGGGTTGTGGTAGACACCCTCTTAGGCTTGGTGCAAAAATGGCTTCGAGCGGACCCATCATGTCCCTTCTCCCAAATCCTATCATGTTTGCATTAACGATAATCTATGATGTGATGTAATTACCTAACTCTACTAGGTAAGCATATATATATATATATATATTGTTCATGTGGTGAGTGTAGGATTCAAACCCAGGATTGCATTATTAAAGAGATATTTATTTGGTAAGATGAGTCCTAACCCTAATTTGCTACAATTTTTTATCAGTAGGCAAATTCTAGGGCAAATCAAGAGAGGGACATTGCAAAAATCAAGCACAAAAAGAGCCCAAATAGTAAAAGCATTGATCCTAGATGATGAGTGGTGAGCTCATGTGGAATATGCATTGAATTTCACTAAGCCCATCAACAACATGATTAGGTATGTTGATACTGATCGCCCATGTTTGAGTGAAATTTATGATGGCATGCACTCCATGGTGGAAAAAATAAGAAATATAATAGAAGCCAAGGAACATAACCCAATGGAAACATTTTTCTAAAGTGTGTAGAAGATTATCTTTGACCATTAGAACAAGAGGGCCATCCCCTTACATCTCTTAGTATTTTCTTTGTCACCATAGTATTATAGAAAAAAGATACTTTCATTGCCGATGAGGATGCGACCATAAAGGGATGAGGAGGTTGGTACTACCTACAAGGCTGTATTTACAAAGATTTTTCCAAATGAAGATATCCAAAGTGTTGTCTTGAGCGAATTTGGCCACTTCATATCTTCAAAGAATCATAATGTTTCTGCTCTTCAAGACAATTATAGGAAATATGCTCATGATTGGTGGTATCTACATGGTCAAGGCTCCATTTACGTGCAGCCTCTTGCAATTAAAATTCTCTTCCAAGTATGTATCTTTTTATTTTTTATTTTTATCATTTTTCATTTGATGCTATTATGCATATATTATATTTATACTATGTTACACCGTCGTCGGGGACGGGGGGACAGGTTTCCAGGACGGGGGGGCAAAGGAGTCTCGATTGGGGACGGTGGGGGGATGGCGGGGGGACTGCGGCGGGGGGGGAGGGTGGTAGGGGTTGTATATACTATATACTATACATATGGTACTTAAAATGCTAGTTATGAAAAGATGTACAAGACTATTAAGAAGTAAAATAGCAAAATTGCAAATGCCAAATTGAAATAGTAAATAGTAAATACAAAATACTTGAACATTGAACAATGAACATTGAAGTTTTTAATATCAAATTACTAATTAGAAATTAGAATACTCAATACTACAATTGTCGAATCGGCAAATGGAAGATTTCTATTATATGATATCAAAAATATCTGATCATAAAGATGATTACAATGAGTAGCATGATATCAAAACAAGTACAAAATCAAAATTAAAAAAATGTGTTAAATATTTTTTTAAACCATGTCTTTTAAGTGGCCGCCGCGGGGGACGCATGGACATCCCCCTCAACGTCTCAAGGACGTCAGGACGTTTTCGCGTCTCCGGCGGCGAGGGAAAAAAATGGTGGCGCCGCCGGAAACTTGGGAAGGCTGTCCCCAAGTCTCTGGGATGTCCCCGTTCCGGGAATGCTAGGGATTAAGGGGGGGGACGCGTCCCCGGGGTTCACTGTATTTATAATAATATAATTTTATAATTTATGTTTTGTATTATAAAATTAAATACTAAATGTTGTATGCATATTCAATAGGTTGTGAGTTCTTCAATTGAGCAGATTTGGAGTACATACTCCATCAACTCAGTTAAGCACAACCGTTTGAGTGCAAAAAAAGCAGAGGATTTGTTCTATGTATACTCCAACCTTCGCTTCTTGTCACATAAGAAACCTAAATACAATGAGGGTTTGACAAAGAATTGGGATCTAAGTCCTGAGTATCCTGGTTTAAATATTACAGTTGCACAGCTTGCCGAAGTCTCTATAGATGAGGCAACTTTTGCACGTGACACAACTAGTAGGAGTGGCACTCCAATTGATTGTGGTTTAAATGAAATTGAGCCAAATGCTGATCTTGATGCTTTTGATGAAGAAGATTATGGACTATTTAAGTATTCATTGTAATTTTGAAATTTCATTATGTAATGACATTTTGAGACTTGAGTATTTCCATTTTTACAAATTTATGAATATGAGGTATTTAAATATTCTATTTATTGGCAATTATGAGTATCATTGTTCTTATAATTTGCAATTTTGAACATATATATATTCTCATAGCGTACCCAAGGAAAAAAATTGTCATGCCACTGAACCGGGTTTCAACACTTGCTACCAAAACCGATAACTTGGGTTACTTCCTCTCTCCACGGA
Source organism: Sequoiadendron giganteum (assembly GCA_007115665.2). NCBI lineage: Eukaryota > Viridiplantae > Streptophyta > Pinopsida > Cupressales > Cupressaceae > Sequoiadendron > Sequoiadendron giganteum. Next base: position 376,438,371 of record CM021102.1, read on the forward strand.
AATTTTAACCCAACACATTTTCCCAATATCCTCAAGCAAAAGATCAATGCAATTAGATGCACAAGGAGTCCAGAAAATACAAAAGTGTTTCTCCATAAGAAGTCTTTCTATAGCTACATAATTGACAACATTTTTTGTGACTACTTGAACAAAAAAGTTAATGCCCAACTCCAGCACAACCTCCTCCAATATGTCACATAAAGAAACAGCATTCTCAATTTTCATCAAAAAGTCAACAAATTTAAGGAAAAGTGGAAAACAATTCCCCTTGAGGGACCAAGAAAACTGAGAGTATCTGATTTTTTTCATCAGTCAATTCATCAAATACTATAGTCCAGCTTTCTTTCTTTACATTGAAAATTGCTCATTGATCAACTTAGCCATGTCCACTACTGATCCATTCAACATTGGCCCTTTGATTTCATGATCATCAATGGAAGGGGGTATTTTTCAGACCACAAACGATCAAGAAATCAATCATAGATCAAAAGTCCATCTAGCTTATGAGTACTAATGAGCTGTAGATTGGACCAAGTAGCTTGCTCACTTACTTGAGAGTTAGTCTTGGCAAGTTGCAGGCCAAAACTTGTGGACTCAAAGAGTGATTCTGCAACTTGACCCCATGCCTGCAATGCAGCCTTCATGCAGAACATGTTAAAAATGTAATTTTTGCCTTTATAAGCCCTCGATACTCTCACTTCTCACTCACATAATGATCATTTTCCTTTAAGCTTTTCTTGTGGCAATTTTAGGTGACTGTGGGTGCAAATTTTTGGAGATTTTTGAAGATATTTGATGCATTTTTTTGTTCTTAGTTTTTCTTTTTGAAGCTTTTTCTAGTTTGTTTTACATTTCTAATGTTTTTAAAGCATTTAAAAATGTAATTCTATATGTACATTCATGTTTTACATACATTAGAATTACTCTATGTTAGCTTGGGTTGTGCATTTCTGAAATTTGCATTTTATTAGTTTTTCAAAGCCAGGTTTTGCATTTTATTATTTTTTTAATGCTAGGGTTTGCAACAATTAAATTTGTTTTGTTTAACCTTTTCAATACCATTGTTTTCACTTTGTACCTAGTGGCATTAGAAAGAGGAAGTGGAAGTGGAAGTTGAATCATTGGCGTAGGTGACCTATCTTGGGATGAAGGAATGGAGTTATAAGAGCAGACCAAAGAAGGAATTTTGGGGAATATAACAGCAGATACATTCATATGATATGCTCAGAATTAGAGGAAGAAATTTATGGGAAGAAGTTGGCCCAAGAGGAGATAAATGAAGACAAATGGTAAATCAATAAGGGAAGTAAGTTGAATAGAATAATTATAAATATATCTAAATATATATAAACTCATATAAAGTGATTATTGCAAGATGGGAATCAACTAGGAATATATATATATATATATATATATATATATATATATATATATATATATTATGTACGATTATGCAATAATGATGCTTGCAGCAATTATTAATACTTATCAGTAATCATTCTTTGAACTAACCTATTTGTTCTCATTAAGCAATATCTTCTAAATATAAAAGGCATATCAATTAAGGAGAGAAAACATACAGACCAGGAAACAAAAGGGAATCAATTCAGTTCATCACCGCAGTTTGTTAGTATCAAATATATCCTATATTCAGGTGTATTTTCTGCAAATCATTGTTTACACACATATGCATATTGCCTATATGATAATAAGAATATTTAATGAATGATTTCTTGTGATAGATTATGTGATGTGCTTGATTGTCTGAAACCCATCTTCATTGTTTACACACATATGCATATTGCCTATATGATAATAAGAATATTTAATGAATGATTTCTTGTGATAGATTATGGGATGTGCTTGATTGTCTAAAACCCATCTTGTAGGATGGGCTTGAGGTGGAGTGGTAGATAGGCTAAGTAAGGACGCTTACGCAGGGAGCCAACAAAGCCCACTTACGAACCTTGCCCAATTCCACAAGATGGCAAGTGTTTGCGAGGAGTGGAGGCATTGATGGGGAAAGCAGGTACAAGTCGCCAAGGGGGAGGGTTGTGGTATACACCCTCTTAGGCTTGGTATATGGCTTCGGGCGGACCCATCATGTCCCTTCTCCCAAAATCCTAATATGTTTGCACTGTTGATAATCTATGGATGTGATGTAATTGTCTCTCATAAGCATATATATATATATATATTTGCATATATTGTTCATATGGTGTTTGCATGATTCAAACCCAAGATTGCATTATTGAAGAGATATTTTAATTGGTAAGACGAATCCTAACCCTAGTTGCTGCAATTGGTGTTTAGTAGGCGAATTCTAGGGCAAATCAAGAGAGGGACATTACAAATACAACTCCTCCTACAATGGCATCCTCTAAAATGAAACAAAAGGCCTTCAAAATGGACTGTTATTGGTGCTAATTAGCCCTCCAAGTTGCCAAAACTAATTTTTTTTTTAAATAATGCCCTCACATGTGCCAAACTGGTACAAAAACTATTTCAACACTTACATTATGTTACCACAAACCTACATACCAAATTTTATCAATTGGGTAGGCGTATTTCTCCCAAAACTCAAATTTCTTGTTTAAAACCCTAGGCAAGGTTTTGACAGGGCAATGAATGAAAAAAAATCATTTTTGATTTAATATCCACTTTCAAGACCTAAAAACGAATGCATTAGGTATGTATAAACCCTTAACAACTCCAGCAACAAGAAAATCAAACAAAGAACTCCAAAATCTATTTATTTTACAAAAATGGAGGTTTAAAACACTAGTGACACCCTGCAAGCAAAAACTTCATTCTTTTCTTTCCGGGAACAACATCAAACTGATTTGTATATGTTCTTCAAAGTTAATCATGCCTAACTACCTACCTCATCCCATGTAAACCAAAGTTACAAATTAAGCATTCCAAAAAACCCTAATTAGGTACTTGTGGTTGAGTAATAAGTATAACACCAAAATTTGAATTTTATGAAAATTATTTGTCCAAACTTAAATAAAAAAACTCCTAACATATGATTAAACACCTAACACTATATTCTAATGCAAATCTAGAAAAAGTTAAAATGATGCTCTTGCATCAAGGACCCCATATTTACAAAAGACAAAAATGTTGATTTTGAAAGGCAAGCAAAGGAGGGTGCAATAGAAGAATTACAAGGCATTAAATTGGATAGCATCACGGTTGAGGATAATGGTGATCCCAAGAAGTCGTTGAGAAACTATGGAGGAGTCAATGACTCGTCACATTCTAGATCAAGGGTGGAGCCACAACCAACTACGAGGAGGAGGACCCCATCCATCACTAGGATGCATACAAGAAAAAAAAAATTATAAATTGTTGTAACTTGCATGGATTTGCAATTTTTTATGATGATATTCAATCACCATGATTCATGAGATTCATATCATTTTATCAGTAGTTGTACCGGTATGCTAATGTGATATCGTACTCTTTTTTCAAATCAAATCTAATAAAAAACACTTCCCCAACATTTTAAAACCTCATTTCATAAGTTTGTAATTGTATTTCATATGAATTTTATGTTTCATAAGGAATTAGATATTTTTTAATTTGTTGAGTTTTTGCCAAGTCACCAACTCAAAACTGGGCCTGCCGAGTTTTGCTGAGTCACAGGTTTTCAAATTTTGAAAGCAACCTATTCCAGTCAACTAAGGGAGCACAAAAATGGAAATAATAACTCTGGAATTGAAACTTTGTACAATATTTAATTCAACATCCCAATCAAAAAATGGAAGATAGAATATTAAAAGAAACATAATTAGAAACTATTCACCTTGTTACAGTACAAAAAACAGAGATTTCTTTTCTTGCTCCCTTATGTTTGCCATATTTCAAATGGTACTTTCAAGAGAGGGTTGAGAACTAGGGGTAGAATGGAGGACTATATATGAACTCAATCATGTATACACTTAACCCTCATAGTTTCTAGGATTAACAGTAGAATATGGACTCAAATGGAAATATAAGGGTAGAGATTGTTGATGTTAATGCAGCGTCGGTCTTCACTAGTACATGGGCCGACTTTATAATTAAGTTATACAATATACTCATTCTGGCCGACTTTATTTATTATTAAATGTTTATCAAAAAGGCCGACCTATATGAAGAGGCGCCAAGAAGGTATATATACAAGGTCACTTTTGATGTTAATACAGATCCGAACATACACAAAAGAAAGTTCGCTATTTTGGCAGAGCAGAATTCGCAGTCATAGAAGAAGCTCATACTTGGATTCGCATACATAGAAGAAGTTCATACTTGAACAGCAGATCATCATTTTGTAGCAGCAGACCGATTAAAAGGGAGAAACATATTCATTTGTATCTTTGCATCTAAGAGAGATGCTATCATTCATTGTATCAAATTCGGCATTGTGTTGGGCCTGAGTTCAAGCAGATTTCTGCTCTTATTCCTTCAATATATAAGAGATATATTTGCTGGGTTTTTCTCCCTCAAGAGGAGGGTTTTCCCAGGGTATCTTGTTGTGTTCATTGTCTTATGTGTTGCATTTCTTTTATTCAATTGGTTAAATTAATCTGATCTAAGAAACACTAACATGGTATCAGAGCGGGTGTGAAAAAGATCGTGATCAGATTAGTTCGCAACACTTATTCTTTTTCAGTCTATCTTCCAAATTTCTCAAGATGGTGAACGGTCTGAAAATCGAGGATAGACTCGAAGGGATCTCGAATTACATATCATGGAGATTCAGGTTCATGCTAACCTTGGAAGAGAATGATTTGGCTGAGTTTGTGAAAACAAAAATTCCCGAACCTGAGGGGGAAGAAGAGAAGCTGCAGTGGAGGAAGAAAGACACTAGGGCAAAGAAAGCATTAGTTGATTCCGTCAAAGATCATATTGTACCAATTATCTTCAAGTTGGATACAGCAAGAGAGATGTTTACAACCTTGGAAGAGATGTACGAAATCAACAACACCAGTCGTGCCCTTGCTCTGAAGCAACAACTTCATCATGTGAAAATGGAGAAAGGAGAATCTGTTATTACATACTTCATGAGGATTTCAGAGATAAAAGATCAGCTCTCCACTATTGGACACATGATTGATGATAAAGAACTGACTATGCTTGCTCTCAATGGTCTTCCGCTTTCATGGGAGGCATTCATCCAAGGAATCAGTGCAAGATCCGAACTTCCTAAGTTTGATCGATTGAGGATTGATTGCATTCAAGAAGAGTCAAGACTAACAGCAAGGGGGATTGGTCAAAGCTCAAAGAATGAAGAATTACAAGTTCTTACCTCTCATTCATCAAACAAAGGAAAAGGCCTTAAGAAAGGATTCTTCAAAAGGAATCGAGAAGATGGAAATGATGATGCTCCTACCTTCAAAAGAAAACGAGACATGTCCAAGATTCAATGTTTTCGTTGTGATAAGTATGGTCACTTTGCGAGGGTGTGCCCTCAACGACCTAAGCTTCAAGTTGCCATGCAGATGTTGAAGAAGTCACTCCACAAAAGGACTCCAGTAATTATCTATTTTATTCAGCCTTGTCTAGCAATGTTTCTACGACTCTTACACTTGGTTGATTGACAGTGGTGCTTCTAGACACATCACCGGATTCAGAAGTCACCTTTCAAACTTAATGGAAAGCAACTCTAGTGATCAAGTTGTTATTGGAGATGATGCTAGATATTCTGTAAAAGGGTTTGGAAATTCCACTCTTCACTTGGATTCTGGAATTTCTTTGGAATTGAATGATGTACTGTTCGTACCAGGGATAAAGAGGAACCTTGTTTCAATTTCAGCATTAGAAGACAAAGGTTATCAAGTTGCCTTCTCTAAAGGGAAAGTTCTTATATGGGCAAAGAACTCCAGCTTCAAATCTGCTCAAGTGATTGGAGTTAGACATGAATGTCTCTACATGCTGTGCACTCGTCCTCTTCAAGCACTTGTGCATAACAGTACCAGCATGTGTGATCTTTGGCATCGAAGATTGGCTCACATTCACTTTCGTGCTCTACCTATCATGGAGAAGATGGTCACCGGTCTTCCGAAATTCGATCAAGAACATGAAGGTACATGCAAGGGATGTGCCCTAGGCAAGAACACAAAAGGTATGTTCCATTCCAGTGAAAGTAGATCTAAATGTATTCTTGATCTCATTCATTCTGATTTGTGTGGTCCAATGTCTATTGCATCATCTAGTGGTTTCTTGTATTATATTATTTTCATTGATGATTACTCTAGAAAGACTTGGATTTATTTCTTGAGATCGAAAGAATCAGAAGAAGTATTAGTAAGATTCAGAGAATTCAAAGCGCAGATTGAAAATCTGTCTGGGAAGAAGATCAAAGTATTAAGATCTGATAATGGTGGAGAATACACTTCTGGCACCTTTCGAGACTTTTGTATTGAAGCAGGGATTAAGAGGGAGTTCAGTGTTCCCTATAATCCACAACAAAATGGTATTGCTGAAAGGAAGAATAGGTCTATTGTGGAAGCAATGAAAGCTATGATCCATGATCAAGACTTACAAATCTCTCTTTGGGCTGAAGCATCAAGAACAGCCGTCTATGTTCAAAACAGGAGTCCCCACAGGATCTTAGAGAATAAAACTCCTGAAGAAGCATTCTCAGGCGTGAAGCCTGAAGTTAGTCATTTGAGGATCTTTGGCTGTCCAGTCTATGTTCATATTCCAAAGGAAAAGAGAACAAAGCTAGAACCTTCTGGGAAGAAAGGAATTCTTGTAGGCTACAGTGAGACATCAAAAGCTTACAGGATCTACATTCCAGGACAGAAGTCTATTGAGATTAGTAGAGACGTCACATTTGAGGAAGATGTTGCTTATAGAAAGTCCAAAGGCACTCCGATGGAGGTCGATGAAGAAGAACCTCCTCAAGATATGGAAGTTGACCATATCCCAGAGAATCTGAAGGAGGATACAGAACCTAAAGAAGATATTGATCCAGCTGAGCCTTTGGATCCTACTGATGGGCCTCTAGACATTGTGATTGGAAAGAAAAGACCTCTTTGGGCTCGCAGGACAATGCAGGAAGCAGAAAGGTTTGTAGCTCCAAGAGGAACCTTCAGAGAAAGCAAGAGACCTCACAAGTTCTCTAGCTATGTTGCCTTGATGAGTCAGATTATTGAGTCAGAGCCTTCAAATGTTGAAGAAGCTTCTAGTCAACAAGTATGGAAAGATGCCATGATTGAGGAGTATCAGTCTATACTTAAGAACGATGTTTGGGATATAGTTCCTAGACCCAAAGACAAATCTGTGGTGTCTTCTAAGTGGCTCTTCAAGATCAAGCATGCAGCTGATGGGAGCATTGAGAAACACAAGGCTAGATTTGTGGCTAGAGGGTTCTCACAAAAAGAGGGAGTTGACTATGAAGAAACTTTTGCTCCTGTGGCTCGTTACACGTCTGTTAGAACCATCATTGCTATTGCCGCATCTAGAGGATGGAAGATTCACCAAATGGATGTAAAGACAGCTTTTCTGAATGGCATAATAGAAGAAGAGGTTTACATTGAGCAACCAGAAGGATTTGAGGTACATGAGAAAGAATCTCATGTCTGCAAGTTGAAGAAGGCCTTGTATGGTCTTAAACAAGCTCCTCGTGCTTGGTATGAAAGAATTGATCAGTACCTTTCAAGTTTGGGTTTCTCAAAGAATGATGCAGATTCTAACCTCTACTTCAAGGTAGTAAATGGTGAAGCATTGATTTTAGTTTTATATGTTGATGACTCGATCATTACTGGTGAAGAACATCTAATACTAAAATGCAAGAAGGAATTAGCTTCAGAGTTCGAGATGAAGAATCTAGGTCTTATGCATTACTTTCTTGGCTTAGAAGTTTGGCAAAAGCCAAATGAGATGATTCTAAGTCAAGGCAAGTATACTGTTGACATTCTCAAAAGGTTTGGTATGCTTGACTGCAAACCTATGTCTACACCCATGGAGTCTAATTTAGATAAGTTGAAAGAAGCTGCAGCTAGTTCAGAACCAGTGGATTCTACGATGTATAGACAGTTGATTGGTTCATTGATGTATCTAGTTAACACTAGACCTGATATCTGCTATGCAGTGAGTGCACTTAGCCAGTTTATGTGTGAACCAAAGCAAATACATCTTGTAGCAGCTAAACATATCCTGAGATATTTATGTGGCACAATTGGATATGGGTTGAGATATTCTTCAAATGTGGATTTGGAGCTGCATGGTTTTACTGATTCTGATTGGGCAGGATGTGTCTCAGATCGGAAGAGTACTTCTGGTTGTTGCTTCAGTTTGGGGACTGCTATGATCTCCTGGTGTAGCAGGAAACAGTCTTCAGTGGCCTTGAGTACAACTGAAGCAGAGTATATTGCAGCTTGTGTGGCAGCTCGTGAGGCAGTGTGGCTTCGTAAGCTCCTTGCAGGATTGTTTGGTCAATCAATGGAGCCTACTATCATACACTGTGATAATCAAAGCTGTGTGAAGCTTTCTGTCAATCCTGTGTTTCATGACAGAACAAAACATGTTGAGATCAAGTACCACTATATTAGAGATATGGTGCAAAGGAAAGCTATACAGTTGAGGTATATCAGCACTGAAGAGCAAACGGCAGACATTCTCACCAAGCCTCTCGCCAGGATGAAGTTTGTATACTTCCGAGAGAAACTTGGTATGGTGGAGAATGCAGCCTTGACTGAGAAAGAGTCTCAGTAATCAGTGATCCTTATTGAGAATGCAACTCTCTGCTGAGTGAGAGTTGAGGTGCAAGCCCTTGTTAATACAATTCTCTGCTGAGAGAGAGTTGAGGTGTAAGTCCTTGATAATGCAATTCTCTGATGAGAGAGAGTTGAGGTGAAAGCCCTTGTTTCCACCCTCTGGGAGAAGCTATGGTGGATGTCATGTGTGTGACTCCATGACAACATCACGTGAGAGAATCCGTGATGAGTTTTTACCATCTATGGGAGTAGCCATAATGGTTAATATCACGTTGAGGTGATATTTTTATTTTGTTTTCATTCTAACATAATGTGTCTTGTGCAGATGGTAGTTCATCCCTAGCTGAGAGGGAGTGTTGATGTTAATACAGCGTTGGTCTTCACTAGTACATGGGCCGACCTTATAATTAAGTTATACAATGTACTTATTCTGGCCGACTTTATTTGTTATTAAATGTTTATCAAAAGGCCGACCTATATGAAGAGGCGCCAAGAAGGTATATATACAAGGTCACTTTTTGATGTTAACATATATTCGAATATACACAAAAGAAGTTCGCTATTTTGGCAGAGCAGAATTCGAAGTCATAGAAGAAGCTCATACTTGGATTCGCATACCTAGAAGAAGTTCATACTTGAACAGCAGATCATCATTTTGTAGCAGCAGACCGATTTCAAGGAGAAACATATTCGTTTGTATCTTTGCATCTAGAAGAGATGCTATTATTCATTGTATCAAATTCGGCATTGTGTTGGGCCTGAGTTCAAGCAGATTTCTGCTCTTATTCCTTCAATATATAAGAGATATATTTGCTGGGTTTTTCTCCCTCAAGAGGAGGGTTTTCCCAGGGTATCTTGTTGTGTTCATTGTCTTATGTGTTGCATTTCTTTTATTCAATTGATTAAATAATCTGATCTAAGAAACACTAACATCAATCTGATATCCAATTGTGGATAATTGATCCCTCAGTTCAATAATCCTCATGAAGTATGCATTAGTGGACTCTCCTTTGTTTATTTGGGCATTGTTGATTTGCCTTTTTAATGCAAGAGTCCTGCAGGTGTTGTTGATCTCATAAGTACCCTCAAGAGATTTGTACATATGGTATGCAGTTTCATGTTTTGCTAGGATGGGCACTATATGATCCCTAACTGCATCTACTAAGATTTTCATGGCCTTTTCATTGTTTTCAATCCATTGAGTTTTCTCAGGTTCAGCCTTTGGTTCCTTCTTATTTTCTCTCACAAGTGAGTCTAACTTATTCTCTTTAAGGATCATCATGATTCTAAATTTCCATGAAGTAAAGTTGTCTGCTCCTGTAAGACGATCTTCAAATCTGATCACACTTGACATTATGAAGAATGTGATGTGAATTCGATTTTAGAAAATACGAATTTTCTTGAGCAATTTGATGTTTAGATTT